>VZRS01013339.1:213557-230224 GCA_013398055.1 Ifrita kowaldi | reverse complement strand
GCGAAGCTCTGTGGGGCGGGCGGCACTTCCGGCGGGGCCGCACCGGCACCGGCACCGGGATCGGGACATGCGGGTGCGCGTGCGGAGCTGGCACGGGGTCGCGTCCTGGCTGTGGGTGGCGAACGACGAGAACTGCGGGATCTGTCGGATGGCCTTCAACGGCTGCTGCCCCGACTGTGAGTGCGGGACCGGCGCCGGCACCGGTCACTGCGCACCGGGCGCAGCTGATGGTGTGTCCGTGCCGCAGGTAAGGTTCCCGGCGACGACTGCCCGTTGGTGTGGGGGCAGTGCTCGCACTGCTTCCACATGCACTGCATCCTCAAGTGGCTGAACTCGCAGCAGGTGCAGCAGCACTGTCCCATGTGCCGCCAGGAGTGGAAGTTCCGCGAATGAGGGCGGCACCGGGCACGGGCCGTGGCCCACCCCCGGCCGCGCCGGGCCCGCTCAATAAATGTGCGGACGCCAGTCGCGTGTCCGTGTCTGTGTCCGGTGTCCCGCGCTCGGGGTCGGTGCACGGAGCGGGGGGGCGGGAGGTGACTCCGCCGGGGCCCGCGGGCTCCGCCGCCCCGGAGGGCGAGCGAGGCGGGACCCCCGCCCGGCTGTGGAGACGGTGGCGGCGACAGCCCCGGGCGCTGCTCGCTGGCCGGGGCTGGCGCTGCTCGTCCTGTGCCGCCCCGGCGAGCCCTTGTGCCTGCAGACGACCCGGCCCCGCCGCTCCTCGGTGGCCAGAGCCTCGGGGCTGCTCTCTGGCCTGTGTCGCTCGCCGCCACCAGCCGCTCCGACGCTGGCGGCTCTGCCGAGCCCGATCTCGCTGTTCTGCTGCCCAGCTCGGCTCTCCCGCCCTCGGGGCTCCGCACCGCGGTGAGTACCGGGGCCGCCCCAGGGGCTTGGGCTACTCCCTGCGGGATGCTAAGCACGGTTCGTGCTCCCACCGCAGGTACCGGGGCCCCCTCAGCCCCGCGGTGCTCCGCAGCTAGGAGCAGGAGCGGGGTCCCCACCCCGGCGGGTGTCGGGCGAGCTGGGGGCTGCCCATCTCTGCCAGCCAGCACCGCGCTGCTGCAGCCCCCAGCCCCTGTGACCGTGTCTCCCGCAGGTGCCACGCGTGACGGATACGGCCACGGAACTCGTGACGCTCTCCGGCGTAAGGCGGTGTGGCTGTGTGCTTGTGCCTCATGGCGCAGGCCAGTGCTGGTGGCTGTGACAATAAACGGGCTTGGGATGGCTCTGTCTTGTCTGTCCTCGGGTAGGGAGGTGGAGTGGGGGAGCCCACCCAGATCTGGGTAGCTGTGGGCTGCTGAGCCTCCCACGCCCTCCTGTGGTGCTGAGGCTGCTCAGATACCCAGCAGAACAAAATCCCTCAGGCTTAAGGACAGCCCAACACCTGTGGGGGCTGCAGGGCACAGTGCAGGGACAGCAGGGCCCGAGGGGCTGTGCTGGACTGCAAGTGACTGCAGGCATGGGGGCCCTGTCCCTGTCTCCCCACACACAGAAAGGCCCTGCTCCCCCTTGTGCTGCAGGAGACCTGGCACAGCCTCTGCTCAGCCCTGGGGCAGCTCTGGCAGCAGGATACAGACTTGGTGATGAGAGTGGGGTGGCAGCAGTCCCCCAACACCAGCCGTTCCCTGAGGGGCACCCCCGGACAGGTACCACCCGGAGTGGCCACCTCCTCCGCAGGGGTGAGTCCAGGGGCACAGCAGCCCGTCTGGCTGCAGTCCCCATCCCGGTGGGGGTGCCCAGGGCCCTGCCTGGCCCCAGTGGCTACCAAGCTCATTAGGAAAGAAGCCAAGGAGTCCCCCTATCCCAGCAGCGCCCCTGGCTGCAGCTCTGACATACCACGGACCTGAGCTGCTGCGCCGTCCTTGTGCTGCAGAGGGGGAATTGGTGCACGCAGCTGGCAGAGCCCAGGAAGGGGCCAGCAGCTCTGAGTCACGGCTGCTCCGGGGCTGAGGAGCCATCGTGCCAGCCCCAGCCACCGGAGCTGCAGAGATGCAGTGGAAGTGTGGTGCACCCACTCAGTGCCAGTGCAGTGGGGTTGCAGCAGGTGTTCCCTATGCCCCCTTTCTGTTACCTGGGCTCAAGCCCCAAAAAGACCAATGCACAACTCTTCAACATTTTATTAATGATCAGCAATAAAAGTTTACAAGAGAGAGGACACCAGACACAGCCTGGAAGGACCATCTGGCACAGTGCAGTGAGCTGCTCAGGATATCCACCACAGTATCCTGGAATGTAAGAGGCAAAAGGGGCTCACAGCTCAGGACCCATCCTCCCAGCCGTGCACCTCCCCTTAGAGGCAGGCATGCTGCATGTCAGCCATCAGAAAACAACCCTAAAACTTCACCTGGCCAGGTCCCACCCTCAGGTAAGCCATCGGGCACAAGGTGGGCCTCTGGCGGCAGCAGCAAGTGGGACTCTGAGTACAGTCCACACGAGGCATCGGGTCCTGCTGCCTGGCAAATGGAGAGCCTTTGGGAAAAGGCCGCAGGATTCCTATGCCTCATGTGGAGAAACGCCCCCACCCAGCATGCCAGCACCACCTGCCCCTTCAGCAGCTGCCATCTGCAGCCAGTCACTGGGGCAGCAAAGGATTTGCCTTTATCCAGCTCAACCCAGAGTAGCTCTGGGTCTGTGCAGGGGCAGGAGCTGAGGAGAGGCAGCACAGTGAACCCCAGAGCCCAGCACCACCTCTGGCAGCCAGCCCCTTGTTCCTAAGCAAAAGCTGCAGGAGGAACTACATGAGCCCTGTCTTTTCCCCGAGGCTGCTCGCTGTCTGTCCAGCCACCCACACCACTGCCCAAGGGGCTGCTCTGGAATGCAGACCCCCGTCAGGACAGCAGAGTCTGGCAGGGCAAGGGGGCATGGGCAGCTCCTCCACTTCCCTCCTACTAAGAGCCAGAAATGGCAGAAGGTAAAAGCACATCAACATGTTAAAACATTAGTTATAATTAAAACCTTTTTTTTTTGTCAAATCTCCTCCTGGGAAAGGGGTCAGGGACTGATTAACAGAGATAAAACTAGGCAGCGGAATCCCAACTCGTTACGTCTGCATAATTAGTGCAGGAGGAGCTAGGACAGCAGAGGGTAGGACAGCACATCCTGCATGCCAGCAGTGCTGCCCCCCTTCAGGGGTCCTTTCCTGAAAAGCTGTTGCTCTCCTGGAGGGTGAAGTTGCAGCGCTCTGTGGCCCACACATCCACGCTCTGCAGCCTAATGCTTCTCCTCCTCCAGCCTTCTCATGGCCTCCAGCACAGCCAGCTCTTTTGCTTCTTTTTTCTGGTTGCGAGCCTCAAACTCCAGCCTGCAAAAATCACGCCGTGAGATTCTCATTCATCCTTACCTCTTGTAGACAAAAGCACCTGGAGCAGGAGAGCACTGCCTTCTCCTATGCTGCTCTGTTCTGAGAGCACTTCAGAAACCCCCCAGGATCCCCGGACTCCTCCAGAGCCTCTCCCAGAGCTTCCCATGGCTGTTGCCATCACTGCAGTCCTGGGCTCCCACACTGGTCCCACACTACTTCTGTCTCCCTCTGTGGAAGAAGCTGCTATTCCATTCTTGGGCTGTCCTGGGTGTTGTAACACCAAAATCAAATTTATCACTGATGTAAGCCAAGGTGCTGAAGGTGAAGAACTCAGGCCTAGAAGACCAAAGCTCTGAGAGAAGCAACATGCTCTTTCCCCCAGGATACAGCAAGGAAATTTATCATTATAGGAGAAATCCAATAAATGTGCATTGCAGCACATTCTGACACAGCAGAGTTCAGCTGTTCCTTTCCCTGTACAGACTGGTACAACCACATTTACAGTCTGCCCAAGCTGTGCAAGAGGAAGGACAAGTTTGCTGACTCTATGCCTTCAGATAACCCCTTCTCTCCCTATTTGGTCCCATTAGTCAATCCCCAGACACTCTGGATGGAACGGTATGTGACAGAACCAGGAGACAAAGAAATCCAACCTGTTCTTGATGATTCTTTGCACAATTAGATCTGTGGTGAGATTGCTGCAACTGTCCACCAGCTGGAAAATGCCACGTTGCTTCGGTTCCTGCAAACAGACATAGCACTGGGCTGGGAAAACACGTGGGACCTGAGTGTGCAGCTCAGCAGTGACAGCTGAGCTGAGTTGTGGCAAGTCCTGTGGTGGCCAGACAGGTGGGATGCACAGCGATCTCCTCAGAGGCAGAACAAACATTTGCTGAAAGCAAAGCCCCACATACACGGGAGCTTCCCAGGACTGGCAGAAAGCAAAGCACACAGGATTTCTCACCCTGCCATGAAGGCATAGAAACAGGCAGAGCAAAACAATGCCTGGAAGAGTGGAGCTGTTGGGAATGATTTACTGACTGCTCCATGTAGCTACCCTCAGGGGTGGATGAAAAGCTGCATCCCCTGCCAAAGCCCTGCCCAGGTAGCCTCCTGCAATACACCTTCCCAGTCCAGGAGCACAACCAGAGCCAGGCTCTGTCTATCAAATGCTGACAAAGCAGCTGGTACTTCACCTCATATGGATCAGAACCGTCCTTGTCTGGCACCACCTCTGTCATCCCATGGCAAACAAGTGTTACCTGGAGAAGGACACAAAAGTCACTGACAAGATCCAAAAGATGACAGGGACATTTCCTGCCACTACTCCCACTGAGCACACCCTGGAGATCAGCAAAGCCACCCTCCTGCACCAGCCCAGCAGTCCCTCTGGAGCTCCCTGTAACCCACTGAGCAGGACACTCCCTCCTTGCACCCCTGTGTTGTCCTGCACCACTTTGGCTCCCAACACACATCACACACCAGCATCTTCGTGCCCATCCGTATGCAAGGACTCACCCTGAAGTGATCCAACAGATCAGCAGTGACAGCGTAGGGAGCTCCAATCACCACCTCTGAGACATACTAAAAAAGGAACCAGGTAGGGTCCAGATTTGAAAAAAAACCCTATCAAACAAAAACCCAAAACCCAATCCCAAGCCAGAAACCAGCTGCTTCTTAAAGAGACCTGAGCATGTCACCTGGCTATAGACTCAGAAGTTCAAATAAGGGAACAGGAAGTGGGTTCAGCAGCCACTGCTTGTCACACAGCAGCTTTTTGTTCCTCTACAGAATGTCCTTTCTGTGCCTACAGAGCAAATCCAAAAGTGAATTGCTCCAGGCAGACATTTCTGAGGCTCCCCACGGTTTTGTCCCAGGAATTTTCTCCCCTGCTGCAGGGAGCAGAGTTTTCTACTGGCACATGTCTGTCTACACAGAGCCACACAGCTCCCTACACAGCCCGGGCTGCCCTGTCACTGCTGGCAGAGCAGCTGGATGGATCACCAGCTTGGATCAGCCAGGATGGCACAGGAGCCCAGCAGAGCCTCCCAAGAGATCATCAGCACCTCTGGCAGCCTCAAGGGATTTGTCTTGTCTGTCTTCTCAGGGCGCACCAAGGAATTCATGCAAGATCACTGAGCACAAGTGAGCACCACCGGACTCCGGGCAATTTCTGGAACAGCGCAGAGACACCCACTCACCCTGCAGGCCAGGACACTGAGGGTTCGCTCATGGATGTTCATGATGGGATAGTTCTTCCCTTTGTAGCGATTTACCTCCTACGGCAAAGCACCAGGCACAGTCAGAAGAGAGACAGAGCAACTCCTTTCCCTCTTGCCCTCTCCCAAAATGAAATTCTGTATTGGTCAATACACCCCTGTCCTGTCCCCCGAAGCACAGCCTGCCTGGTTCAGAGAACAGGGCCAAGCTGCTCTGCCTTTGGACAGGTTCTACACGGACCTGATCAAAGTGCAGCCCAGCAATGATATAGGGTTTTTCTGCCAACTGGTGAACCTTCTCCAGGAAATCCACATGACCAACATCTGCAGATCTGTTTAAGGAACTGAAGCTCACATGGAAAACAGAGGAAGGAAGACAGAAATAGAGTCATTCAAAAATGACAGTGGGAGATGGGAGTCCCTAAGATTTTATTCTTGCACTACTAATTGCCTATTTCCAAGAACAGTTGCTGTCTCCCCCCTCAGGTTCCACCGGTTCTGGGCAAAAGCCAGAGATTTTTTCAGCTCCACCTTACATGGACTCAGCTTTGCCTCTATCCAGAATTTCTACTTATTCCAGATGTTCTGGCACAAAGCCTCAAAGCCTGCCCCAGGAATGGAGTGTCAGCTCCAGATGCTCTGTTGCAGTCTCTTGGTCTATGGCAGCCACATAGCACCACAATCTTTACAGTGTTGAGAGTATCCAACTGTCTTCCTGAAATCTAACAGCCACAGATTGCTCCACAGAGGAGCTATGGCTTCTTTCTCAGCATCCTGTGACTAAGAAACTGCCAGGAAGAACTCACTCCTGACTCCTCCCTCATGTGCAGCTACAGAAAAGGAAAAAAAAATGAGGCAAACATCCAGTCTGGTGCCTCCCAACATGAGAACATCAGACAAAGACCACTGCTGCAACCAAAGAGAGTCAAGGATACGGAACAGGTCGAAGGCTCCAGCCACATAGATGATGGTGTCTCCCGGCTGCGGCTCCTTCCCTGATGCAAACTGGATGATCTTCTGGGATGTCTGCAGGAACTGTGAGACGCCAGTCCAGGGACTATGACCTTTGGGCCCCTGTGGAAACACACACCAGACACAGCTTCTTTCCAGGCTCTGTGAGGGGGTTTAGACAACACAGAGCACAGTGTTGGGCAATTTGCTCATCTGAATTTGCTGGCAACTGTAACGACTCCCAGCACCTTGGACTTTCTACATTCCTGGCATCAAGTATTTAGGCAATTTCACAAAAGCCCTTTATGCTCTGTCTAAATCATCCCCTCAGCAGCCAGCTCAGGAGATGCCAAGAGGAAAGCTCAGGAAGGAGGAAGACAACAGGGCAGGTTTTGATTTCCATGAGAAGCAAGATGTGCTCGGGAGACAACACGCAACCAACCTATGCTGTGCCACGCCTCAGGGCACCTGTCTGGCCCCTCAGCTCTGAGGACAGAGCTCGGTCCCCACCACGTGGTAGTTGTGCAAACACCCACCAAGTCACCTGCTGTGCTCCCCAAAGCTGCTCCACGGGACTTGGCAGGACACAGACACTGCAGCTGAGGCCAGAGCAGGCCCTGCAAAGGGCAGCACGCAGACAGCTCAGCTGTCGGGGTCATGTAGGGTACCCAGTGCCCTGATCCATTCTACCCAGATCCAAGCCCCAGGAAACGGTGTGCTGGAGCAGTATGTCCCATAACACCTGCTCAGAACCCCCAAAATAGTGGGGAACTAAGGATGATTCATACAGGTCAGCAAACCTCCTGGGAGTAAAAACGACTTGCTCAACCTGCTGGCGCAGCTCCTTAAGCAGGGACAATCCAGCTGCCAAGGAAATGAACAGGGCTGATGACTCTCTAGAAGCAGTGCGAGCTGCAAGCTGGACCCGGCAGCTGGAATGCCGAGAGGGCTGCGCTGCCTTCGAGCTCTGCCACAGTGTGGCCACGTGCCGGCTGTGTCAACACCTCCCAAACCCAATACAACACCTTCAAAACAACACAAGCACTGAGAGGAGCATCCACAGAGGCTGTCCCTGGGCTGGAACCACGGGCACTTGGGTCCCAAGGGAAGTGGCAGGAAGTAATTTACAACAAGGAAGGAGCCCAGCACAGGCTCAGTGGGGACAGCAGCCCTGTGGTCCCACTGAAGGACAGCTCATGCGCTGTCCTGTGCCACAGCTGCCCATCACACCCACTGCAGGCGCTGCCGTACGGGGACAGCAGACATTCACTGAGACGTTACTGCTACGTGTGGGAGGACAAACAAGCCTGCAACAGGCCAGAAAGCACACTGGGAATCCTTCTCAGGTAGGACAACGACCAGACGTCCACGACCAGAACTCACATTACCTTCCCAAAGTTGTCAGTGTGCTTCCGATAGTCTAGGTCCTCATCCTGAAGGGAGATAAAGAGTCAAAATGTTTAAGCACTTGCACAGCTCATCCAACCAAGATATGCTTGTGTGTGGGAAGTGCTGGGAAGGCCAGGCTCAAAAATGCACACCAGGCATCCGGGGCACTGAATGCTGACAAACTGGTTAATACCTAAACCAGAGTCCTGTCCCGGCATGAGTCAGAGGAAATGTGTCCTTATCTGATCCCAGCTTGGCACCACCAGCAAAGGTGGTGGTTCTTGCCCAACCTGCAGCCCCACGAGTGCTGCACAGCTGCATCCTCCCAGCAAGCCCCTGACAGGACAGCATCCCTTCTCCTGCCAAAGACCCTCATGAGAGCCAGGCTTAGGTCTCTGCAGCAGCCAGCAGCACTGGGCAGATCTCAGTGTGAACTCACAGCTAAGCCAATTTAACAGCTCAGCACACCAAAACATCTCCCTCTGTCCCTGAATTCACCCGTGGGTCACTTGTTCCTGCAGTTATCCAGGTGATTCTATTCAAGGATTCCTTCATTACTCAGTAAATTCAACTCATTACCTGACATAAAACCACCTATTTTACTTTTCCCTGGTTAGGTTAGCTCCCAACCAGAGAGTGAGCTGAGGAGATTCAAGAAAGGTCTGATCAGACTAGAGACAGCAGAAAGCAGAAACATGAAGCTCAGTGGGAAGGGAGAGGAGTTTCCAACTCTGGCAGCACCTGGCTGACAGATTAATGTGCCTGCACTGCATTGCTTCACCCTGGCAGAAGTCAGGGGCTTGCCTGCAGTTCCCTAACATTCCTGAGGCCCACACTGATCATGAGGCATCAGAATCTTTGTTCCATCACACTGTGATCTCAGACATGTCGAAGCAAACATAAGCAGGTTGTTTTGCTGCCACTGCCCGTTCTCCATGCACCTGGGAGCAAGGCCCAGGAACTCTACTCCTCCGCTCTACTCCGTTTGGGGCAGCAGAAGGGAAGAGGTGGCACATGCCCTGTACTCCACCTCCCACCCAAAGCCCTCTGACTCACTATGTTGCTGTGGTGAGCCTTAGTCATGAGCAGCATGCGGCCAACAAGGTCAGTGGTGGACACGCCTTGAGTGCGCTTGCATTCCCTGCGGGAGACAAGCAAAGGATGAAGCAGAAGCCACGGGAGCCTCTGTCTTCCCACCATTACCACGGGAACGCCTGTGACACCTGATCAATCCAAACCAGGGGCTGTCCTGAAGAAGCCTTCCTTCTCAAGTGTAGCGTTTATTTGCTGAGCCTCTGCATCGTCCTCACGCCACAGCAACTGCTCATGTGAACAACACTTCCCTCACTCAGGCTTCCCAACAGACCCAGCTCCCAGTGAGGCTTTAAAACCAGAACCAGCATCTGCCAGGAACCAGACAGCCCCACTGGGCAGGACTGTCTGCCCCACTTCCCCAAAGCCAAAATGCTGGGAGCAGTTGAAGCTCTGACACACATACAACCAAGTTCAAGTGTGATCTGAAGATAGGTGTGTTTCATCTGACTTCCCTTCAAGGCACAAATTCCCAGAAACTCTGCCCAAAACAAGATAAACAGGTAAGCAGCAAGAGGTTACCTGTATCGCCCTGCTGTCTTTACTTCCTCATAGGTGTCCTTGCCATCGATAGTTAAGGTGATATCATCTGCAGAGAGAAAAGAGCCTCAGAACTGTACCCAAGCTCTCCTGCACAAAAGCAGCAGCTGTGCAGGTCCCACACACCCAGAGCCAGACTGGAACTCTGCAATCCAAATCTCTGTGCACACACAGGGGACACGTCCTGTGCCCCACAAAAATGCCAGGGGTTTTTAGGACTACAACGTCTGTGAAGACAAGGATATTCCTGGATACTAAACACCATTACCCATCTGGTGCACTGCTCGGTGCCCTGCAGCTGCAGGCACAGCTGATTATTGTCTGAATGACAATAAACAGGCACTATCCATACCGATGATAAAAAGCACCTTTTAGCTCTTCCAGGACTGGTTTTAACCATTGGCTCACGTTACAAGTTTTCAGTCAATGAAACAGTTCATCCAACGGGAAGTTCTTCCTCTCAGTGATGGCACTGAGACATCCTCCAGCGATCCTTCTACAGAGGCAATTCTGGTTCATCCCTGGCACATGGCTCCCAACTCCCTCTGCAGAAACACCTCTCACATACTTTTGGTGATGGTACAAAGCCTTCACAAGCAAAAGCTAAGCTGTTTTCCCTTTGCCAAAACAGTCAGAGGGCAGCCCACAAGCACGCCCACACAGTCAGGTGGCTCAGTCCTGCTCAGTTCTCCTAAAACCCAACACGCTCCCCTCAGAGCACAGGAACAGGAGGGCACACGCTGCCAGCACAGCTTGGCATGCCAGGAGAGGCACAAACAGCAGGATTGCTGTCACCTTCCCAGGTAAGCTCAGCTATTTCCAAACTCAGCTTTTGCACAAACAGAACCTGACAAAACTGCCGGTGCAGGCGTGTTGCTCAGGAGAAGCACGGAATGACATGGCAGAGGGGATGAATGCGAGCAGTTGGAGCACAGGCCACAAGCACTCCTCTACTGTCATAACCCCTCACCAAGCCCTGTAAGGGGTCACGTGCACCAAACACGTTCAGGACAGGCAATGAAGTTAATGAGGAATTTGATAACCACTCCATCCACGTGAAAAAAGCATATTTATCTTCTAAAGATTAAGGATTTATTTACACTTAGTGAAATACTTGGCTTATCAACAGCAGGTGGCTGGGATCAGATGAGAGATACACGAAATGAGTGCAAAGACTACTCCTGGTCAAACTAACAAAATTCCTTCAGAGGAGCAGGGAGGAAGGGCTGAGGCTTAATGAGCATCGGCAGCAGCCCAGGAAGGAACAGAGTCCCACAGCAAGAACGTTTCCTCAGAACACTGGTTCTCTCCAGCAACTGTACACCAAAAAGTGTTCACAGTAAGAACTAGGTCTCCGGCCACACAGTCAGCTGAGCCACTGAACAGCTTATCAGCTGGATAAAGAGAGAAGCTTTTCAGATCTAACCTTGTCCCAGGATAAGTAGATATAAACATGATTGTATTTCTGCATGCTTACTTTTTCAGTAGTGTTTTTCACACTTAGGTTTTGTAAACGGCTTTCCCCTTTGCACAAATTTCTGCTGGTGCTAAGGGCAACCTCGGGATAATTTTAATCAGCACATTTCACCTTCGTAAGTTAAAACCAAGGGCCCAGGCCACTCTCAAGATTCTGAGCACACTGACATGTTTCTCCAGACCACGAGACCAGGAGGAGCTGTGCTGCCCAGTGCAGGCACTGGGAAGGCAGATCTGTATCACGGAGTACCCCCGAGCCCCAGTGCAGGTGCTGAGAAGGCAGATCTGTATCACGGAGTACCCCCGAGCCCCAGTGCAGGTGCTGAGAAGGCAGAGCTCTGCACACCCCAGGCATCCTCGACCCCCGCGCCAGCCAGGACAGTGCTCGGCTTGCAGCAGGGCACCTGGAGCACACAGCCCCGAGGGCCCATGTTAGCACAGCCGCTGCCTCAAACACCACCTACCCCCATGCACGCAGAAGTCACAGCTGTACTTGTCCAGGGTTTCCAGCGTGGTGACGTAAGGAGCTCCAGGAGCAATCTCATCGACCCACTTGATGGCCTGCACCATTTTGTACCTCTCCTCCTGTGTAAAGACGGGGGGACCCTTGTGCTTGGCAATCTCCTCTGGGGGAGAAACAAAATTCCAGTTAGAAGCACGTCCTGCAGCTACAGTGACCCTCAGTCACAGCTGCCTCACTCATTTCATGGGCAGGTGAACTTCACTGCAGGCTTATCCTCAGCTCAGGATCACTCCAAGGTAGCAAAGGAAGCTCCAGACAGATCAGAAAATATTTTCATTCAGTTGCATTTCCTAAGTGTTTAACAAGGGGCCTGGAATTCACTCAGAGGGCAAAAGGTCTCAGTGCTTCCCTGTACTCAGATACTTCTTCCTGAGGGGATGAGCTGGCCATCCTGGCATCCCCCTAGGAGAAATTTCCCTCTTAAACAGTAACTTCATACTACGCTTGGTTCATACTAGAAATTCTGCATCCATAAACCCATTTAAAAATACATCTTCACATGCAAGAACTTGTTTCTGGCACTTAACTTCAGAGGGCCTTGAAATGAGTTTTCTCCACACAGTAACCTGTTTTGGAACATAAGTTCTGCAGCTCCTACCAGCAAAACCAGACTGATTTTCAGCAGTTTCAACTGTTTTCATAGCACAGAATGCAGATCAACCCTCAGAGCCTGCAAGATCTGACCCACCTAATCCTCAGTCCAAAAGTGTGACGGGGTAACTCCACTCCCAGAGAGGGGACATTTTTCTCTTGGAAGCTACTGCTCCTGGAGCAGATGCAAGAAGCCTGACTTTATCAGGAGCTCTTGGTTCTCTTGGGGCTGATGCTGCTGGCCAATTTGAGGGGCTGCACGAGATGAAACCTGGTAAAACCTCTTACCATCTGTGTGGACCCCAACGATCAGGTAATCGCCCATGGCCCGCGCCTGGCGCAGCTGGTTGGAGTGGCCATAGTGCACCATGTCATAGCTGGAAAGAGAAGGACCGGGTCAGCCCGGGCACACCGGGACAAGCTTCCCTGGAAGCTGCGGGCTATCTGCCCCAGGCTTTGGGGCTGAAGGTCTCTCTGCTGCCGGGCAGGGCTGTGCCGGTACAGCCCGGTCACCAGGGCCCGCAGCAGCGCTTCCTCCCACCGCAGTGAGCCGGTCCTGGCGCGGCAGGTGCCGGCTGTAGCCCGGGGGGGAACCGACCGGCCCCACCGAGGCCCGTTAGGCGGCCGAACCCAAGGGCGCTCCCGTTCGCTCCTGCTCGCCCGGTGCTCCAAGGCAGCTCTGCGCGGAGAGCGTCGCTCTCCCCCGCGCCCGGGCCCGTCCCGCCGCGGTGACAGAGGAGGCGGAGGCACCAGCGTAGCCAACACCGTTTATTTCTGCGGCGCCACGACATCACCCGGCCCCGCGCCCGCCCCANCCGCGCTCAGCGGCTCTTCCTGCGCCGGGCGCCCTTGGCGCAGCCGCGGCCGAGCCACCCCCCGGGGCGCCCGACCGCCGCCTCCGCCCGCTCCCGGGGCTGCTCTTGCTCCCGGGGCTCCTCCCGAGGCGGCGCCACCGGTTTCCGCGAGTGCGTGCCCTCCTCCTCGGGGCGCAGCGGCTCGGCCAACGCGAAGATGGGGTCCCGCGCCCTGCGGAAGGAAAGAGAGGGCGGCGGTGGGCGCGGGAGGCGGGCCCCGGGCCGGGGGCTCCCACCGCAGAGGGCCCGGGCCGCTCACCGGTCGTAGCGCGGTATTTCCAGCCCCAGCTCCGCCATCAGCAGCCGCATCACGTCGTCGCAGCGGCCATGCAGCTTCAGGGCGGCCAGGTCGTCCTTCGGAGTCCACTGCGAGCGACAGCAGAGCCGGCTGCAGGCAGCTCCCCGGGGCGGCAGCGGGGGCTCCTGCCCGGGACCTGCAGCCCCTTGGCTCACACCTGGCCAACCCAGCGCCAAGGGCTTTATCTCACCTGCAGGTTCACGATATACAGCTTGGGCCGGCGTGGGGGGGGCTTGCTCATGCACCAGAGCCGTGGGTATTTTTTCAAAACCTGCCACAAAGCACAGAGGATCAGCACGGCCACAGGCACACGCAGCTGTGAACCGTATCAGCGAGAGGAAAAGGAATGTATTACCAGGAGGGGAAAGAGGGAGGAAGAGAGACTATCACAGATGTTGGGCGAATCCTGACACCAGAGTTTACAGTTGTCTGTTTGGGAGGAGACTGCTCAGCACCAAGGTGTATCACCAAGAGGGAATGCTGCTAACAATCTTCACCGAGTCTCTAAAGTTACCTTTAAGCTGGAACCCAGACAAAGAATCACATCTGCTTTGCTTGCAGCTTCTGTTGCTGCTTCCCAGTTCAGGGGCTGTCTCAATGTCCCCTTCTCCCCAAAGTGGACGATTGTATCTCTCAACTGTGCCCCACACTTGTGGCACATCCTGCCCGTGTGATGCCTGTGCAGGGCTGTGCGCTCCGTCACATCAAACACTCGCACGTACTCTCTGTTGGGTGTACAGGAAGTGCAGACCTGGTGCAGGATGAAAGCAGAAACCCTGTCACATCATCACCATCCCACCCACAAGAGGCCAGGAGCAAGCCTGTTCTCTTGGAAGAAAAGCAT
Organism: Ifrita kowaldi; assembly: GCA_013398055.1. Taxonomy (NCBI): domain Eukaryota; kingdom Metazoa; phylum Chordata; class Aves; order Passeriformes; family Cinclosomatidae; genus Ifrita; species Ifrita kowaldi. The sequence goes on along the minus strand of VZRS01013339.1, from coordinate 216,149 downwards.
TTGTGGGGACAACACAGAAGTTGTAGACAGAAGCATCAGGGATCAGACGCTAACTTGGAAAACTTTTTAAGTTCTTTTTGAAAACCAGCAAGTAGAGCCACAGGCAGCCTTTGGCTACATGCTGGGAGGTATTTCAGAGAAGGGCTGAGGAAGAGAGGTCAGAAGCAGAAGGCTCCAACAAGTATAGAGAAAGAGCTACAGTTTGGTTTGGTACTTTCTAAGTAGTTCACCCCAAACCGACGGTCCGAAGACAGGAACTGCACAAAGGCCAAGCCCTTGTACTAATTCCTCCTGAGCTAGTGGCAGATCAAGAGCTTATGTTCTCTTTTAGTGAGGCTACTTAACAGTGACTTTTTCCTGCTCTGGTCACTCACCTCTATGTACATATTCCCATGAAGCTCAGATATTGCAGCTCGGGGTAACCCGCTCCGCAGGTGCAGCCCATCACAGTTCTGAGACACCACATGCTGCACCTTGAAGGGAACAAAACACTGAGCTCCTACAGACCGTACAGGTACCACTCCGAGCAGGTGATGAGCGTGTCCCAAATCACACCAACAGCCTGTACATCAGAGCAGGACCCACAGAGGAAGAGCATGGTGAACTGACCTTTGTGAAAGCTAAATGGAAAGCCTCCTCCTGCTAAACAGAGCATTTTTAGGGCTGGCTGATTCGTGACCAGTTCCCCAGACCAGCCTCACCAGGTACAAATACAACATGTTAAAGAAAAGGCACCAGGGGAAAAACTGCCAGAGCTGCAGCCTGCAGCTCACTAAGGAAGGCTTGGACACATCTTCCTACATTCATGTGCAGCCACTTAAGCCAAAAATGTAGTCAGGCAATCTCCTGAAAATCTTTCTCTTCGCTGCTGGGTTTATCATTCTTAGGCAGAGGAACATGAGTAAGGTGAGGAAAAAATATCTTACCAGGTTGTGCTTGTGCAGGCAGGAAATGCTCATATGAGTGAGCGTGGGCTCTGCCTCACTCAGGTCTGCAGCCCTGACAAGAAGCAAGGGGGGAGGGGAAAAGTTGGAATTGCCATTAACCTCTTCCAGTATCATCTTTCTGTCACACATTTCAGAATTTGGCTCCTCACCTGATGCTCCTGCCCTTCTGCAGCAGTGTCCAAATGCCGTTGGGGCCTCTGTAGTCTGGGATCGAAGCTGCCTGTCACCAGGAGAGAAAACCAGGCCTGACGGGGGGGGTTGTCACAGCTCTTGTACATAAACACAACCAACCCAGGCCCACCCAGGACAACCGCAGACACCTCCATCCATGGCTGCTTTTTCATTCACTCCGAGTTTTCCAGCGTAGTTGTTCCCGAACACAAGGAAGCCTCCTCATATGTTTTCTCTTTCTCTTCTACCTTTCAGCTCTCATTTTCACCTCTAGTGCTAGTTTTCTCCAATTTTATCATTATGGAATCCCTCCAGAAGTCTTTTTCACCCTTGCTACTTCCCACTTCCCTACACAAAACTTCATTCTTGAGCCTTTTCTTATTTTCCCTAGACTCTGGTTTCTGGTACCTCACACTCGGCATCTCTAGCAAACATGCAGGCGACACGAGCACTCAGACCCCTGCCCTGAGCCACGCTCTGTGTCAGCAGAGAATGGAGTGACAGAGCTCACACAAAGGTGATAGATGTCACATTAGAAGAGGTAGAACCAGACTCTGCTCTGCTGCTTTGCCCCAGGCAGCTGCAACAAAACAATTCTCGAACTTCTGTTTATAAGTTCCAATAATCCCCAGCTGTCCCTGCATGTCCCAACACGCATAACGTTCCTGAGCTAAGCGGCTTGAGGTTTTACACCAAGTCATTGAAGAGACTTGAGTGAGGCAAGACCAGCGTCCTCTTGCTCAGGCTGCGCATCCTGCACATGGTCAGAGGCAACGCAGCCACAGGATCTCCTGGGGAGTAGGAGTGACCCCAGGATGCAGCCTGGAAACTGCTGGCCGCAGGACTCGTGCAGCATCCCATCACACACGTCCTGTGGTCATTCAGGAACCAGGCAACAGTCCAGCCAATACCGTCCCCTGAAGGGGCTCCAGCTGCTGCCCCCCAAACTCACCGTGCTGATCCCAGCGCCTGTGTAGATGACGAGGTGCCTGGCGCTCCGCACGGCTGCTGCCAGTTCAGCCACCTTTCTCTTCAGCTCCTCTGGTTCATCACACACCTGAAAAACATACCTCAGCAGGTTCGGACAGATCAGAGATACACTACACCACTGAGTCAGAACGAGCAGGGATCTCCCCAAAAGTTTGAAGATGGGCCTGGGCCAACCAGGAAAAGCCACACAAACATGATCAACAGTGGTTTCCAAATGAAAAGGACATGGGCATTGTTCATGGAAGGATCACGGGAAAAAGCTTCCTGGAGACCAGAAGCTGCTGACCCACCCGACGTGCCCACACAGCCACCCGTGCCTGGCAGCACGGCTGACCTGAGACAAACACAGGGCAGTCCCCGGAGGGCAGACGCGTTCCCGGGACCGGGGCACAGCGGTTGTTCACCGAGGCCTGCCGTTGCTGCAGAGCTCGGCAGCAGCCAGACCGGCGACCTCCGCCCCGCCTCTCCGCGGCCGCGGCCGCTC
>VZRS01013339.1:200702-213497 GCA_013398055.1 Ifrita kowaldi | reverse complement strand
CGCCGCCACCGGGCTCAGCTCCGCCGCTTCCGCCTTCCGGTCGGAGCGCGCGCGCGCCGCTTCCTGCTCCGCCCCCGCGCGCGGCAGCGCCCCCTGGTGCCGGGCGGCCCCCCAAGGACGCGCAGGCGGCGGCTGTTGAAGCGGTTTTATTGTCGCGTACAAAGGCGGCGGACACTGTACAGAATAAATAACGGCAATAACTTAGCAATAAATACCGCCTGCACCGAGCCCGGAGCCCTCTGGGTGACCCTTCTGTCCGCCAGCCCCGGCTCCGGCCGGGAGCGACTGTACACAATTCACAAGATACACAAATCCCGGGGGTGCCGGGGACGCTCCCCAGTCGGGCTGGCGCAGAGCCCCTCCCCAATCCCCCGGAACGGCACCAGGAAAAGGAGAAAGGAAACACGACACCCTTCACAGCAGGAAACCAAACGGACGAGCACCTCAGGAACAAGAATTGTCACACTCCAGAACACTATATACGAGAGAGAAGTCAGCGTGACGGCTCGGGCAAGGGTCGCCTCGCACGGGCAGAGGAAGCCAGCTGGCAGGACACAGGATCGCCCGGAGCAGGACGGGAGACTCCTTGGACACTGCGGAAATACATCACTGGGGGTCCTACACTTCACTGAGAACAAAACCAAAACCATAGGGAAGCAGCACTCGGGGACCGTGGCCTCGCTGACATCCAGCCCGGCACCGGCAGAGCTTGTTTACCACACCGGCACCCTTCAGTCACGGCCTTGCACCTGCTCCTCCCTACACGACCCGTCCTCATTGAACACGCAGGCCACTCGAAGCAGACCCGGGCTCCGAGCAAGGAGGGACAGTGCAGGGGAGGGGGAACGACGTCTGGTGCAGTGAGCGCTGCTGCCAGCCTTGTCCTGCCTCACGACAGAGCAGCACCAGCCCGCGACCAGCAGCAGCACGGCTGCCACCCGGCAGGCGGGAAGGGACGGGACACTCCCTGCCACAGTGCACAACAAAAAGCAAGTTCTCCATGGCTGCAGGGTTGCCCATCGTTGCCTGCTGTGTTGATGGGGCTCTCCTCACACCAGAGGCTCCAGTTGTGGAACCAAGCCCCTAACCAGCCCCATACACACCTTGCCCACTCCTCCAGTCCAGATCAGGACTCAGCTGTGTTCTGAAGGGCTCTGGCTGATTCAATCTCAGGCTGGGTCTAGGAGGGACAGGGTTGGGACTGACACCCCAGAACAACTGGATGCCCCTATATTTTGTAAAATCTCACCTCTTCCAGTCACCACACAACCAGCTGGAAGACCAGAGCCTGCTGACTGCTGCGCAGTGTGTGGCCTGTGTGGTGAATGGCTGCAAGTGGCACATCACACTTCAGTTAAGAGAAGAGAAAGTCCAGGGCTGGAAGGGGGAAGTCTTGAGGCAATGTTCTAACCTACTCCTCATTTGGGAAGTTTACTGGGAAAAGCATCCCAAACAACTCCCTAAACTCCCAATCAACCAGAGCAAAGCTGATCTCCTCCAGCAGGAAACTACCCGCTCCTCTCCTGCCACACTGCAGCCTGCTCCTCCGCTCAGGGGACAGCAGTATCAGTTCAGCAATGAGAAACATCCCCAAAACCTATCCAGGATGGCCATACCTCCCCACGAGACTGTGGCTTCACTTGTGTTATCCCAATCTGCCCCTTCCACCCAGATCTTCAGCAGCCAAGAGATCACATGGGCTTCCCCCTTGTGTCCTGCTTCTCTAAAACTCAGTAAATCAGCTCAAATCTTTGGAAAGGGGAGAGAGAAGTCAAAGTGTTTGCGGAAACGGAGCCTGGCCACAAACAGCTTCTCAGCTCTGTCACAGCTGTGAGTCTGAGCACTCTCCTAACCCACTGAGAAGCTGCCCCAGGAAGGACAGTGATCCTGCCACAGCTCACTGGCCAGCAATGTGTAGACACCAGGGACTAGCCAGTCCCATGTTGCCCCTCTTGTTGCAGACTTGCCCCTCTTGTTCAGGTGAGCCATAAGCACAACACAAGTTCTGATCACAGGATCTAATTCCAGAGATAAATCCCACCAGTCTTTTCCTGAACCTGGACAAGCCTCCCTCATGTTACTTCTCTGACAGCTTTGCTGCACGAAGGAAAGTGCAGCATTTTTCCTCTCCAGACAACCAAGTTAACCTGGTGTTGGCTGCTCAGCAGGAGCTGCCTGTGCTCCTGCTGCAAACCTCTGGGCAGGCATCGCTACCGTGCTGCACCAGCCAGCCATTCTTGTCTTCAAAAACAGCAGCACCTTTGCCTGTGCACCAGAACCCTTCTGGAGAATTCAGAGAGATTCCAACTCAATCTCTCAGTCGAGTTTAAGGAAAACGACAACAGTGTGAAATGACAGCACATGGCAAAGGCACCAGCACACTAGAGCGCCGCACGAGAGCTTGGGGAGCAGAGCGCCCAACACAAGGGGACACGACAGAAACTAGCAAGGTCAAGAATAAGTCACTTTTGGTACAATTGCAAAAAGATATCAAACAGGACTTGCCTCTTTTTTTGTCTTTTTCTAAGTTTTATAAATAAAGTCTGATAACTCTTTATAAAAACTAACCTCAGAGCCACAAACAGTTTGCGGGAGGTTCATGAGAAACTTTAAAATTATTTATTTATTAACTTTTAACTAGCAAAGTCTCTGAGAATATTTCCCCACTCATATGGTCAAATATTCTCGCCTTCTCAGGTAAAAAAGCTGACTATAAATACGCTCTCTCTTCTGTCCAATTTTAAACTTAGATAATTTAATAACTCTTAAAATGATGTTTCTCTCTTTAAATAAAGGGCTATTTAACCACATAAACTGGTTGTGTAAACCATCACACTAGAGACACTTGATACCCTCAAAACACGGGAACAACTAGTGATTTTGGTCTTGTTCAGTGCAACACATTAGGCACAAAACCGGCCTGCAGTCAACACAGTACCGCTGCTCCCTTCTTCCCTCCCAGGGTGCTGGGGCCTGCAGGGCCTCAGGACCACAGCGGCAGGACACAGCAGCGTCGTCCTTCCCACCACTGCCAGTTTACACAGCTAACGTCATGGACGTCGGGGGGAAACCCACGGTTAGGGCACAGAGGCACACCTAGAAAGGAATAAAAACCTATGACACAGAACACCCCAACTGTAACTACAGGTACCAAAGGAGACAAAAGCAGCAGGTTCAGGCGCCAAGATGCACCACCTGGAAGAGTCATGAAATAAAGCCTTTGGAAGTGACCGAAAATTAGGGTTCCCAGCCCCCAGGAAGAAAGCTTTCCTCAGATCACTCCTCCACCCTTCCATCAGCCACGCTGCACAGACTTTCTTTGGGTAGAAAACCAAAATCTCACAGTCGGTCCCCAGGGCACCTGAGGGCTACAGACTGCTGGGTGGGAAGCTCTGTCTGCACAGGACAAGGGATGCATCACCACTGCTCATACCAATCTGGACACAACAAAATAAACTGGAGCGATCAGCGGGCCAGTCCTGGGCCAAGTCAAAGGAACCCGGACCCATGTGGGGAGGGCTTGTGCTTTGGGGATTCCAGGCTGGTTTTGTGCCTAACTGCCCTGCACAGACAAGCTCAGGCAATGCTCGCTTCACTAAGACCGGGAGTCCGTTTTGGATTTCACTATTGTGATGACACTAGTAGTAGCAACCTTGCCAGGGACGAGAGGCCCCATACTGGAAGTGAGAGGCCCCCGTGCAGGGGTCACGGGGCTCCGGGCCACGGTTCTGGCGAAGTTCTGGAGAGCCTCGTATTTGGAGCGGAGAGCATCGAGTTCCATTTTCATGCTGGCGTTCTCTGAGGCCAGCTTCTCCACTTCTTGCTGCAGCTCTGCCTTCTGCTTCTCCAGTTCCTCCTTCTGGGTAACGCGCTTCACTCTGCAGCTGGCTGCGTAACCCCGGTTCTTCAGCGTGCGCCGACGCTGCTTCAGCTGGATGATCTCCTCTTTCGACAGGCCCCGTAGATGCTGGTTCAGCTCTCGCACAGACATGGTCACCAGCTCCTCATCTGTCAAGCTGGTCCCATTCTCGCCTGGCTCCCTCTTCACCTGGGAGAGAAGACAGCACACACTTGTGAAACCTGAGATGGACACCTACGCCCATCCCTGCACCCCTTTCCTCCACCTGCCGCATTACCTTCAAGGCCTTGTTTCCTTTGTTGGGGGTCGTCATAACACGACAGCCTTGTCAGTTAGTTTCTGGAAGGGAAGGAAGGTCAAATTAGCACCTGGGACACAGCAGAGCCCACAGCATTCCTCTGGCGTGGTCCAGCAGCAATGCCCCGTGGTGCTCCACATCCTGGTCCCCACTCGCCCCCTCCTCGGAAGACACTCAACAAGCAGCCAGCTGAGCTGGACTCACAAGCAGCAGACTCTGTCCCTGAGCAGAAACTGCTGCCCTTCCACACCCCTCCTCCCATGGAGACTTTGTGGCAATGCTGGTTTTTCATTTATGGTGGGGGAAATTAAAAAACTAGGAGGAGTCAGAATACACGGAAGCCACATTTTTAAAAAAAGCCTTGCAAGCAGCAGGCAGGGTCCAGAGCATGGCTGCTCCAGGTCAGTCATGCTGACTCAGCAGGCTGGCACTCTGCACCGCTTGCTCCCAGCCTCATCCTTGTCACTCCCAAGCAGGGCAGGTTACCTTAACACGCCCTTCCAACAGGTGCCCAAGCAGAGCTCAGAAGCTCCCCAGTCCTACCAGACTCCAGATGCCCCCAAGGATGCAGCCAGTATAGTTCAGTAAGACATAACCCTGGGCAAGGGGTACAGGGGAAGCCTTGGACACACTGGAATTCCATCACAAATTTGGGCTGATGTCTCAGCAGCCTTCACCTCTCCTGGTCACACAAAACTGACACCAGTTGTAGGTCTCTTCTGTGAGAAAGTACCTGTCAATCCCTGGCCCAGGGCCCAGAACCACCTTCTTCCTCCTTATCTTCAGAGCCAAGGTGTGCTCACAAGAAAACAAAGATTAAAGGTGCTGAAAAACAGAGGAGAGCAGACTCCTTCCCTGCCACGGAAGACAAGACTTCAGAACTGGTAAGAGAAATTCCCAGGCCTGCTTTACAGAAACTTATACGCAGGCTCCTGCTTCTGTCCCCACATACCTCCTCCCCTCAGGCTTTTCAGTTCAGAGTGCTACTACACTGCCCAAGGAATTTATCCACACAGATACTACCTGACAGACATGGCTGTGCCTTGAGCAGCCCAAACTGCACTCCCCTCTCAGCCCATTCTGCACCCCCCCAGCCCTGGCCAGTATTCCTGTGCAGCTTACAGGTGCCTCTGCCCCTTTCATCTCGCAGGTGTCAAACAACAATTTTGTTTGCCCCGCCTTACTCCCAGGAGGACTGATGTCCAGTTACAGACCAGAACCAAATGCACACACCAGCAAATATGTCTTTGTGCTCTTCCAGCAGCTGTGGCACAGGCTCCCTACAGTGCGTCTACGACCTACGGGGGGTGAACAGGGCTAGTAGTCCCCAGAACACCAGCAGAGATATTCCTGAAGCCTGCAGTCTGCCAGGAGCTGGGCTATTTATACTTAGAGGACAATGCTCCTTCCAACAAGATGTCTGCTACACCCGACCACACTGGCATAGACACCGGTCATTTTGCTGCCCAGGGAAGGCAGCTGCAATGAGGCAGGACAGGCAGCATGCGAGCAACTGCTTCACAAAATCAATTCTTCCTGCCTTGCCAGACTGCTGTTTATTCCTTCTGTTCCTACGTGGTAAACAACATGTCTGCTAGGAAAAGGGGAGAGGAACGGGAATAGCTGGAGACACCCATAGCATGTCCCTGCAGCACTTTTGTGCCCCATCCTCTTGTGAGTGGAAGGAGTCAAGGGCAGGTATGGTCAGTGGGACCACAGGAATTTGCTTGCCTTGTGGCACTAAAGAATCTACTGCTGCCTGGCAAGCACACAGGCTGCCTTCATCACAGCAGACCCAAAACGAAACAAACAGGGCACACGCATGCTACATCAGGCAGGGCACTGGGCAGACAGCTCCTCAGCAGGCTGGGGAATGGCCGGCGCTGGCAGAGCTAGACACAGCAGAGGCAGCTACTCATTCCTGCCTCTGCACTCTCTAACACAACACCCTCTCAGGCAGAAGCCTCTCACAAGAGCCATCAGAGCTGCAACAGGACTGTCCCCAAAATCCTGGTGATCCCACCTCTCCAAGGTGCAGCAACACACAAGGCAGTCAGTAGAATGGGAAGAACAACCCAAAGAGTTGTTGGCTATTTCCTGGGTCCCGTTTTAACCGGGCTGCTTGGCAGCTTACAAAGAGGACACCCAGAGAACTGGTGACGTATCAGAGACCAAACTTCGCCTTACTCTCCAGACTGCTGATGGATCAACTTTTGATAGCTTCCTGAAGAAAGATCACACTGAAAGTGCCAAACACTATGGCTGCAATGAAGAAACTGCAGTCTCGACACATTTCCCCAGAGCTCAAAAGGCCTGAACTCAGCACAAGCACAGCCAATTCTCCCCTCAGCTCAGCGGCAGCACACAGGAGCTGACAGCACCGCGCATGATTCAACACGGGCCCTTCTCCACACTCCTGATGCAGAACCCTGCCACGAGCCCCGTGTAAACACGGTGACGTCACCCGCGCTGCCGGCAGGCCCGTGGGCAGAGCGAGGGCTGTGCTCCCCATGGGCTCCACAGCACTGGCAGGCACAGGAGTGGGGTTTGTCAGCACTGATGGGGCACACCGCACGAGAACACTCTCTCCCAGTGTGGATTTCATACTCTGTTTCTTTGCTTGCTGGCAAATTAGCTCACACAGTCTCATCCAATGACTCCCCAAATTACCTATGTAGCCAAGAGAGTGCCTTTCCTGTGTTCTCCACCCTGGGGGTCCCCTGGTGAGCTCAACCAACCCTGAGCACTTCCACAGCAATTTTTCCCTCAAGGAATCTGCTCACCCAGCTGGTTTTAACTCTGTTCACCCTGCTAAAGGAAAAGGGCCAGCTCTGAGAGACCCCTTCCCACCCTTGGTGGTGCCCTCCTCCGACCACACAGCTCAAATCTCAAATATCCCGGACAGCCAGAGCCGTCCCCAGCTCTGAACAGCGTGACCGACCCGTGCACAACACACACCCCCAGACCCTCCTTGTTGGTCAAACGTTGCGGTCCCGCGGGAGCAGAAACCCACTCCACTCGGGGGACGTTGCAGCGCCAAGCATCGGGCAGCCCCGACGGAACAGGGGCCAGAACCTCCCACCCGCACAACTTCAGCTACCAAGTAGCCCGAGGACAAGGTACCGACTGCAGGCAGCGGAGCTGTCCTGCCTGCGGCCGAGCCTCTGCTCTGGGAACTGGGCGAGACGCCCCGATGGCTCCTCACCCTCCCGGCCCGCTTCTCCTCGGGAGAAGAATCACAGACCACGGCGGCCGCCCGGCGGGAGGGGGGGGCCCGAGGCCCCGCCGGGGACCAGGTCGCACCCGTACCGGCGGAGCCTGAGCGCCTGAAGGTGCGGCGGGGTTGAGAAGGGTAGGCTCGGCCTGAGGGCAGCCGGTCTGCAACACGATCGGGGCAGTCGGCAACCGCGGGAGGGAGGGGCCAGATGCATCCGTGATGCCTGCGGGTGGACCCGGGAGACGGCGGGCGGGGCCGGGGACAGGCCCCGGGCCAGCGCCCCGCGCACCTGTTGCTCGGNGCGCTGGGAGCGGAGGGAGCAAAAGAGACAGAGAGCCCGCCCGGCCCGGCCCGGCCCGGCCCGGCCCAGCCCAGCCCGGCCGCCGCTCCGCACGGTGCCGTCTCCTCCCGCCGCCGCGGTCGAGTTCCCGTCCCGGGGCGAGCGCTGCCGCTCCACCAAAGTACTGGATCGGCCGCGGATCAGCTCCCGCCATCTCTGGCAGCAGCCTTCGGCCTCCTGCGGGTCTCCCCGTTGCACATTGCGCGTTTCAGAGCGCGGTCCCGCAGCCCGCACCGGCGGGGCCCTTAGCACCCTTTGAGCTGCTCCCGCAGTCCCTCCGAGCTCCGCCAGCGCTGGCCCTGCCGCGGCTCTCTCGGCACGGGGCCGTGTGCGGCGAGCCCTGGCTGCAGCGTTAGGGCCGGGGCCGCTACTCTGCTCCAAAACGCTGCTTTCGCAGGTCACGCCGGCCTCGCTCTGTGTCTTCCCACCCGTTTTGCTACAACTCCGGGTCCGTGACACACACACTGGTGCCTACTGTGTTTGCTGCCATGCTACAGGCAAAGCAGGGAGGACAAGATGAGCGTACCAGAGAAGGGCGAGGGGCAAGTGGAAGGTGCCACAATAAAATGGGCAGATGGTTTAAGGAGAAACCGTGCTCCGTAGGAGAGCAGAAGGGGCTTGGCTAGGCTCGGATCCAGCAGCAGCACCACTGCTCTCCGCTCTGTGCACTGGCGATGCGACCACAAGCCTTGCAAGGCCCTTGTAGCCCCTGATAGGCTGGGTTTCCATCTGCTGTGGTGGCCAGCTCAATTACAGGTCTATAACCATCTAGGAAGTTAATCTATAGCTCTGTCTCTCTGGGAGTACCCAGGCGCAACCTCTACGTCTCCCTGCAGAGGGGCTCAATCTCAAGCATCCATTCATTCTGCATCCCTCTTTTTCAGCCAAGTGGGAACTCTTTCTACAACACTCCCTTGCATTTTTGCGTCAGCCAGTACTTCATCTATCTGGCTTCCAGCTTGGCCTGTCTGCACAGGTATTATAGATACTGAGCAGGAAAGGGAGGAACATATGGTACCCAAGGACTCCTGACCTAGTGGCCACTGCCAGTGGCAAGAGATACACCCAGTCAAAACAGCTGGGATTAGCCACAGCTCTCATCAGAGAAGCAGTTTTTTACGTAAAGAGGGAAGAGGAGTAACCATCTGTCACACCTATAGGGTCATACCTTGCTAGCAGCCAAAAGTGTAACACTGAAAATGTTTTACCACCACCAGCACCTCAGAGACAGAGGGAAATGTAAACACTCACTACCCCTCCAGCTGCCAAACCACCCAAGCAAGGCCAGCAGTAAAGGAGGGGCAGTGAGAGGTCACGGTTCCCCAAACCAGACTGAGCAGAGAAGGGGTGGCCGCTGGAGAGAAAAGGAGTGTGGTCCAATGTTCATGCCATATGTCTCTCAAAGTGGTGGGAGATCAGGCAGAGGCACTGGGTCCATTCCAAGAGGTGACTTTGGGCCCAGCCCCTGATGTACCACGCAGCACAGCATTTGTGTGGCAGCATCTGCTCCAGCTAATAATGACAGTGACAGGACGTAAGCTCTGACAGCAGATGCAAGATGGGGCCAGAGGGGATCAAACCTTTGAAACAAAAAGTTCTGAAACATCTTTAAAAAATCCTGTAAAAATTTTTTTCTGCATGGGGCACACAAACACTGTTTGAGTCCTGGAAGTACCCAAATTCTTCTTCTGGACAAATTATTTCCTTGACAAAGCTCTGAGGAGAGTATCACCCCTGTCCAAGAAAACAGCAGTGCCAGGGACAGCTCACACCAACCCCACTACAGGTTAAAAGACCCTCTGCTACCGCTCCACAGCTGCTGCAAGCCACAGGACAGGGGACGCCAACATTCAGAGTGAACGCTTTTCCTTAGACAAAAGAGAAATAACACAGAGGACACTAACGGTTGTGGCTTAGGAATGGTATTCCTCATATTAGTGTTCCCACTGAAATTCTCAAAACCACACACTGCTCACTCACTGCCCTCTCATCCCTCTCCCCCTGTGGCATGCTGGAGAGGAGAACTGGAGGCACAAAAGGTAAAGATCATGGTTTGCGATAAGAACAATTTACTGGAAACAGTAATGAGATAAGAAAACGAATAATAACAGCAACAATATTAAAAAGAGTGTAGAAGAGAGGGGAAGGATTCATACATGATTGCTCACCACATGTAACATGATGTTACCCCCACCGCTCGCTTCACGTAACCAACCAGAAGGGACCCCTTCTCCCCACCCCTCTTCAGCCCCTCTCCCCTGCCACAAACCCTCCCCCCTCAACTCCTCCCCCAACCCTTTGCCCATGTACATGATGTATAGAATAACCAGGGTCCTGGCTATGCCATTTCTGGCTACTGCAAAAATTAACCCTGTCCTGGCCGCAACCAGGACACTGATATTCAGCACTGCCAGAATACAGTAGTCCGGTCAGTTCTTCTTGCTCTTGTGGGTGAACAGACTGACTTTGCTAGCAGATGCTACAGACAGAGAGGGAGACTCCAGCTTCACCTTGTCCAGCAAAGTTTTCTTTATGGCTGCTGGGGAAATCTTCTCTTGGTCTGCCACATGCTGCAGCTCCCTACAATGGGGTAGTAGGAGAGGAAGACAAAGAAAAAAGAAGATGGGGAGGTTGGGCGACAAGTTTTGCAAGCTTTTTAGGACTTCCTAGGTGCCCACCTTGTCCGGATACAGGAAGCCTCCACGGCATTGATGAGGAGTGAGCGAAAGCCACCACTCTCCAGGAAGTGCAGGGCATGGATAGTGGCTCCCCCGGGGGAGCAGACATTGTCCTTCAGCTGACCGGGATGCTGCTCAGATTCTAACAGCATTTTGGCAGCACCCTGTAGCAAGGAAAACACCTGCCAGAGCTCTGACTGAGGAAGCCACTGTCACACACTCCTGTTCTCCACTGCACAGAGCAGCACCAACATTCACAGCAGGCAAACCTAGGCTCCTGCAGGCTGCCAAAACACTTTTCAGAGCTGATGAAGCCTGCAAAGGAGCAGAGTTTCCCAGGCCCCAGCTCCCACACCACCAGCAGCGCCAGCAGATTGCTGTGGCCACTTCCTACAGCCCCTCACCAGGAACCTGTGTGCAGTCAAACCAAACACGTTCTTTAAAGTAGATTCTGTGAGAGGACCAAGATCATTTCAAACTGTGATGTGTAGATTCCTCTGCACAGAGCAAGCACAGACTCAGATTTGTTATGGAGGAGGCAATACTGACCAGCAAAGCCTGTGCTCCAAGTCGAACTGCCAGCCTGCGGGGAAGGCCCATCTTTACTCCTCCGTCCGCAAGAGCATCCAGGGCAGTGAATGCCTGAGACCAGAGAGAGGAAGAAGGTGACTGAAAAACTCTGCTCCAGGACTGGCCAAGTCTCAGGGAGGAGAGAATCCAGGGCTTCAGGATCGTGCTGTGACTCCTATCACTTACAGACTTGACAAAAGCCTCCCCCTTTACTGCATGGATGTCATGCCAGGCTTCCCTCCCACTAGTTCCAGCTCTGGAGTGGGGGAAATGGGAAAAATTCTTCTGCATCATGCGAACTACAGGCCCAAGTTTTGCAACATGGACATGTGGACACTGCACACTGGCTATGGACTTCAGACTCATCTGACTGTTAACAAAATTTACATGCTGTCCCAAACTGGACACATGGACCACATGTCCCACCGCAAATGTGGGTGATGAAAAACAAAAAATGACAAGTTGAAGTTGCAGACTTTATGGCAGGCAAAGCCAACTGCTCTCCCCAAGACTGCCACTAGCTGAGGAAACAGCACATACATACGCCGGGCCACTGCCACTGAGCCCCGTTACAGCATCGATGAGATCCTCTTCCACCTCGGTGCAGAAGCCCACACTGGCCATCAATTGTTCCAAGAGCTTCCCATCTTCCACATCAGCATGAGTTCCAGTGGCATAGACCGTAGCACCTTCCCGGACAATCACAGGGGTGTTGGTCATGCACCTGATCACTTTTGGTGTGGGGCAGAAGGTAGAGAGTTTCTTAGGGCAGAAAATCATTGGAGATAGAAAGTAAGAAAAAAAGAAAGAAGGGAGAAAAATGAGCTTTAGTGCATATTTTTTATCAACGGGCTGTCCAGGAAACAGTATCCCAAAGGCCTCAATCCCACATCAACCCACAGATATCCAAAACAGCTCCTGCAGACACTTAGTATAAAATCTGCAGAAATTCAGGGGAGACGACCCACTGCTGTTGAGAGAAACATGATCGGACAGCAACTCATGTGAGGAAAGAGCTGGATAAAACCTCTAATAGCATTTTCTGATGAAGACAGGCAACGGTGACCGAGAACAACAAGTTGGCTGCTGCTGCGTGACTTTAGTCCTGAGTAGCACAAGTTACATCTGTCCCTTGCATTGGCTCCTGGGGGCCAGAGGAGTGGGAGCAGCTCATGGCCGGCCTTGCACGGCCCGGTCCCCTCTCACCTTCTCGATAGAGCTGATGGTGACGCCGGCCGCGCAGGAGACCACGATGTGCCGGGCCTCGATGTCGGGGCCCACCTCCTCCAGGATGAAGGGGATGATGGGCGGCTTCACGGCCAGGAAGAGGACATCGCTGCTCTTCACCGTGTCCTTGTTGCTCACCGTGAAGTTCACTCCCATTTTCTGCACCGGTATGGAGAGAAACGGGACCGCTCAGGCCCGGGGCGGCCCGGGAGGGGAGCGCCGCCACCCGGCCCCCGCTACCCGGCCGCACTCACCCGCAGCCCGCTCACGGTGGGCAGGTCAGTGTCCGGGGAGCTCGCCGTGATCTTGTGCGCAGCCAGGACCCCTGCGAACGACACCGCGTGTCAGCCCGAGGGATGGGTACCACCCGCCCCGTGCCCACCTGCCCCCATAAAGCCCCCGGGCCAGGGCGAAGGCGAACTGCCCCGCGCCCACCTGCCGCCGTGAAGCCACGGGCCAGGGCGAAGGCAAGCTGCCCCGCGCCGATGAACCCCACGCTCATGGCCGGTGCCGTGCGGCCCCACCGGACCCAGACCCGCCGCCGTCCACGTGGCCGCGCGCGCACGGAGGCGGGGCCGCGCGGGGGGACGTCGGCGCGCAGCCAAT
>VZRS01013339.1:186676-200652 GCA_013398055.1 Ifrita kowaldi | reverse complement strand
AACGGGCCGGGCGGGAACGGGGCGGGAGCGGGCCGGGAACGGAGCGGGCGCCCTCGGGCAGCGCCGTCAGCCGCTCGCCGGAGTTGTCCCGCCAGCACCGCCCTCCATAAGCCCGGTCACCCCCGGCCGCCCTCCCCGCGGAGAGCGGGACCCCCGCGGGGTCAGGGCGCAGCGGGCGCCAGAAGAGACTCTGGGTCCCCGTGTGCTTGCTCTGCTCGGGTCTCCCCCTCCCCGCCTCCCCTCCGCCTCGGCCGGCCCGGGACGCTGCGGTGCCCGGTCCCGCCTCCCCGGGCGGGCCCATACGCGACCCTGCTGGTCCTGCGGAGAGCGGCTTTGGGGAGAGCGGCCCAGCGGCCGCCGGTCCCGGAGCGGCGGCACCTCGTACTCTGGGAATTGCCCGTAGGTTTCCCGAGGGATTTCCCAGCACGTGAACGGGGCGGGAGTTGCCGTCACCCGATGCCCATCCGGGCCCGGGCGCGGTGCGGCCTTCCGCCGTGCCCCGAGGAGCGCGGGCGGCCTCCATCAGAGCCTTGCGGCCTCGGGCTGTGGAGAGACCGGGCCGGTGTGAAGTGTTCCTGTAAAACCCAGGCAGCAGGCAGTGCGTTTTTTCCTAAATATCATCTTACCTCACTGGTTTCATTTTTTTTTCTTGCTCCTTTATTGACAGAAATAAATCTCAGTGGTTTTTTTTTTTTTGTTGATAAATGTTCCTGAATGCTGTCTTTTGGGGATACCGAACCCCGGGCTTCCAAAAGAGAAGGGAAAAACCAAACCCAACCCATTAACAATTCCGATTTTAATCTAGCCAGGCTGGAATCCTCTGGGTGCTGTCTAGACTGGCTGCAGCCACAAGTCCATAATTAACGAACACACATACATCCTAACATTAGTTTACCAAAAAAGGTTGGGAGTGGTTGGTGACTGGAGAAACCTGGTTCATGGTGAGCTACTTGATCATCATCTATTAATTAAAGGGGTAGATACACTCTGGAAATGAAGGGGGTTTGGTGAACTGAATCATGACAGAGCTGGTTGGTAAATCCTACTGAGCAGATATCAGATGTTCTCTGTCCTGGATTGGGCAATCTCATAGTTTCCAATGGTTGGGGAGTGTTTTAACCACTGAAGCATGAGGTTTTGATTTTTTTTATTATTTTTTTTTCTCCTAAAAGAGAGGATTGTTGTCCACACAATCTTTTTTTGCCATTTTGACCATGTTCACATTTTTTGCTCAGTCGTTGGCTGGCAGATGAGAAAGCTAAATCTGAACACACTGTTCTTGGCAATGACTTGTGTTTCCACTCCTCCAGTCAGTGGGATCATGATTTCCATGTTAAATTCTCTTTCCCCTTATTGTGAAGGCACTCGATTTTCCCTCATTGTTTCCCAGGTACCGGTTTCTCTCTGGCCCTTTGTCCCTGGCTCAGTGTAAGTTGCATCAACTCATGGCATTGGCAGATTTTACCATGTTTCTACTCTTATTCCTACTTGGTGCAAAATCTTCCCAGCAGGAAGCCAGCAGTGCCTGGCTAAGCCATATGCTATCAGCCAAGGAGCTTTCCAACAGCTGCCAGTGCCTGAGCGACTGGCAGTGTCATCCCTGGGGACAAGCATCCCCCTGCCTGTGTGCTCCTGCCTCTGCTGACCCCCTTCCCCAGCCCCACCAGCCTCCCAGAGCCACACCAGAGCCTGCAGGATGGGGCTTTCCTCAAGCAGTGTTCCTGGGCTCGCTGGATTGAATTTTATAACAAAAGCCATGGTGCTTCACAGGCACCTGTTTGGTTTTTAGTGATCTGTAATAACAAAAATTAAGTAATTTTCAAGTGTGACACAGCTTAATTTATCCACATTGATGGGTTTAAGAGGAATACATCATAAATGCTCAAAGTCCCTTTGTATGCAGTGGCTCTTTGTAAATTGACTCCTCCAACACAAGTGATTTCCTTTTCCAAGTCAGCATTTTGTACTTGTACAACCCATAATTTGTTTGGGTGGCAAGAAATAAAGCTCCTGGTTTATATCTATGGCAGATAGCCTTGGGTCTTGCCCTACCAGCCTCCTGTTGGACCACATCTTCCAGACTTCCTGCCCATCACTGGAACTTGCAGAAGAGAAAACCCCCTTGGAAGGCTGTTCCTTTGTGCTGGATCCCAATTCTTGTCCCATTTCCTGGCTAATGCTCCCCACTGCTAAGGGCTGGTCCTTGTCCAGAATTATTCAACATAATCTGTCCCAACAAGTTTTCCCTTTGGTTTTCAAACCCCACACAAAGCACTGATGAAAAGTAAGTTTCCTTCCTTATTCCTGAGTCATTCTGCTGCAAAGAATCCGCTCAGATGTCTTGCTGTCTTATGTCTGTACTTTTTTGGGTCTGTGTTCAGGCTTTGTACATCAAAATAAAGTGAGCTCTGCTTTCATGCAAAAAGGGCTGTGTCTGCTGCAATGGAAGTGTGGAGAGGAAGGTGACAGCACACACATCTCAGGACATGTAAGTGTACATCTGCCATTCAGCTTTATTTTATTTTGGATAAAAAAAAAATCTTGCTTCTGACAGACAGCTACTGGAGATTTTAATCAAAGCACTCAAGTCTGCATCTGCTGCACAAGCACTTGGACACTCTGCCTTCTCCCTGGAACAAATGAAGATTTCTGTGGAGTCTGAAATCAGAGCTGAGAAGTGTGGAACTTCAAAGTGGATGTTTAGTCAGGGATGCGTCCGAGAAATTCGGCTACTTGGTGATGCAGAGTGCTCAGGAATCCTGCGCCTGAGCTGCTCTGGGGTACTGTGTGCAAGTTCTGTCATGTCCCATCTTGTCCATGCCCCCTCCCTGCCTGGTTTGGTCTCTTGTGCAGCACCGTGAGATTAATTAGTCTCTGCCTCCCCTTTCACACCCCCCAGAACTTATCTTCAAGGCGCCAGAAAAAAAACCCTTGACACCAGTGTAAAGAAATGGTGGCCCATGAATCAAGACAGAGCACGTGCCAAAGTACTTTCTGTGCTGCTCAAGTGAGGATGGCAGGTCACACACAGTCACTTTGCAGGTTGGCTCTGCTCTGCAACCTGATTCTCAGCAGTAGAGCCCCAACTTTACAAATTTTCATTTCTGTAGTGACTCAGTGCTTGCTAAATAGGAATATCCTAGGCCTCCTCCAAGGTGTACATTGAGGATATTCCTTTTCTGTGCTAGACAGCGAAGGAGAGGAAGGGAAAAGACTGGTAACCTTCAAAATATTGCTATGGCTATGACGTTCTTCTCAGAAACACCCAGACTGAACTGCCCACACTTTCAGGCATTCTACATCTCACCACACAGCCCAAAGTAACCCAAACTCTGAGGGATTGATTTTCATCTCCTGAACTGGTGTTCCTTCATACAGCTTTTAACTTTTCCACTTCCTGAGTAGTCACTTGGTTACCATTAAGCACTGGTTAACAGTTTCAAAATCCTTGGTGTCTTTCCTAATATTTGGCTCAATAACCTGGTAGCCAGCAGCCCTGGTGCTGTGGCTACAAGCATTCCCGCTGTCTGCAGATGCACGTGGAGCTGTGTCATTCCTTTGCGCTAGCACCAGGAAGGAAGGTGAGGCAGAAGCGTGGGGGAGTTGGGCTGTGCTTTGCATTGGCTGCAGCCCACCTGCTCCAGGTCATTAATTTGTTAGTGTAGTCAGTCCTCACCTTGACGTTTGGCTGATGGTGTTGTGCGCATGCCTGCCCAGCACCTCCCTGCTCCTCGCCCCGTCCCTCTGCATCTTCAGTGGTTCACAGCATTGGGATGCCTCCACAGAGGCCAACCCACAATTCAGAGGTGTGAGACAAAGCGGATGCGCTGGGAGTATGCCAGGTCCAAGACATAGAGCAGCAGGTTGACATAGGTGAAGATGGCAATCACCAGCTGGCTGTCCCAGGGGCACTTTCCCTTGGCGCAGAGGCCAGGGCGTCGTGGGGAGCCGTACTTGCTGTCAAAGCAGAACACTGGCCAGATGACCGCAGCACTCATGTAGAGCAGCACAGCCCCAAAGGTGTAGATGACCACAGAACGCTCAAAAGGGAACCACAGCAAGGCAGTCTTACCTGTGACACTGAAGGCCACTACCACCACTGTCACCACAAAGCAAAAGCTGTAGACAGCCACACACCACTGTGTTGCCACGTATTTACCATATTGGCTGTCGTTCACCAGTGCCCCAAAGATGATGCAGGCCACAAAGGCCTGAACGATTTTCAAGAGCCCAGAGATAGTAGCCATGTAGCTGGTGACTTGTCCCGGTTTTGCCCTGGTTAAGAACACCTCAGTGGCGTACGCGACAAACAGAAGGCCCGCGAAGACGCTGGCTGCAATGCGGAAATCTCTCACCTCACAGCCGATGGGGTAACAGCCCACCTGGACGAAGTAGAGCGGGTAGATCACTGCAGCCGTGATGGACATGAGCGTGGCAAGCATGGCAAAAGCAGCGGTGAAGTTTCCCCAGGAGAGGCTCAGGCAGCTGTGCAGGTGTGTGAACTCACAGGCGATGATGAACACAGTGATGGCAAAGCAGAAGGTCCAGACAAACATGCAGAAGGTGCCATATGCGGCACTGAACCCCCCTTGGTGGGCAACCAGGCTGAATGTGGTACATCCGAAGGTCATCTGCAGCAATCGAGCTATTCCTACAGGGGAAGTCACCGCAGCTGTGTTCAGATATGGCCCTCCCGTGCTCTCCATTATCTTTCCGATCCAGCAGACAATGCACTCAATGCCTTCTCAAATGTCCTTTCTGGCTCTTGCACCTTTGCCCTGAGGCACACCTGGTCCCAGCTCAGTGGAGTGGCAGCTCAAATCCCGCTGGTCTCTGCCGGCATCAGTGGGAGCTGCCTCTGACGCTGCATCTCTGGCAGCTCTCTGCACAGACCTGCGGCTGCAGGGAGGTGACTGGCTGGCTCTGCCCACTGGCTCTAAGCTCAGGGTGCTGCCGTTCGCTCTCTGCTTCCTCAGGTCTGAAACCTGCCTCTGTGCTGTCCTTTGGCTGTCTCCTTTCCCGCAGGATGGTGCTTTCCCTGGAGGCTGACATTTATTCCATTTTAGCTCCGCAGCTGTAGCTTTCTGCTGCACCGTTCACAGGAACCTGGAGTATAAATAGGGGCTTTATTAATAGTTCTGGAATGAGTCCTGCCCCCACTCAGCTGTTGGGAGCGGGTGTTATTTAACACTGAAGCTGCGAGCTCCATCAAAGGCTCTTGATTATCCTTCTGCTGTTCTTTTAGAAACTCCGGGGTCACTGGAATGCTGCCGTTCTGCACACAACCCCCCGCGCTGAGGGGAGGTGGCTGGCTGTGGCTGTGGGCTGTGATACGGCCGTGCTGCAGGAACAAGAGCTCAGTCCTGCGGACCCAAGAGCCCCTGAGAGGAGGCACAAGCCCAAAGGCAGCACAAACCCTACAAAAGAAAGGATTTAGGCCAGAGGCTGAATAAAAGCTGACTCACTTTGCTGCAGTTGATCTGGAGCAATGAAACATTTACCTGCTGTGCTTTGTGTGACAGCTTGTGGCTGTGAAGGTTTACAGCACCCGTCCTCAACATTTCCTTAAACTCTTCCCTGTCTCTCTTTTACTTTATGTGGGAATCAGTTTTTCTTTTATCTCTGAATACCACAACTGAATACAATTGTTTTTTGTTTTAAATTGCTTTGATATTCTTAGCTCTGTTTTGGAACACAGATTTCAATAAATAATGTCAAACCCTCCCTCCTGTGAGATCAAAGCTTTCACATTCCTGATATACAGTGCTCCCCAGACTTCACCTCTACCCAGAAGTGTCTTAATTCTGTCTCTAAAAGCCCCAGACAAAATTTCTGATGTAGTTTCAGAATGGGACTGGGTGAATGTTTTCACCACGACATAGTAGAAAAATTCCTCCCTTACCCCACAAGCAACATTGCTGACTCCTCACCTGCAGTGCTCATCCCAGTGTGGAAGCAGAAGAAATTACTGCTGGAATGGCTCACATGAGAACAGTACAAATTTTTGGCTGTAACAGTAAAACGTGCCTACCTTCAGCTTTTTTACCATTTTGTAACCTCAGTGTCTCTTTCATTCATCTCAAGTCCCTTCCATTTTCCTTAGAAAGGTCTCTGGTGCTGAAAGTACAAAAGCCTGCATTCATTTGGGGTGGAAGTTGCACAATTAACATCACAATAACCAGGAAATGCAGCAGGACAGCCGAGGAACTCCAGGTGAACAGGTTCTCATCCTGAAATCTTGCCTTTCCTGACTCTCTATTAATCCTTCACTTCTAGCAGTTTTCCAGGCCTCACTGGGTCACTTTCTGTATTGTGGCACTTTCTGGTGCATCACTTCCCATCTGCCCAGGGACCAGCAGAAAGCACAGGGACATGTCATCGCCCACCTGAGGACACATCGCCCCATCAGTGACACCGGGGCTCAAGGCAGAGCTGGTCCTGCTGCTCAGCTTCTGCTTTCCCATGGGAAGTGGTGCCCCTCTGGAGTGCCCTCAGCACCAGAGTCAATGCTGGCAGAGGGCAAAGGTCCCCAAAATCACACTGGCGGAGCAGTGCACCAGACAGACCACAGCCACTTTTCCCCTCAGAAATAAAGAACCTCATCTAGTCAAAAGATCACAGAATACAAACACATGGCACTGAATTCTTCCAGTCTTGCCCTTTTGTCACTAGCTTCTGCACGGCATGATGAGAAACATAATCAGGACAATTCTACTTTTATACCCAAGTCATTAAAATATAGAGGATATCAGTAATCTCCAAACTGATCATAGGGAAACTCCACTGATGTTTTCCTGTTCCTCAGTTTCACTGGGAGCACCAATCATTTTCTCTGTAGTTTTCCTTTATCTTCAATCTCTGTTAATCCCATCATGCACAGGAAGACAGCAGATTGTGGTGGTCTGTGTGTGGTCCTGCCTGACTTTTCCTGAAGTCCAGGAAAAGGAACCAAAGGGCTACAGTTTAGTTCATTTTTTGGGTTTACTCACCCAAAACAAGGGATCTCACAAGCAGCACCACTGTTCTAACCTGGCAAGGTCTGTCTTGAAAGTACAGGGAATTTTTCTAAAATCAGGCCCAAATTCTCTGTGGCCTACGTGCTGTGTAAGCATGTACACAAGTGCAGGCACACACAGTTGGTCCCAGGAGCTCGTGCAGTCGGGATGTGCAACTGTGCTCCTCGTGCAGGTCTCCCCACATCCCCGCACTGTGCTGCAGGATGAAGCTCTGCTCCAGCCACCCACGTGCTCCACCCAAGGAACGGTCTCCTCTGCAGCCTCAGTCATGCATTCTCGATCCCTCCCTTGTTCTCCTACCACTACCATCAAAGGGGATTCTCTCTGCTGAGGTGGGTGTGTTCCCAAATGACTAGAA
This sequence comes from Ifrita kowaldi, assembly GCA_013398055.1. NCBI lineage: Eukaryota > Metazoa > Chordata > Aves > Passeriformes > Cinclosomatidae > Ifrita > Ifrita kowaldi. The sequence continues at coordinate 193,278 of VZRS01013339.1, read as the reverse complement.
GAGAAATATGTTGGTGCTTGTCTTGTGTTCTCTGCCTTTTCTGCTCCAAATGCTTCTGATGCTCCGATCAAACATTTCCCTCACTGGAAGAAAGGCCTTTGCAGCAAAGCCAGATCTCCCTCCACCTCACAGTGCAATGCCCTGGACAACCTGGGAATCACAGGCAAGCCAAAAGTGCTGTGAAAGTCTGCAAACATCAGGTGCTGGGTGAAAGTCTCTGTATTAAACCTTATATTACAACCTCTTCATCAGAGAAACAATGACAAGGAACACTGCAAGGGGAACACAGAAATCTAATTAATACAAAACGTCAACACCACCCTTAGCCCTCTCCCAGGCACAAGTGACCATCAGGATAACCCATTCAAATGAGCAGCATATACAACTTTACAAAGACATAGGTATGGTTCTCTGGTCAGCCCTTATAAATAGCATTTTACATATTAAAATAAATATGTCCACATTGCCAAAGTAGCAAGAGGTTTCTTCGTTATTTAAAAAAAAATATGTTACAATATCATTTATATTTCTTGCTTAGTTTTAAAAAGTAATAAAAAAGTCATTTTATAAAATAATATGAATAAATTGAGTACAAGAGTGTCCATCCCTAGCACGTGTCCTGGGTCTGTATATTGTGACTCAGCATGAGATGCTAACCTCCAGGAAGTAATGTAATCATTCCTTCACTTCTAGTTGGACAGAAGAAATCCAGTGCTTGCTTTTTTCACCACTTGTAACAAGTCTATGATGTAAAATTCATGGCAAGGGAAGACGTCCCAGATCTGGGGAAGGTTCTCATCGCTGCTATTTATGGCTTTGCTTTGCTACTCCCTGTATCTGACTGCCTTGTGTAACACAGGAAGAGGACGTGACCGGCTGAAACTTAGCCCAGGAGTTTGGAAGGAACAAGTTCCAGCCAAACAGTGGAAGCAAGAAATTGCTGCTTGCCTGGTTTTGGTTTTTTTCTTTTTGTTCTTGACACACCATAAGCGTGCAAGAGTGTGGGAGCATGTGAGTGCACAGGTGTGAGTGTGCATGGGCATGAGCATGCATCTGCCTGCAGAAACGTTAAGGAAGAAGATTAGAAAGTTTGGGAGAACAGCTGAGAGTCTCTCTCTCTCCTCCTGATCTAATCTCTGCCCCTCTGATGAGCCCTCCCTAGTTACCACTGCTGAGCATCCCCAGGAGTTTACTGGGCTCCAGGCCCTGCTGCTGTGCCATCTTCTGAACATCGAAACCCATGTGCATGAGGAACTGGATCACATTCATCTCCTGCCCTGTGAACTGGTCCCTGATTGTGGGGCACGAGGGGTTGCAGTGAGGCCATGGACAGCTGTCAATCAGGTGAATTGGGCAGCCTTTCAGAGGAGCCTTCCCATTTTTGTTGCTCTCATGGAGGCTCCGATCCCAACAGTGCAGGGCACGGGGTAATGATGTCCCCTTCACCTGGATGTCAGTCCAGTGACTGAAAAGATAAACCATACAGATCACATCAGAGGGGTCCAGCTGCCAGGACAGGTTCACTCCCAAGCTGCATCCCCGTCCACCTCTCACAGGATCTGCACAAGCACTTACTTGCGTGTGATGATCTCGTGGGACAAACAGGCAGGAGCAAAGCTCGCTCTAAAGGAAAAAACAGAAACATGGATTATGTCTTGAAGGACAAAGTAAATCCTGCTGAATCAAACCTTCCAGACTAGGGAGAGGGTGGAATTTTACACAAAAATGAAAAAGGCAAGATTCTTGATATAGATGAACTAATAGTCACCAAATTTACAACACTCCTTTTTCAGCAGAGGTCTGAGAACACCAGGACACTAGATAAGAATGTCTCTTAGAAACAAATGAGACAAGTTTTTCTCAATGAAACACTTACGTCACATCCTTCAAGGTGTTTCTCAGCTCTCTACCCAAATTCTGGATGTAGAGCCACTGCCCTTCCTGAACAGGCTGGCCAGTTAGGTGTACATTATCTACAGTAAGCTGGGCCTCATCGAAGAGCCACTGGACAACAAAGACTGGGCCTAGAAAGACAAAAAATTTGGAAAAGGGATTGCTCCAAGTTAGTTACAGATACAGAGGAAACCCTAAATCCATTTGACCTCTCTCCTTTGGTACTTACATCGAAGAGTGGGGTAAATCTTATATCCAAAAAAGCAATTCCATTCCTCTCCCTCTTTAAACTGCACTTTACAGCGTTCAGGAACAATGCCATTCCAGTATCTAGAAGACAAAGCAGTAACAGAATGGGAGGCACAGGGCAATCCTAACAATGTATCCTCTCCATATCCTGGTTTCTGTTCTGATTAGAATTTCAACTGACAGAACAGCTCTCTCAGCAGCACTGTCCCATCAACACATTTTAGAGCATCTACAACTGTACATGTTCTTTCACACATCTAGACTTTCCATTATTGTCTTTTCCAACAAAATAATTGAAAAACCACTGATGTAGACAATACTCCTTAAGTATCAAAGTGAAGGAACACAGAGAAGGAGGACATCTTTTCCACACTCTAACCTCTTGAAGTAGTGTACTTTAGAGCATCTGACTGTACCTTATTCCTCTTCTAATGGCCTCTGTTGGAGCACATGTTATGGTATCAATACAGTCGGTTCTGCGATACTGTTTGTTATCCAGGAACCATCCAGAGTCTGCCAAGCCTCGAACCTGAATCCCTTGATAACCCATCTCCTCCAGCTGCTCTGCCACTCGATCCACATTCAGGAGCACTCCTGTCCCTCCAGCACTGCAACAGCAACATCAACACTGCAGTCATGAGGCACACACACAGGTGTTACAGACCTTGCTAGCAGACACACCTTCTTCAGCAGTGACATGCTATAAACACCTTCACCTACCCACAGCAGAGCTACCCAACTATTCACCACAAACTTGGTAGACACCACATTATTTCTCTGCTTTGCAAAACTCAGAAATAAAGCCAGTGCTGAGTAATAATCTGGTAGCTCAGAAGCAAAGTCCTGCTGTTACTCTCTTTCCTGGGAGATACATGTGCTCTGTATCATTTCCAAGGGGGTTGGAAGCTCAGAAACTAAAAGCATCTAAAGTGAGACAAATTCACCCCTTGCAACCTCTCTATTATGCTCCCATGTAATATACACTAAGTGTGCCAGAGCTTTGTGCAACACAGGACGATCCAGAGCACCTGTGTGAGGCAAGTTTGGTTTTTATTTCAGTGTCCTGAATCAATTCACAGGACATGTGTGTCTGATGATGTGGGCCAACAGGAACCAGCATTCTTGATGCACAGAAGAACGCAAAGCTTTGTTATCATTTTCTCGGTTTTCTCTTAAGTGGACCTGGACTAGAAGCTGATGAAGTAATATTGTATCATCCCCTGTTGTACCACTTACAGGAGAAAACTGACCGGAGATACAGGGTTTGCTGTGTTAGTGTTACTGTACTCCTAGAAGAAACGTTCCAGGAACTGCTGAGACCTCCTCCCTTAGGAGCTTTATACTGTGAAAATCTCCTCGCCTCACCAAACGGAATGTTGTGAATACCTACCTGCTCCCCGCTAGCAGCAACACTTTTGCAGTGCTCAGACCTTTTCCCACCAGCTCCTTTATAACCTCCTGTATGATCAGTGCTCCCATGAAGGCATATTCATCTGGAAGACAGCTCAGTGTCAAAAAAATTGCTTCCTGTCCAGGCTCAGACTTTTACTTCCTCTCCAAAAATGCTTAAGAACCTTCCAAAGGGATTACAAACCTAAACTCAGGCTCATTTTATCCACCTATACCAAATACACCTAACAAGAGATTCTCCCCTGCCCCATACAAAATGTGCTGCCCTGAAAGAGAACAGAGTGAATTGAATACTCAACTACACAAGCACCTTCCTATGACAGTGCTTAGAAATGAGTAAACTTGGAAAACAAGAAGGAAGGTGCTGGAGGAACACACACCTTCCTACCACCTGGAATCTCAGTTTCAACTTTCTGCTTCCCCTTTTTCCCAATTCATCAAGCCAATTCAGAGAAGCAATGCTTCACAAGTTGTTACGCATACACAGACACTGCTTCCTTGGCATCACCAGCATCTGTGGTTGCTGATGTGTAACTGCTCCAAAGGAACAGCCCCAAGGAGCTGGGATGAAGTAAAAAAGTCCCTTACTGTGACACCACCAGAATGACAGCTGATGGCAATGCAGCATGTATTAAGATGAATTATGCTCTTTCCCAAAGAAACCTGCAGACAGCTTTAGCTTGACACATGATGGCTCCTGCCTAAGGCGAAATATCCTTCTGATAAAAGTCTGACACTAAATTCACAGTCCCGCCTCTCAGGTCAGCCATGCAAAAGTTACATGCAACAGTCCATGGTCCCTCAGCTACAGCAATTAATTTGCTGCGTGCTGGAACCTGGAGATTCATCTAAAAGGAATTTAGCTCCTCTAATCCTTGCATACTGCATCAGTGTAACATCTCTGCAAGCAGTGGCTCTGAACTATGTCAAAACAGCCTGAGCTAAAGAGATCAGGATGTTTTATCTGGAAGTAGCTTGATATTCTTTCCTGCCCTTCAGCAAGAAAAAGCCTGTTTCTCGTCCACGTGGTTTCACAGAAGTCTGGCCACATCCTTTAATGTGTGATGTCTGGGGCAGCAACGGCCCATCAGCAACACTCACTTTTCTCAGACTTGGAGGAGGCACCGCTCCAAACATCACTTGAGCAATATGGGATGAATCTGTAAGAGAGAGCTGTGTGAGTCCTGCTGTGCCTCTGACACGCACAACAGGGTGAGGATGGGGTCACCTAACTGGAAGAAAATAAAATCCTGGGAAGGGGAAAAGGGAAGAGTTTCTGTCCAATTTGACAACTTACCTTCCTGCACACCAAGTGACAACTATAACTGTCTTGAATTTTCTCCTGAACACTGGTAGTCTTAATGAGTTAAATCAATAAATAACATGTCTTTTATCAATCTAATTGAAGCACTAAGCTCAGTGGACGGAACGATGGACCACAACTTTGTTCTCAGCTATTCTGACAACACAGTGGATGCCCTGTCACAGGGCAACTCTCTATGCTTCAGTTTTTCACATGGAAAATGAGAAGACTCTAGTCAGTGCAGTGTAAATGCTGACTGCAACCGCTGGAGGTTTTTGCAGGAATTAACTTCCCATGTCTCTGTCTTGCAGAAGATAAATTAACATCCCTTCTGTGTAGATGCATATATAAACTGGTCTCTCTCATTTATCTTCTTTGAACTAGGAGAGCTGCTCCACATTCTTCTCAAATTGTCAGATGTGTAACACACTATCAGCCCACCGCTCATGACGGATTCACCACTGCAGCTGTTTGAGACGGCTCTCTAAGCTATCCCCAGTTTTTCTCATTAGATCACCCCAAAACTCCAAGGAGATTGAACTTAAGTTTCTCTGGACCTTGTTAGCCCTACATGTTAGAGAGCAGAACTGTAGCAAATGAGCAAACACACTTATTTCCTTTTTCAAGTATTAGTCTTAACCTGTCTCTGCAGCACTCTTGCTAGCCTAAAAGGCAGAGGATGCTGTTTAAGTATAACCTATTTCCCTCCGTTGTCCCTCCTTACACCATGTTTGCATTCCACCAGTGGGGATTTTCTTCTGGCTGAGAGGACAGGATCCCAGTTCCTGCAGATGGGCACAAAGAAACAAGAAACATACAGATGACAGTCTGTGATTTCAGAGGAATCGTGGGAGCCTCATGCAAGACCTCTGACCACACAGAAAACAAACATCCATGATGAAAAACATTGGCAAGGGAAGTGGAAGGAACATTTCTAAATTTGCCCTTAGGCAGATTTGACATTCAGAATTTGATTCATGCTACAGATGAAGCCTGTCTAGAAGCTTCTTGTAGTACAGAAGAGACCTGTGATGCCTATTTAAGTACCTCCCCAAAATACAAATCCTAGCAGGTAAATTCCAATATACTCAATTAGACGATCTGTGTGAGTGATGGAGGTTTGGGTACTTGGAGGCTGCAGCATGAGAAGAGAGCGAGGAGAGCAGCACCCATTCCCGGCGATGCCTGTGCACCCAAACGCCTGCCCCTGCCCGCGGCACGGGATCATCACGGGGCAGCAACCAGGCACGTTCCAGGGCGGTGACAGCGGGAGCTACCTCAGCCCGGTCCCTCGGGGCTGCCCCACGGGGTGCAGGGGGCGACTCACCCACGCGGGTCGCGGGCCACTCCCGGGAGCTCATCAGCCGCCGCATGGTGTCGTAGCGGGTGTCGCAGTTCTCCCTGTTGAAGCAGTACCACCCTCCTGGCGAGGGGACAGGGGTCAGCCGCCCCGAAGGGCCGGGGACTCGCGGGCGAGGGACGGCGGCCCGCAGGGGCCGGGGCACCGAGGGCAGCCTCGGGTCGCCGCCCCGCTCGTGGCCGCCGTTGCGGAAGTCGGGGGCGCCGGCGCTCACCTTCGAGGAACAGCAGCCACCGCCGACTGCCTTTGGACTCCTTCAGGTAGTAGCTGCGGGCACAGACAAGGGGCAATGCCTAAGCGGGAGCCGGGCCCGGCCGCAACGCTCTGGTGCCAGTCGGGCCGGGGCGCCGGGGCCACGCCGAGGCGGCGGGCGGCACACAGGGGCGG
>VZRS01013339.1:121206-181449 GCA_013398055.1 Ifrita kowaldi | reverse complement strand
TTTTTTTTTTTTTTTTTTTTTGCCAGAAGAAATGACTTTCAGGGGCAGCAGGATGCTGTGCTTTGTCTGACCAACGGCGCCCCGATTGTGACACTGCCTGGACACTCCTGAGGCACCGGGAAGGCGGCAGGATGCTCCCCGCTCCCCTGTGATATGCCGAGTTCGCCAGGGCTGTTATCGGGCCCAGGTGAACTTTCCCAGTACGCGCAGGGATTTTCGGTATCACTGCTTAGGAGAGAAACAGGAATCTATCAGCCCAAGGGATTTCTGGCCACCAGCGCTGCCTGGGGATGCCCGGGCCGACCGGCCCTCGGTTCGGGGTCGCTGCCTGCGCTGCCGGGCAGGGTCCCGGTACAACGAGAAAATGTTTTATTTCCCTGGAGGAGGTGACTGATCCCTGCATTGGTAACCCAAGGCACAACACAAGCGCCGTCAGCCACGGCGGGACGTGTGGCTGCTCCCCTCCCGCTCCACGGCGGCGGCTCCGGAGCCGCCCCCACCCCGGCCCAGCGGGCAGGGCCAGGGGTCGCCCCCACCCAANCGGCTGCTTGCGGCCGTGGGAGAGGTCCCGCCCGCGGCCGCTCTCCGCGCTGGGCCCGGCGCTGCCGGAGCCCGCGCTCCGACCGCGGGGTGTCCCGGGCCTGGCGGAGTCCGCGGCGGGCGGTGGGGGTGCGAGGGGTCGGGGCACACACTAAACTCTGTTCAGGTCGGTTCCTCCCGGTGTCCCTGTGCCACGTTCCTTTCGCTGCTGGGACAGACGGCGAGGCCCCATGTCGCTGCCGCGGGACACCCACGCGCGCACCTCATCCAGGTCACAGACCGGCAACGCCCGTCTCCTCTCTTACCTGGGGATTTGACCCTCTGCTTTTATGATGTCTTAATTGAGAGGTCATTTGTCTGAGTAGCACTAAGAAAAAGAGTACTTTGGTATTTAACCAGGCTTGGCTATGTAGTCGGTTGCTGTTTATCTCTTTAAAACCTTTAGAGGAAGAACATAGATTTGGGTATCTTCTCTGTGACAGCTACAAACTGCAGCTGTTTTGGTGTGCAAAAGAGCTTTTGTTGATGATGCTTTTATAGTTACCAATTGTTCATTGTTGAATCATGTTCTATGGCTTCTAGTCAGTCTCCCGGGAATTGTCTTGCATAATACCTGGACTTTGTATTGCTCATAGGCTCTGTTCTCCTTCAGGTTTCAGAGGAATGTTTTGGACCTGTCTTTGCAGTGGAGATTTGCTAGGCTGCCCAACAATGCCAAACTGGAGATGGTGCCAGTCACTAACAGAGCAGGAGTTGGAACCACGGTACGTTCGTTTACGCAGTGTGACCTGATCTGTTCATTTATCAGTTGTGCTGATATGATCCCATCAGATCTAATGAGCAAGGGCACAGGTTGGCGTGGCCAATGCCTATGTGAGAGACCTGCTGAAGACTGGTTGAAGTGCAGTGGAAAATGGTAATTAAGTAGCTGAAAGTCTTTACTTAGAGTCTACATGAGCATGGAGTACCAGCTGTGCTGGAGGAGAGTGGGATCGTTTGAGGAGCTGAAAAACTAGTAGTCATGGATAGCTAAGAAGTTAAACATCAGTGATGACTAACTCAGTTCCCTTTCCTAACTTCTATTTCAGTTGCTGTTGTCCAGCTCTGGATTTTGACTAAATCTCAGACTCTTACAGTATCCTCTTTTGCTGCTTTCCTAGCATTGGTGTTCATGGCATGTTTACACAGCTTTAGAGTCTTTCATGACATATTCTGAGTTCAGCAGTGGCCAAATGTCCCTATTTAGTATTATTTGAAAAGGGCTTACGGATGCTGTTTTCTCTCGAAATTATGACCATGTTTAGGAGTGTAAAAATCTTCTATACATATCCCTGTGGCTGGAGGCGTAACTTTTCAAGCGATGCATAGGTGCTATTGAGTGTGAACTTCTCATGTTGTAAAAATGATGTGTGGACTTAGTTAAGTAGCCTGGGAATGAAAATTTGTCTATCATTAACAGTCATCTTGCTATTTATTAACTTCCTCATAGGGAGTTTCTCAAATTTCATCGAAGTTGCAGGTCTGTTGCTGCTGATCTCTTAATGTCTGTCAGCCAAGCAGTGTTAGTGGTGTTTGTTATAGGCAGTTGCTCTAACTGTCACAGAGACAAACTGATAAGTTGAAAAGTGAACTTTGTGGTATGAGAAGGCTTTGGAGTCTCTGCTCTAGTTCACTGTGTAACGTAGTTTTGGGGGTTGCTGATGTTCATATTTTTCTCTGTAAAACCTCCATGTTCTTTGTTTTGGCACTAACGCCTTTTTTTCTAACTTTGGGATAGAAAGACATTTGTGCTTCAAATGACGTCTTTACTTAAAAAAATACCACAAACCGGTAGCATCTGCTTAAAATTTTCAGTGAAATGTTGTGGTGGAGTGGAGTTTGTCTTCCAGAGAAGAGTGTTTCTCTTGAAATGGTGCAGTGATGACTATCTGACATTTGCATCCAGTTTGGGAGGTACTGAAGGAAAACAGTGATTTTATTTTTTTTCCCTGAAGTTACATTACGAGAAAGGGAAAGAAGGACTGTGCACTGTAGGAGAGGGATTATAGCGTGGAATTGTTGCTTTAGATCACAAAAGAGAAGAACTAATAGAAGTGTAAGTTGTTACTGTTTAGTTGCAGTTCAGCAGAACAATCGACAGAAGTGAGGCTTCCCTAGGAGTGCTGGTTGCGGTGTCATGGAGGTGAGAAGATGCAGCAAATGCACATGTGAAGAGCAGAGTCTAAACAGAGTCCCTGCCCCACAAACCTGAGCAGATTTTACTTGGGAGAATTTCACAGTGTAAGAAAAGACTTTGTACAGAACAACTGACTAGAAAGAATTCCCTGCCGCAGGGAGTATGTGTTAAAAAATAGGGAATTTTTTGACAGCTAGGTGGCTGTGACTGGGGTGTAGTGGCAGTGGAGATGCACTCAGTCATGCCGGCTGGCTGCAGTAATGTTGGAATGAATTTGATTCTGTGTCTTTTGTTATTGTATGTTCTATTAAGATTACGTGTGTGGAAGTAGATGAGCTTTCCTGTAGTGACAGCAGCTACCCTAGAGACAGAATACAGGTTTTGATAAATCATGAGTTTGTTCAGCAAATCTGATTTTTAAAAATAGAAAGCTTTTGGATTTGCCTTTGCATGTGGAAAACATTGTTTCCTGTAAGACAGTTCTTTAGTGAAAAATTGAACAAATTCCCTTTGTGATGGCAGGTGACACAGGAGCACTATCAGTACAGCTCTGGCATTAAAGTTGTCAGCCTCTTGTTTAAATATTTGTAAACTTAGACGATAGTTGGCACTGGTCTCTATTATTTTATGTGGCCCCTGGGGTTTTTGAAGAGACTTTTCTAATGGACTGAATAGGACTTTCGTGACATGTTTAGCTTTGAACTGTTGCCCAAAAACTGATGCAACTGGTAGTCTGAATTTCTGGGCTGGTTTCTTACAGAATGGTGATGTCAGCTGTCATCACTCTGCTGTAGCTGAGAATAATCTAAGGCTTGTCTCCCATGTAGGAGAAACCATGAGGTTGTGTTAGTGGTGGGATGAAACGACATTGTACTGTCAGCTCATTGTTAATGATGCCACTGTTTCCTTTATGTAGAAAAATTCCTGTCTCCAGCAGATCAGCATTTGCAGTCCTGTGAGGACTGGTGGGAGCCAAGGCAGATGACAAACATATTCCTCCATGCAAATCACAGTGAATTGCTGGAACGTGTCTCTTTCCCATCTCTCTGTAGCCCCTGCCCTCATGCTTGCACACGCATCTTGCACTCAGTGAGAGGCTGCCCTGAGAGTGTTGGTAGGGACACATGAAAACACAGAGTGAAAGAAAGTGGCTTTGGCTGTCTTGGGCTAATGTCCTTCTCAGGCTTTGGAATAAGGCCAGTTTTTGTGGACTTCTGAAAACTGAAGTTGACTGGAGAAACCAGGTTCTGTCTAGTGGCTACAGACTAGACTAGACTAGAAAATTTTTCTTTAGACAGGTAAGCTAATTGGGAAAACTTAAGAGTTAGACATTCTGAAAAAGGCTGAATATTCTCTAAAAGGTAAAGATAACACCTGAAGTGCTCTGCCATTTTCTGTCTCTTGGTCAGCTGCTAGACTTTTCCCTTGGGACAATCAGGAGTTTGAAGTTCTTCAGGACCGACCCCAGCATGTGTTCACTTTAGAAATGCCTCGGATTTTTTTCTTTTTTTTTTGGAGGAGTGGGGACAGGTCAGGAAGCAATTCTCTGAAGTTTATGTGGCACCTGCTAATGAATGTGGATATTCACATTCCAGATTGGAAAAGACTTGTTAAAATCGGCAGCTAGCGGGCCCATGCCTTTTTCTGCAGGTGTTCAAGAACTTGATAATTTAACATCCAGAATTATTGCTGAGATTTTTTGCTACTTCACTCTTAAATTGTATGTCAAAATTTGGTGGTCAGGAAGCATTAGTGAGTTGCAAATTACAAATGTAGTTTCTTTGGACTGGTAACATTTATTCAGGTCTTCAGTAATGCAGGGATAGATGGGGACTGTGTTCATTGTTTCTGTGTGTGGACGTGCAAGTAAACTGTTTTGTCCCAGGGAAGTTGTTCTGCAAAGGGATGCTGAAGTGGACAAAGCTCTGTGTTGGTGTGTTAGATGGTGCAGCTGCATCAGTCATGTCTGGGTTATTGGAATTTGTTTTATGTAGCTGTGAAGACCCTTACTGTAAAGTTTCCTCTGGTATAAAACAGAACATCTCCGTTGCTCACGATGATACGTTATGTGGGATGTTTGCATTGGCTTTTCTCTGAATATGTTCCAGTTCAAGATGTGGCAGGGGAGAGGTTAGTACTAACCTGGAATACTAACAATGAAAGCTGGTTAGTATTCCAAGATGGCCTCCGCCATGCTCAGGAGCCGTTCATCCCAACGAACGGGAATTCAGACCAGAATGTTTGCATGGATGAACAAGGACCACTGAAATATTTTTTAAAGTTGTGAAGAAAAATAAGTTTTCAGTCAATTTTCAGATGAATTCAGTGTGGTGTTCCTATAGGTTCGGATAGCATTACAACTGGAGGACAGCTCCCGTTTGCAAGACAACTTCCTTTGCCAACAGACCTTGTGGGAACTTCTCAACCATTTTTCAAAGATCAGGTGAGCAATGCAGTGAGAAAATACTTGTTTGGATGGATCTCTGCATGGCACTAATTACTTGTTATGGTGACCCAGCAAAATCCTTCAGATTTGTAGAATTTGTATTTATTTGACTGTGATTTCTCCTTTATAACAGAGGTGTTTGCGTTTTCCTTGCTCTTTCAGATTTCTTTCAGACACTCCATAGTTTTATTACTATTTTTTAATCTGGGAGTAGCACTCCTGATTCAGGGCATAAACTGGTAACAAACTGCTAAAGCTGTGAAGATACTGGAATATGTTGCACCACCTTCCTTTCACACAAACCTGTTTGAAGTCCAGTTACTGCCAGAGGTGAGGTGTTAGCCTGGATGATCTTGATCCCCAGTATTTCTGTGCTGCCGTTCCCTGTAGTGTAGTGGGTCCTTTCTTATGGGTTGCTGTTGCTTTTGAGGCTTGCTGTTGTGCACGTTCTTCAAGGAAATCTGGAGCTCTCAGCAGGTTAACATGAAGTCTTCAAAAGACTGATTAGATCCTGTTTAAATGGAAGAATTTCTGGTTCTACATTTATTGAATATGTACATGGGTTAGAAATCTTATTATTTTAGTACAGTCTACGTTGAGTGCTACCTCTTGTCTTTAGTTTTGATTTTAAAAGGCTGTGTTGTTTTTAAATGCCAAGCGAATAAACTTTTCTCAAAGAAAGGCACTTCTTTTCTATTAATCATGGTTTGGAAGAGGAGGCCTTGAAGCTGTGAGAGCCATTCCATTTTTAATCATGGACCAGGTCTACAATGTGACATGTATTCCTAAGTAAAGGAACAGTATTCATGTAAATGCTAGAGATAAAATAATTATTTTTCTTCTAATCGAGGAAAGAGGTGGGACAAAAACCACAGGTATAATTTTCCTGAGTGTTTTAAGTCCCCTCTTGTCCCTTGATATACCCTCTGTGCCCTCTGTGAGGAGAGGAGTGCCTATTGCAGTTTAGGGACTGCTAGACTGGTGGGGGGTGGTAATTATTGACAGTGACAAATAACCTTTGTGTGGCTTTCTCACATATTAGTTGATTATTTCTTTAGTTTAAATTTTGAGCTTTTTATATAATTGGTTATGGGTCATTGTATTACTACTATTTAATACACATGTTGCTCTACTTATGCTTCTAACTGCTGCAGTGTGCTAAGCATTCATAACTTCAGAACACAGCTGCTCTTTTCTGCCCTCTGGAAGCTGAGTTCGGATGTTTGGATGGACTTCGCAAACTTGATTAAGTTCAACAAGCAGCAAAGGTGCTGTGTGTGATTTAGTCACAGAACAAGCTTGATCTACAGTTATCCGTATGGATTTCATGGGCTGAGTTGCTGTTCAGTGTATTTTGATTCAGTTGGCTAACTAGTCAGCTAATTGTTGATGTTTGCTGAATCCTTCCTTGGACTTTCCAACTGGAGATGTTTTCCTGGAATGCTCAGCTGCTCTAAGTGCGTGAGGGGAAGTATTCTAAATCCACTGGAATTTCCCCTGGGTTTCCAGCATCAATCTTGGCTAATTGGGTCTGAAGAAGGTCTGGAAGCTATTGTAGGGCTGCTCCTCCTCTCAGCGTGCGGCAGTCCTTGCACAAGATGTTTACAGGCCCTGTCAGATCACTACATGAAGGAATCTAATCTGCTTGCCGTTCCCCCTCTGAAGAGCAGCACATCAAAGAGAGGACAGTATGTTTGATGTGTGTGCTTGCCTCAGTGGGTGAATGTAATGGATTAGCAGCAGCTGGAGGAGGAGCCAGCTGCTTCCAAGAGTTAGACAAAAATAAGTCTCTGGGGATCTTTGCCTGGAGTCTGTGCTGTAGAGGCTGGTTGAGGGCACAGTGTTGTCTGCCCTATGAGCGTGAAGCCTGCATTTCTTCCTCCCACTCTTGCCTGCCTTGCAGCTTCAGCAGCTTTATGGGCTGTTGTCCATGGAGCAATTGCACTTTGGACTCTTAGAGACATCTTTGATAGTCATTATGATTCTTCACTGCTTCTATGGGGTCATTCATTCAGTTCAGATATTTTCCGTACATTTTTAGAAGACTCTTCAAAGGGTTGCTTGGATTGAAGTGGAAAGCAGTTTTTGGAAAAGTGAATGAAACTAGGTTCTATAAGTCAAGCTGGCTTCCTCTCCTATTGATCTTTGGTGAGGACATGTTCCATTGTGCCTCAGATTTTTTTCCCGTAGCTGGTTGTCATCCACCTTTCCTGACAGACAGCAGCTTGAGGTTCAAGCTTTTATTCCCTGGGCTGTTCTGTCTGCCTTTTCTGTGATTCTGTACTGTTTCTCTGTGTCTCATCAGTCCTTTATCTTTTGTGCACCGTTATTGAGGATTCCTCGAGGTATACAGCTAATCTTAATTGGAAGCAAAACCTATTAAAAATAAGGTGGGGATGAGTATCTCTCCTGGTTTGTCTGGAGAAGTCTGAGTGCTAACCTGCTATGGTGCGCTAAAGGCAGTCTCTGGTGATCTTTTGTTCCAGTTCTCCAGTTGAGACAAGATTATTTTTTTCTGCATTTCATCATCAGGCATTGGTCTTGGTAATTTCCTCAGGTACTGCTGCCAGAGGAACGATGGAGATTGGAGCCTAGGTCTTATACCACAAGAGAATCTTCTTTTGTATGAGAAACTTAATCTCTTGATTCCTGCAGAGCATTGTGTAGTGCTTTTTGTCCCTGAAAGAGAATAACTAATTGTAGAATCACAAATGGAGGCAGACCTATTCTAGTGTTGGTTTGGTTGTTCACCTTGAGTCAGAGAGTTAACTGTATTTCATGATCTGAAGCTTGAATATAGTGTTTTGGATGCTCTGGTGTCTGTTGCTTTCTGCACAATGGGATGTGTTGTGGTGGCTGGGAGAAGTGCTCTAGAATAGTGGTCTTACAGTCTTGGTACTATAAACTCCTTGGAATATGTTGCAGCTAGTCTGGAAGTAGTCATCAGCTGCTGACTTTCCAAAAATAGACCTGACCCTCAGGACTGGTTTCATAGCTTGCTCTGTTTGGATTTGCTGTACCTCTGGGTTCCATTGTGACTTGCCTTGTCCCGTACCACTGTGCTGTTGCAAGCTTTTAACCATTTGATCAAGATGGCATATAGACTGCTACAATTAAACCAAACAGACCTCTCAGTTCTGGTTTGTGCTTAGCAGGTTTGCTCCCTCACGTCCTTCAACCGGAAATCCTTGATGTTCTCTGGCTCTTGAGAATTACTCAAAGATTGAGTATCATAATTTTCCGGTGGCTGTCTCGATCCTGAGTGGCTTCTGATTTCACTTACATGTCATTGTGGCTGGGTTCTGAGTCTAAGTGTAAATGTCCTTGATGAATTTTCATGGAATTTAATGGCTATTTCCCTTCATTTTCTACTTCATAGGCTGGTTGACTCCCTCTCAGTTCAGTTTCTTTTGTCACTTCATGCTGGGCTAAATAAGTATGTGTTACAATGCGGTGTAATACGTTGATTGTATATATATTCTTCTAATCAGCTCCTCCAGGAAACATTTTGGATGTAACAGAAAGACTGAGATAATATTGACAGAGCTGTTGTTGTTAAGTAGCTGTGAACATGATGATACTCATTTGAAGGTTAATTGGAACCACTGCATTGAGAGCAGAAGACCTGGTTGGTTATGGAGACTCTGGTCTTCTGCCAGGCAAGCAGGTTGCTAAAGTGCAAAGGGTTATTTCCTTGTTACCAGAACAGGAAAATGTTATCCGTGTCCTAGGGTGGTCTTTCCCTGCTGGCTGGGTGTATTGCACGCCTGTTTGTGGAGTTCCCAGCTCTTCTAACAGCAGCAGTCAGCGTGGCCACAGCACCGACAGACCATGTAATGTACAGTCACTTCAGAACCAGACGCTTGATTGACTGAGTGGATTTCAGCTGTTACTTAAGGGATCCTTTTTCCTACATAAATCCTTGAGATAACTTTGTTTCTGGTAGTATTGCGTCTAAAATAGAATCATGTGATGCTGAAGGCACAATGTTTTAAGTGGTGGGACTCTGTTCATTAAACTCCTTTCCAGGAAAAGTCAGAATGCAGCCAGCATTGATCACTGACATAATGTTCTTAGAGTTATACCCTGATCCATGCCCCAGGTACGATGCTCACAAATTTAGGGTCAAGATAGAGAATGTACCCTGAATGTACAAGTGTAGGTGTAAGTGATGTCCTAGACAGAAGCAGTCTGAGTTTCTGCTTAAATTTTGTGACACTTGAATGCCAAGTTAATCAATGTTTTGCAGATGTATTTAGGAGGAAGTGTGGTTATTACTGCTACTGGGGAATTATAAACAATGCAGAGTAATGTGAAGTAGAAATACCTTTCCAAAACTTCTAATTTTCAGTGAAAACTACTGGATTTTTTTTTCAGGCTGCGAGGGTCCTGCAGGTTTTGGTTTTTCCTGTGAGGTTCACTGCAGGGACTAGAATCTGGTGGCTGAAGAGACAGCTAAGTGGAAGTGTTCACACAACCCTGTAAGTCAGTCATTTGCAAAGCTCCTTAGGTGTTCAATAACAAACACTTGGTGTAGTCAGGCATAAAATGGCAAGCTGACTTTGGGAACTGGCTCCAGAGGCCTCAGGAGGTGAGCAAGGATGTGTCATGTTCCTGGGCTGTCAGGTGGATTTCTTTAGCTGCCTTGCGGAGAGGTGGTTTCTCGTCGACTCACAGGTGATGGGTGATGGTTTCCTGGTGGAGTGAGTAAAAAGCCATTTCCCCCACCTACCCCCCCTCCCCCCAGACTGGACTGTAGAGAGCAGTAAGATCAAGGAAGTTTACCATGAGGAGGAGTTTCATCTGTTTTGTGTTTGATGATAAACCAACTGTTACAGTGCAGATGGTACATACAGCTCTTTACTGAGGGATATCCTGGTGCAACTGCCAGGACAGGGAGTTTGAGACAGAATGTGCTGAGAAGAGCTACTGGGATATATGGAGGAGGATAAATCTCATCAGTTCTCATTGTGTAGATGGGGAATATCCTGGGCAATGTTCTCGCCTTTTGTAGTTTCCCAGGCTGAGTTAGGCTGAAATGTCTGAATCTGAAACTTCTGAAAAAATGCTTGTGAGAATTCAGCCAGGTGTATCTTTCCAAACCTGCACTGTCTAGGGTGGGCAGTGTTTTCCTGGTCAGCTCTTACCATTGTTAAGAGGTGCTTGGGTTGAGAAGCAAAGTATTCTCGATCTCATGTTTTACCACATTCTTCTCTGATTTCAGTTTGAGTTTTACTTTGCTGAAAGTGGAGACCAACATGACAGTTTCTTCTAGTGTTGAATCTAATGCTCTCACTGATTCCAGTGCTTCAGCATAATGTACTGGTTAATTCTGTAAGGCTTTTTACTTTTCTGTAGATGTCAGAGGTTTTCTTGCTGAAAGTGTCAATCATTTTTTTTTCCCCTTTTGAAATCACAGCATCTTGGATGGATGAGAACTGAGACTTGCTGTGATTGTCTTTTCCCTGTCTGTCTTTTGCGTTCGATCAAGCAAATACATGATAAAGCTTCTCTTACTGGAATGCCTCAGAATTGCTTATCTAGAGGAAAATGGGAAGACTAGCATCTTACTGTTTTTTTCCCATCTCAGTGATAAGGGTCCTTCACTTATGTCTTCCTCTGCAGATGGTCTGTTGGGAGTTTGCATCATGGCTCATGTGTATCCTACATCACTGAAATGCTTAAGTACGGGTTGATTTTCACTTTGTCTTCAGTGGCAGCCTTTCATTTGGCTTTACTTTGTTCATGGTCTCCAGAATTATGCTCTTTGTTTTTGTTTGTTTACTTTCTCTTTTCTTTTTTTAAAATGATACTAAGGCAAGTTCTTTGTCCTTAGTTGATCTGCTTTAGAACAGTATTTCATTTTGTTTGTTGCTGTGCATATGTGAAAAGAAATTGACCTCTCCCCGGTGAAAGTTCAGTCTAAACTGTAATGAAGTCTTTAACTTGGATTAAAAAGAGCAAGTATAACTAAGTAATGTTTCAGATTGGGTACTGAGGCACACGAACAGTGATGAGCTTGAATTTATCTAGTAAGATCAGCTAATTTCAGAACTTACTTTAATTATTTCTTCTTTTCTTTTAAACTTTTAGGCTATGTTTAAGAAAAAGTGAATGCATTGAAGCAAATTATTTACCTAATGTCTAATAGTGATTCTGTGAGCTATGTAGTGGTTATTGCTGGAGAAACATAGATGACAGTGTTGCCAGCTGATTTCGCTTTGTACCGTTACTCTGCACTGGTTTTGGAGAGGGTAGGCTGTTCTGCAGATGCTGCAGTGTTTTGCTCTTTCTTGCAGGGAGTTGATGGAACAGCATGGTGAATTGTCTCCAGTCTGTATTTACATGCGAGATGAGGTAAGGCTGCAAAGGCCTCTCAACTGTCTCATGTCCCTAAAACATAAGAAAACTTCGCTATGCTTTCCAACCTGGAAAGTGTTTCTTTTGAACTTTCTTGAGAGGGAAAATAGAAAAATGTTGGTCTTTTCGAAGCATGACGTGTCTGTATGGAAAAAAGCTCTATTGGCACGTAACCGTGTGCTGTTGAGACCTCTGAGCCCATAAAATGAGCTCAATGACCTATTTGTGCTTTTCTTTCCAACTTCTTTTAAAACTTGAATCAAAACAGTGTTTTCATTTTAATAAATATTTGCTTTTCTCTGTTTTGATCTTTTGCTATTAATGTCTTGTTAAATATTTCGTATGTGGCTATTACGGAATTTGCTCTCCCTAGCTGTCCCCTTTACTTCCCACTGACCTCTGTGGACAGATTGTCTTTATTCTGGAATAGGTCATTACAGACAGATGGGAGGTGTATGTAAGGAAATCGTCTGTCTTGCAGCTCTGAGATGTTGCCTATTGTTCAACTTCTGATGTAAAAGTAGCTTTGCTGTAGTTGGATCCCATTTGAGTGTGTTTATAGGATGGAAATATATATAGGTCATCTTCCATTGAGATGTTCTAATAAGCTGTGAATTTGGTAAAACAGTACAGGTTGAAACAGATGGATTCAGGTCTGATTTCCAACTGCAGGAGTGTGTTTTCACCTGTTTCTTGTGTTGTGTGGTGTTTCTTTGGATACAGGCTTCTTTCTGTCAAGAGCTTTACATGCTCTCCTGGGGAATCAGAGTCCATAATGACTCTCCTCTGATTTTGTTGCAGATATCAGGAAAAGATGCCCTGGAGAAGACAACACTGAAATCACTTGGCCTGACTGGAGGCAATGCCGTTATCAGGTTGGGAGAAGCAAAGCTTGGTTTCTTTATTTTCCCTTTCCACTCGAGTGCTGGATTTATTTTGTTTCAAGTACCATAAGAGGAAGGAAAAAAAAAAAAAGTCACAAAAGAAGATTCCAAACTAAAACATCACGGCACTCAGAAATTATTGCATTTGCCTGTTTATCTCAAACTGCTGCCCAGATGTGCTTCTCACAGCAGCAGATGCTGGCACTGACCAGTCACGTGCAGATTAAGAGAGCTTGTTTGTTTGTATCTTTTTTTTCTTCCTCCTTTGAGTGGAACAGACAATTCAAAGTTAAAAGTCTCTCTGAGAGGGCAATCAGCTACCACTTCATTCTTCCCTGCTCTGGATCTTAGGCACTTAACTCCCAGCCCCTGCAGGCCCTGCTGGCTGTTGGAGGGTGAGCTGGGGACAGGGACAACCTTTCTGTGATCTCCTGACCAGCTCCTTGCAGTACATACAGAAGGCAGGAGTGATTAGAAGCTATGCTTTGCAACTGACTGCTGTTTTTCTCTGGAAGGCAGTTTTCTTCCGGAGGAGAGAGTCCCCGTTCTGTTATTTTGCACAACCCCCTGACTCTCTACCCCACACTTCACAGCAACTGGACCTTGTCCTCTGTAAGCATCTGGAAGGAGAAAGTTGTTAAATCAGGGTGTGTTTGAGTCAGCTCTTGTCTTTGTGTCGTGGGCACACTGAGATTGGGGAGGACAGTACTCTTAGGATTATGATTTTATTTTTATTCCTTTTGGTGTCTTCTTTAAGAGTTGTCATGAAGAAATGCAGTTCATCTGGTGGGGAGGAAGCCACGGTGCCTTGTAATGAGCCAACAGTGAGGCGAGGCTCTGTGGAGGAAGCAGCAGATGTGCCCCTACCTGAAGCAAACACGTTTCTAAAGGACTTGGACCACAGGGATGTGGCCATATCTTCAAACAGCTGCACACACAAGCAAGACTCGATCAAAGAATGTCATGCTAGCTTGGAGGAGTTGTGGCTTTCCCCAGAGCCTGAGCCTACCCCATTTGCCCCTTTTTTTGGAGATGGAGAGCATCTGGGGCACTCTCCTGTAGCTGTACCGTCTTCAAAGCTGCCAACAACTTTTTCCAGCCCCGGAGGCCCTTCTAAGCCAAAGAAGTCTAAGAACAGCCAAGAACTGCAAAAGGAGCAAGAACAGGTAAGGGAAAATGTGTTTGCAATTTGGGCAACAAGGGCTTTTTTTTTATCCTGCCTTGCCTGAGGCTGCGCTCCCATGAGGAAAAAGATGTTTCCAGATTTAGGACTTTTTCCCCTTGTTGCAGGATTAGGTGCCTTGATGTCATACAGTTCTGCCTGAGTTCAGAAAGGAAGTAGGAAATAGGAAGGATGTGAGTTTAAGAATTTGCTGTCCAAAGGCAAGCATAACTTTGAATCTTTAGGTATCTTGATGAATAGTTCAAATAGAGGCAACACAGCTGCATTAAATCACAGTCCAGAAGATCCTACACCTCAGTGCCTCAGATTTCATGAACAAATGCCCACTTTGTTACCTGAGCCCTGTGACTTAATTTTCTTAGTATTGCAGATGAAGCAGAAACATTCCTTTTCCTTCTGTATTTCTGCTTGCTTATAGAAGTGTTTTCTGTCTTAATCTAAAATACCCTGCTTCTTAAATAGTCTACTTCTCTCTTAACTATTTCCTAGAAAGACGAATTGCACATCTCACCATTGTTGGTGTCTCTGAAGTAAAACTGTGTTTGTTAAAATTAAAAGAGCTTGAGCCCATGTTGAGGTACCAGAACTGATGGCTGAAGAGTGCTGTGATGCCATCCCAGAGTGACCTGGGAATGACGTGAAATGTGCTTTCTGTAGGGCAGCTGTATGGAATTGAATGCCTTCAGGAAGGTTGGGTATGTCTGGCAAGTAGCCTAACATGAAGTACAGGAGCCATTCAGTTAATAACGTACTCCTTGTTATCATGCACTGAGAGTTTCCCATTCTGGATTATCAGGGAGCGGCTCTTTTCTTGCTTCTTTGGCTCATCACTGGGGCTGGCTTTCATGTTCAGAGATCCCCTTTGTTGTTTCCGACTCTTTGGTACCTCCTAGAGTTGGACGTTTGAATCTCCTCTGGTCTGATCCAGCCAGGATTGAACAATAGAAGGCTATAAGTAGAAAGAAAGGATGCCTGGGGAGCTTCAAAGGGAGCTTAGTCCAGGAGGAATTTAACAAGACTGTGGATGCTTTCACGTTGATGTAGAGACTCTACCTTAGTTGACTTCTTTGTGGTTGCAGTTTATTTTTGATGAGTTCTGAATTGTTTAGGAACAGAAGCCAGACCCTGGAAGAACTCTGGAGCAGTTACGAACTGCACAAGTAGCAGAAAGAGGCCATGCCAACCTGCAGCGATGAATATTTCAGTGTATTAGAAACACGTTTGGGTCTGTCTAATCAGTGTTATTTAACCTTTTGGAGCAGACTCTGAGCATGGAGAATTAAACAGTAGGCTGGGTGATTTGTCCAGTCTCATGTGTTGCTTGCTTCAGTTGCCCTCTCGTGTATAAGGGGTTTGGAAAGGAGGAGTTTCCACTGTGTCTGCCTAGGGAGGAGAAGAGCAGGGGTTTGTGGTAGTATCCTTCACCAGTCTTGTTGCCCACACTTCTCTGTGCACTGGTGGGAGAGGCAGAACTCTGTCATTTCACTGACTTCACAGCCTGATGTGGAGCTGTGCTTTTTGGGGATGGGCTGAGTGGTGGTGACTGAAGGACTCACATGAACCAATGTCTTTCTCAGAATCACAGTCCAGTTCAAACCACTTCTGGAGCCAGCCGCCTTTCCAGTCTGAGAGCAGCTTTTGAAGCAGCTGCAGATTCTGTTGGGGGAGTTGTGTCCTTGTGTTAAACAGCATGTGATTTTGACGGCTGCTTTCAAGCCCTTTGATCTCTGGTACTTTGCTGCTGATTGATTACATTTTGTTCCCTCCTCCACTCCTGCCATCTTCCACTCTGCTCCCAGCGGCAGCAGCCAAGTAGGGCTAGCCACATGGCATCTGCTTTTTGTCCCTTTTCAGTCCTGAGGAAAAAAACCCAAAACAAAACAAATTATTTTTAAACATCAAAGGTCCATTTTTGTAAAAGAATCTTCCCATTAATGCTTTGCCTGTGTGTGGTTTTTGAAGCTGAAGAGAGGCTGGATAAAATCTGTGCCGGCATCCCTTCGTTTCTTGGGCTAAAGATGGTTTACAGACAGCTGCAAGCTGACTTTGATGTCAGAATGTTAATTATTAGAAGGTAACTTTAAACCAGATTCACCATGAGATTAGAGCTCCCAAGAGATGGTGGGGAGGAAGTTGGTCTCTGGGGAGAGCTTGCTGCTGTGGAAAGCACAATAGCCACTATTTCACTTAAATCATAAGAGTTTTCGTCAACTTACCTACTTCCTTGGGTCCAGGATGGTGACCACGGAGTGAACTGCATTCTGCCTGACACCTGGCTTTGTCACATAGACTGCACTTATGTAGATGCTGCTGTGAACATATGGCTTCAGCCTCATGGTGAAAAGTGCCTAACATCTCAGCTTTGGTGGAAGAATAGACTTTGAAGAAGGAAGGTGCCAAACCTTAGCACAGCATCTTTGGCTCCTGGAAGAAGTAGGACAGCAAAATTATCACAGCTTGCTTTCCTCCAGTTTACATAATGGAAAGTAGAACATCGATGTGGTGGCCATTTATTGTTACAGGAGATGGTTATCTTTCATCACAGTTGCAGAAAACACCGTGTGTGCAGTGAACTGGGAAGTGGGTTAGTATTCCTGGAGCCTCTTTTGTAATCATTGTGGGAAGTTAGTTTATGGATTTTGTCTGTGCTTTAGGATTGTTGGAGCCCACAGCAATGAAGAGGAGTGAACACTTAGGACTGGAATATATGTCTGCCTTGTGCCATCTCGTGGTTCCCAATGCCTTGGCAGATGCCATTAGCTGTCACCATAATTTGGATGGGGGCTGGCCCTTTACCTGTGGAATCCCACTGCTGTTGGGATTAACTGAAGTCCTTGTTAGAGCCAATACTAAATGGTAACTTTAGGATTTGCTAATGCAGACTCTGGAATTCTCTCCATTGTATCCCAGCACCCTTCACAACATGCCATAGGATATGCCTCCTCAGTCTTTTGGGTTTGGGTTTTTTCAAAAGAAAACAGAAGGTGTCTGTTTTCACTTCATGTTTAGAATGAAATGAAACTAAAGCCTGTTTGAGGAGATTAAAGTATACCTGGTTCTTGGGGAGGCCTGATTAATTCTCCTCTGGCCTCTGACGTAGATGTGCCCTAACTGGAGCAGCAGTGGGTAGTGGTTGGGATCACGGTGCAGCCTGCTCCTTCCCAGCAGATGGTCCTACGCGCTTGGGGTCCTTCCTGCAGCACTGGGCACCCCCCACCCCATCCGAAAGCTGCAGTCAGGCTCCTTTACCCACTCGTTAGGGCTGACGCTACTCAACTTTCTAAAAGTAGCCAAAGGTCCCACCCACACAACCTCGATCTTTTAATTTCTCAAATTACCCTTTAGTGCCCACAAGTAGAGTGAACGTTGCCTTGTAATTTGTGTTGTGCTTTAGACAATTGAGAAGACTCCTGTTCCCAAGTGGCCAGTGCCTGGGGGAGGGGTGAGTGGATGGAGGGAGGACATCCGAGTGTCAATTAGGATTGGAAAGAGTGTTTGAGGGAATGAGGGGAGAAGAAATGGGCAGTGGGTTCATTCACAGAGCCTGTGGCCTTTTTAAGATGGCAGCTGACTAGGAAGAAATGCTGGATTAACTACCGAAATTGTTGTTCCTGCGAGCCCCTTCAGCCACGAGCTGTGTCCTCCCTGCATCTCCTGTAGCCTTCAGTATGCTGTTCTCTATGTTTGCAAGCTTTGTTCCTTTAAACGGTTTTGGAATTTAGAAAGTTTGACTTGTTTGAGAGCCAAGAGGTGTAACTGCCTCTCATGTGCTTGACTCTCGTTGTGGTTTGTATTCACAGGCAGGCACAGCTGCTGCTTTGGGTGCAAGAGAGAGTAGCCAGCATGTAACCTTTCCTGAGGAGGGATCCATTAAGGTCCTGCTGCCTGCAGAGGTGGCAAATGCTCTTGATCTAAGTGGCTGGGGCTTTGGTTTAGGTTTTTTAGAGGATTGTGGGTCTTGGTATTGGCCTGTTTTGTTTTGGTTTTTTCATAACTGCAACAACAGTTCTAGGCTAGGCCCAGTTGTACTGGAAGGTTTGCCGTCATGACACCCAGCTCTGGGCTCTGGAGGCCGGGGGAGCAGGCAGCCAGGCTCTCTGTGCCCTGCTGGGCAGGTGAGAGGGGTGTCTGTGTGCAGCTTGGGGTGCCTGCCCTCAGCTCTGGTGTGTAGGGAAAGTTGCCAGTAAATGCATTAAGTACCTTTGTTCCAGCTGTTGCCTACAGAGAACTGCTCTCCTGCATCTGTGTGCTCTGGTTGCAGCAAAGGCTGATCTCAGGGTGAAGTACTTAGTAAGTGCAAAACAAAAGGGTATTGCTGTTTAAGGGATCTTTCTGCATACCAGAAACCAGGGTAAAATTTTGGAAGGTGTGTAATGAAACCCTGCAGTGGTTTAGTTCAGAGAGCTGAACAGGTAAAAAACTGCCTTACTGAAGCAAAGAATTGCTCTCTAGAGTACGGAGAAATGGAGTGGGCCCTGGCTGGTGACTAGTACCATTCATTTGCTACCTCTGTAGCAAAAGAATGTGAAGTGAACACAAGACATAACACAAGCCAAGAGTGCGTGGCAGATGGAAAAACTTCAAAAGGACTCTAAAGTCTGTAGAACGAAGGATAGCACTTGTGTAAATTGAGTGCTGCCTGTGGAATGGTAAGGAAATGGTTACATACTGAGAGAGTAGAGCAGAGAGAGGTCAGGTAGGGTTTTGGGACAGAAGTAATTTCTGAATACTTGTAACAAGCTTGTAACTAGCTAGAAGCCTGGTTGAACTGCAAAATACCGTAGTATTGTAAGTGAAGAGATTCCACAAGCACTCCCTGCAAAGGAGTTCCCTCTCCTTACCTTTTGTGACTGCCAAAGTTACTATGGTGAGTTTCCTGGACTGACAGTGGAGAGGAGCCATCTGCTCACCTGGCAATATAGATTCCCGCTGCTGTTGGCGGGGATTGTGTCCACAGCTGTATCAGCTGTAAAGAATGACAACACTGACAACTTCTGTGTCATTAGTCTGATATTAGTGACAGGAATTGCACACTAGTGATTGTATTTCAGTTTGCAAATACTGTCCTATTACTCTGTTTCAGGAACCTTGTAGGATAAGCAAAGCAATGCATTTAAAACTAATTGAAGCTCTTTTTTTTTCTGTAGCTTGTAGAACGTGAGCCCATTGTATGTCACCTAGACCTACTGGAACAACTTCCTGATGCCCCAGAAGAGCTTCCTGATGAATTTTTTGAAGTCACAGTGGATGATGTACGGAAACGTTTGGCACAGCTGCAGAATGAAAGGCAAGTTCCCTTTCTGCTGTGAGTGAGATTTGCTGTGTCCTGTTGTTGAGCAGAGTGACAGTGATCACAGAGCTTGTTGTATTTTTGGCCAGTATGAAACACCTTATATTTTAAGTAACAGAATTAACCTTTTATTAGACCTCATGAAAAAGACCAACTTAGCCACAAGTCAGGACCTGAGAATGTTTGGAACAGGCGCGCACACACACACACACACACACACAAATTATAGGAAGCTGACTAACAATGTATTGCACTGTTCAGGTAGCTTGGTTTCAAATATTCATGATTTTACTTTTTCAAACTTCAGTTCAATAAAAACTCAGATGAAGATAAACTGGCCTTCCTGTCAGCAGCATTTTGCTATCTGTGTGTTCCTTAAAGAAATTAGTTTCATTAATGTATTCAGTTTCAAGTTTCAAGTGGGTCAAAGCATTCTTTTAGACATTACAATAACTCTCCAAGACTGTGGAACAGTCTCCTTTATGCTACAGCCAAGTCCAAGTTGAACTTTTTACTTAGAGTTGATTTTTTTTCCCACAGGCCACTGAGTACACAGAAAATGGCCTGAAAATTGCTCTGCTGCTTGTGGGTCTGGAGTATTTAGTGGTGCAAATGTAGAGTCATTTGGCTGGGGATTACTGGAATACAGGCCCCCCAAAAAAGACCCAGTTTCCAAATTTGCTGATGTTTTTCCCCTTACAGCCAGGGATAACAATAAAGGCAAGTTACACATCAGTTACTCAGATACAAAGAAAAGGTGCTAAAGCTGAACATGGGATCTGTTTGGTCTAAGCTAGTTTCTTTACTTACAGGAAAATATGTAAGTATTTTCTTACATTTATTGTTTCATCTTAAATACAAGTAGACTTTCATTTTGTACCCACTATTCCTTTTAATAGCAGTCTAAAATGCCAGTTCTTGAATGATCTGAAACTTTCCATTTTTATTTTGTTTCCCTGTTGCTAATTAATACTTACTAATTTTTTGTGCCAGCATTGTTTTTCAAGATCAGTAGCTCTTCTGCCCCTGTGGAGTAATCATGTCCAACCTTAGTCTCTACTTTATTGGATTAATAAGTCTATCTCTTCTTGAGTAGTCTAGGCAGACTTTCCCCTCCTTTTCTTAGGATCTTTTCTTGCATCTGCTGTTGTGAGCTTACTTTTAAACTTGTACAATAAAAGTAATTTTATAAAGTATTGTTGCTGATGCTCAGTAGTTTCAGGAGGTGGGGAAAATGCTATTAAAGATGCATGGAACAGTTGAGCAGTTCTCATCAGCCCTGCTTGGGCCTTCTGCTACCTTAATAAAGTAAAAATACATCTTAAAACTACAGACAACTTGCCTTTTTCCCATGTCTGTAGGAAATGCCTGGAAGAAGCTCCACTGATGACAAAGTCTTTGAAGGAGTCCCAGCTGAAGGAGAAGTTGGAGCGTTACCCAACGGTAGTATTTGTTCATTTTCCAGTCCCTCTGGCTAGTCCAGACTTGGGGATTGAGTAACTTGGGATTCAGTTGTGATCAACAGGCTTGTAAGCTACTTATAGGAAAATTTTTCAAATTCCCATCCCTATTAATTGTTTGTGGGACTTGCATAACAGTTGTGCCATGTGAAAACAGCTGTGCTGTAGTGTGGTTGAGTGACAGGCAGTGTAGTTGCTTCTGTTCTGTTCCAGATGTCTCAAAACCTTTCTGTTGTGCACACATCAGTCTGTATGACTGAGCCTTCCTACCTGCCTCTCTGTAGACATTTTGTTAGAATCCCATTGAAAGTTGAATGATTAGATATTACAGGCTGGATTTATTTTACTCTGTAAATATGATCCTTGTGCAGTTCTCAGGTTAAGTGCTTTCTGACCAAGCTGGAAATACAAAGGTCAGAGGTATGTCAGGAGGATTCCTACTGCTGTGGACAGTTTAGGATGCCAGTAAACTGTCTGCACCTGTCCATGAGGGACTGTCTTTGTTGTTTGTGCATCATTTAGCACAGGGAGCTCCTACTCTCTGAGCAAGTGCTGCTGCATTTTGCGTCATAGTTCTTTGACAGATGAGCTTTTGTGCCCCCTTTGAAAGCCAGATAGCCCTTGTTCCCTGAGAAGCTGCATAGCACTGTTAGCCAGGTTGCTCTTCTATCCCTGTAAATACCTGAGATCTGCCCATTAAAAAAAACCAACAAAAAACCAGCTTGCAGATTCTAAACCAAGGACAGGTCTTACAGAGCAGTGATAAACCACTGTCCTAATGTGCTTTGTTTCTGTTTTAGGTGGTGTTGAGAGTTCATTTTCCAGACCGCCATGTTCTGCAGGGGTTCTTCCGTCCCACTGAAACTGGTAAGACTGATCACCCCCTCAGCCTGTGCAGCTGTAATTCAGGGCTCCCACCATGACGAGAGAGTGTGTCTGAACAGGTCTTTTTGCTGCCTGGGAAAGTAAAGCTGCTCTGAAAAGACAGCAGTAGGTAGTTACACTGTCCTTGTAGGGCCGCTGAATGGACTAAGAAGGGAGTCTGGGCTAATTAAATTAGCTAAGGGCTACTTGGTGGAGGTGGCAAAATACTTGTGCTCAGGAAGCTGTCCCACTTGCTATCCCCTAGTTTGTGTCTAAATGATGTGTTACTGGGATGCATTT
Organism: Ifrita kowaldi; assembly: GCA_013398055.1. Classification (NCBI taxonomy): domain Eukaryota; kingdom Metazoa; phylum Chordata; class Aves; order Passeriformes; family Cinclosomatidae; genus Ifrita; species Ifrita kowaldi. The sequence continues at coordinate 159,946 of VZRS01013339.1, read as the reverse complement.
GGACACTTCCTCTGTGTTAATGCTTAAAACATTTTTGGAGGAAAAACAACACCCCCTTCCCCAATCCAAAACAAACCCCAGAAAGTAGGAAGGAGACAAAAAAGCTTTACCAGCTGTACTAAGAGAGGATGTACCTTTCTGGCTCTGTCAGTTGACAAAAGGCAATCAGACCATGCACCAAGTAGCTCTTACTGTTATTAGTGGAAATCCTCTGATTCTCAGCTGTCAGCCATATTTAGAAATATGCAGAAACTTTTTGATAATTTTATAGGCATCCTTAGATTTTTCCAAGGGACCAGTATGTCAAAGTGATTTGTTTTGTTTGTTTGTTCTTCTACAAGAAATTTGTAATAGCAACTGTGTACTTTGGAGGAAAAGGCAATCTCCATACCTTGTAGAGGGCAGTTCTGCTGTTACAAGTTAGCCTTCTCGCCCAACATTTGAAGAACCAAATTTAATTCAGCAAACCTTTCTCTCCTTTTTCCGCAGTTGGCATTTTGAGAGACTTTGTAAGAAGCCACCTTGCTGATGCAGAATTGCCGTTTTACTTGTGTGAGTGCTGTTGGTAATATCTGGCCTTAGTTTACAAAGCCTGTTTCTAGCTGTGGTATGTTGGTGCCTGAGGTATGACCTGGGAAGGAGTGCTTTCCCTAAACACAGCTTCACAGTGCAAAGAAGGCGTAACCTGCTTCCTTAGCCATGTTATGGTTCTGCGTAAGAAGGAGCCTCTTGCAGTGGGCATATATGAATTGTGTCACCTCTTCAGAGAGCAGGGTTCCCTCCCATACCTGTATTTGCTGTTCTGGTTGCTAGGTGGTCCTGTTTTATAACTTGTTTTTTAACTTCAGTTGTTGCACCTCCCAGAACCGTCTTGAATGATGAAAGTCTGACGCTGTTTGAGGTAAGGACTCACACATGGGCTCTGATTCTCTCTGGTTTGTGCTCCCCTTAACCCTGCCTCAGACTTTTGTTACTTTTAAAAGAAGCTGTGTAATGCTGCGATCCCTGTAGGCTTCTGCTCAGCCAAGGCTAGTGGAACCAGGTGTTTTGGAGCACAAGCTCTTCACCAGAAGAGGTCCACCTTGTGCAGCAATAGGCCGAGGCACACTGGGGGCAGGGGTGGGGATTCGCATTGTTTGGTACACACTCCATGCCCTACAGAGTTGGAGCTGTATTTAACCTGGAATGTGATTGCGAGAGCTGAGCTGAGGTGAGTGTGCTCTTTCTGTAGCTGGGCTAGGATAGTAAGAGAGATGAGACTCGATGTGGACAGGGAACTGTTTTCAATTTCTACAGTGGGAGCTAGAGGCCATATTAGACAAAAATTGGGCCTTTTTGAAATCACTATGTCAGAGTCAATGTACATTGAGGAATATACATTCTCTTTGTGTAATTTTTCTCTGAAAATACTGAAATACAGGTTTTCAGATTTCTGGAGACTTTTTGCAAGTGACAGATAAGGTGAAGTCCCTGGCCAGAGACTACCGGCTGTGTAGATCACACATGTGTTACGAGTGATCAAGTGACTTTGCCCCAAACTCACACTGTTTAAAATGTTCTGTCATTCAGAACTGCATGGACCATTCCAGACTGATGCACCGGAGATCCTTCAGAGTAAAGGCTCACACAGTAGCAGTGAGAATTCTTGTTTGATGCCCCTGAGGGAGCAGAAGGGCTGGGGTGGGGAGAGGGAGGGACTTTTCAGGCAGCATGGTGAAGCAGTAGGGATTAGCATGCCTCTGAAGTTGTTTGCAATGGAGTTTTCCAAGTTCCACAACTTCTTGACCAGGCCATGTGGAAGAAATACACATGCAGCTGCTTCTAGAGGAGTGAATGTTCAGACCTGTATCTGCCTCCTGTTCATCCAGCCTCTGATGCTGGTTCTGGTTTCCCTTGTTAACTTTGGTCTGTCTTCTAAAATGTTCGAAATCCTCTGCTTACCTCTGTTTACCCCTTGCCTGCCTCCCCCGCCCTGCAGTACTGTTCTTTTATTTTCTCTTTCTCAGCGCACATCTCGTGTTTCTCTGGATGTCTCCTGAAATATGACCTTTTCAGTAAAACACCACAGGAATAATTACATCTCGTTGTCTTTGAAATAAGAAACCTTGTGGCAGGAATTTTGTTTAATTTGCTGCGTTAAAGCCTTTGTTCTGTACCTGGCACCATTACTGGTGCTTGTTGTATGTGTGGCAATTTCCTGGTTTCCTAGTTGTGACTTTTACTGTGAAATTCTTTCCTCGTGGCAGCTTCCTGAAACATAAAAACATGTTAACATCTTGCTCTTTGAAGACTTGGAGGTGCCTTACAGCCCAGTCTTAGGGACTTCATTAGAAGTCACAACTTTGTGAAGAACCTGGTCGATTTTGGTGTCAAACATCTCCAGTCTGCAGTGGCTTTCCTTGGACTGCAGTGCTTGCTGTGGCACATGGCAAAGGTGCAAAGCGTTGGCATTGATACAGAACTGGGACTGTTCAAGATGCTGTGCTTGAAAGCTGAAAATTCTTTGCAAATGGACTGTTTTAAGGAAGGGATTTTTTCTCATTTATCATATCCTCTGTCACCACGAAAGAGGAATAACGTCCAACTAAGACAAACGGTGTCAAATCCAAACTTGATTTAAGATACATTTTTATTCATGCCACATGTAATCACATCATAGTCAAATTAAACTAGGGGTTATGTTGAGAATTTGGGTATAATTGAAGTAAAATGGAGTTTTTAAACACAATCTTAACTATACAGAACCAGTACGATTACTTGCAAAATGCGGAAAGCAAGTAAAATCTCATGCCTAGAATATTTTTTAGGGATTGTAACATGATATTATGAAGAGATTATTATCACATTAGTTAAAAGTTACATGACTGCATTTTTGGCTTACCCATCTGGCTCAACATATGATGATGTGCAGGGAAAATAATTTGAGCTTCATACACAGCTCAGTGAGCTCTTGTGTTGATCATTATGGCTTTGGAGCAAAGTCTTAAGGTGATGAAATCATCAGCTCATTACTGATGAATGAATAGCAGTCAAATCCAAAACAACCTCCTTCCCAAAAGCAAAGTATTCAGAACAAAATAGAGAACATCTCTGTGTATGGACCAGGGTTTGTGTGAATAACATGCAGATCTGGTCTCACATCTTCAAAAGAAACTGGTTAAAGTGCAGAGATGGGGAATGAGGTTCATCAGAGGTCCGCAATGTCTCCTGTCCAGAGAAAGATTGAGTAGGCTAGGACTTGCCAGTCTGTAAAAGATGTGACTGGAAAAGGAATAACGTGCCAAGGAGAAGCTGGAATGCCTTGAGTTCTTGTTCTCAAGTATGAGTCAGTAGCATCAAGTGAGCCAAGCAGGAGCTAGAATAGATGGAAGAAGGTAATTGTTCAGGTGTCAGAAAACTGAGGTGTAGAATTCCTTGTCACAGGGCGCTATATACTAAAAGTATGTACTGATTTGAGAGAAATTTGGACAAGTTCAAGGAAGATATTTAGTAAATGTGTCTTAATATATAGAAACCTCCTCAGGAAGCTTCTAAACTGAAAATCGTTGCTAGCTAATCACTTATAAGCAAGGATACTCTTCTCTGTTCATCTGGTTTTTGTTCACTGTTAGGATACTGGCTGGATTGAATGGACTTCTGCTCTGCCTATGGTTCTTTTGTCCTTGGGAGAGCTGTGTTTAATGCCAGTGGCTGTGTAGCCTATGTCCCTTGCTTGGGGCCCTTCAGCCCTTTCAGATCATGGTCTGTTATGGCAGGAATGATTCTGTGTGTTTATAAACATTTTATTTGGACGAAGCATCAAACAGGAAAAAAACAATTCCTGCGGAGAGCTTGTCATGCCATTCTGGTTACCCAAACGGCTGTCAAAGACCACAGAGCTCTGACCTGTGAGGATGGTACCTTATCCCAGTTTGGGCTGACTGATGGTGGGAGAAGCTTCGCTGCCGTTAACCAACGTAAATCCTTATTCCTCTTTAACTTTCGCCATGTTAGTGCAGGCCCTGTGCCATAATTTTCCTGCTCGGGTAAGTTTTCCCTTCTGCTGGGGTCTGGGTGCCTGGAAGAAAGGGGCTGAAGGACCTTTCTTTTCTGGACAGAAACAGGTGTGGAAATCAGTCCAGCTGTTGTGTCCATGCCCACTGTGTCATTGTTGGATGCCCTGTTTAGAGGCGGAGGCGTCTGTTCCCAGTGAGGCTGCACTGCCTGAGCCTCGGGGCTCTCAGTAAAAATAACCCTGGCCCAGACCAGGAATGAAAGAGGTAATGTTTGTGGTGCTGGGGTAGGAGGGGCAGTGCTGGGAGTGGGACCTGCTCACTGCTTCTCACATGATGATGTGGCCTTTCAAGCTGAGAAGTCTTCAGTCTGGGGAGAGGTTTGTGTGGGCCAAGGGTCCCCACTGGCTGCAAGACCGAGAGCTGTAGAGCAGGCTGCAGTGCCTGACTGTGCCCTGGATGGGGCTAGGCTCTGTGCAGGGGGGGTTGTGGAGATCTCTCCCTTTTCATTCATCCTGTGGTCTGTGGAAGGGAAACATCTTGTACTTTAGTCAGAGCTCTCCTTCTGTTCCCTGGAAGGAAGGAGGTGAAAAGACAAAGCTGCTCTGTAAAGATAGGAGGGAAGTTGTTAAGGTACTTTGTAAAATAATGTGGCTTTGGGGCTGGGGAAAGAGGAGCTTTTGCTCTAAGGTGACCTGACAATGCCCAGCACCCCTGTAGTGAGAAAGCTGGTTGTGGAATAACAGTGTTCTGGTGCATGGGATGTGAATGTGAATGAAGTGCTGTGGAGTACGCAGTTCTTCCAGACCTCATCGGAAAAAGAGAGCTCGGGTAAAGTAATGGTACAACTAATTGCTCAAGTTTTTTGATGTATCTTTGTTGAATTTGGAGGATGTGTGAAAAGTTTGGGAGGAAGTTTGTCATTAGTGGTAATACATTTCTTTAAGGGTTCAGGCTGTATCATGGAACTGCCAAAATTTGCCACTTTTGCCCCAAATGCTGCATGTCAGTCATGTTAGCAGTGGCCTCTTGGGATGCTTGGCACCTGATGTGCTCCCCTTGCAGAGATGCCTGCACATAACCTGACTCTTGATTTTTCCAAAGCAGGTACTACTGTGGTATATCTAGCCATCCTGGATTTTTTTTCAACATTTAATTTTCATGTTATCGTAGGTCCTAAGTTAGCAGTAGGCTATCCTCCGCTCTAGAGACTACTTTGGTGTTGTTGGTAAGGAAAAATGGATGGTGTCTGAGGCAGTAATGTGAGCACATTGGAGCATTCAAATATTTATAAATTACTGAAATTTGTGCTGAAGCCAATAACAGGAGTGACTGCAGATGGTCTTCTGCTCTTTCCACCATCTCCCTCCATTCAGGCTGACAAGCTTGGCACCACATTCATTACATTTGATCACTTACAATGAAGGGAGAACCTTTACGCTGCAAGCAAAACCAGGAAAAAAGACAAATGTTGTTGACTTGTTTGCCAAGATACTTGGACCAAAAGAACTGTCTGAAGTGAATTCTCCCAAAATCTGTGTGTATTTACAGTATAGTGAACACACAGATTGGCAGCAGTGTGGAGTTTTTGGAACCCATAAAGACTTCAAGGCATTACTTTGATTTTTTTGTTGTTGCTGTTTTTGCTGGCGGCCTTCTCCTCATGTCCCTTGAAGTGTTTTGTAATGTTCTGCTCTCCAGAGCTGATTAACCGCAGGCTTCCCTGTTGTAGCACTTGGCTTTGGGTTCCTTACAGCTCCAGTGGCTTGTTTGTGTTTTTTCTAGGCTGTCTGAGCTTTTCAGAGTTGCTTCTTAGCTTCTTTCTCCTCTCAGAAACGGGCAGTTTGTAGTGCGTATCTGGGGTGGGTTATTGGAAAAAAAATCATTAATTGCTGAGTTAGTACTAGAAAAGAGTTAGCAGAAAGAAGGAGTACCAGTCACTGCAAAAGTTGAGGCAGCAGAGAGGGCAGGAGGCCATCCTCTGTCTACAGAAGAGCTGAAGGAATCCACAGGCTTCCACATAAATATTTAGGTCTTCTAGTCAGATCTTAGAGTGCACTGAGTGTTTCCTCTGTTGCATACTATGAGGCAGAAATCCAGAGGAGCTGTTTGTTCCTTTCTTTGCCTTTGGTTTTCTTTCCATATTCTGTTTGTTAATGCCACTTTGGGCAGTATGTCTGGCGTGCTCATTCAGTGAACCTGACTATGACTAAGGCAGTACGAAATCTTCTCTTTCGGCAAGAGTCTGAATGCAATTTCAGAAAAAATCACTTCATCAGAGTCAGTCCATCAGAGGCATTTCCTGTGGCAGGCCTTGTGGTTAATGCACTCACTAGCAAAGAAAATTGCAATTAATACTGAAATTCATCCAGCACAGAGGATGGCATTCACCTAAAAGTCTTAGTCTTCTCCATCCAGGATTTTATCATGCGATTGCATTTGACAGCAGTCTCGCCTTTTCTTTGCGGCGAGGTCTGTTACTTAAGCTCGCAGAGACTGTCCATGCTTGCCTCATGATGGTGGCTTTGAGGACAGCTGGGTTCTTTGGTTCCGGTGAGAGGTTCCTTGCTCAACTGAATTCGGAGTGGAAATCCTGCCCAAAACGTTCACTGCTACTGTCAGTTTTGAAGGCCAGGTCTTTCTGATCTCGGCTATCAAGGTCTCAATGAATGCTCCTTTATACCTGGGTTCCTTCATAACTAGCCTTCTCAAAACAGTGTTTTCGAATCTTATCTTTGCCTTATGAATTTTAAAGGTCCCCTGCCTTAGCTGGATCGGACCTCCCCGTGTTGGCCATGGAATATCCATCTCCTCTGGCAGTTTAAGTCCACATTGGGCAGCTTTGTTCTCAGGTTATAAACAGCATGAACCACTTGATCTGCCGCTTTCACCATGACCGTGGTGTTTATTTCTGTTTCAGCAATGCTGTGCAGTCTTGCTGGAGAAACTTTTGATCCACTGGCTTTCCAGTTGAATTTTCCAAGAGTTAGTTTATGTGTTTGGGGTGTGTGTACTGTGCAGTATTTCGTGTTGGTAGCTTGGGTTTCTCCTTCCATGCGTGTGTTCCTTTGAAGTGCTTATTTTCTTATTCATCTTCCTAACATCAGTCTAACAGCAGACCTGTGGCACTCTGGTCTTCTCAGATTGTGTAACGGAAAGAATGCTGCTCCTTCTGGCAGCTGCGAGTTCCCTTCAACAGCAGCCTCTGCCTGGTCTGACAGCATCGCTCTGTCAGGGAAGAGAACAACTGCCCGGGAATAATGTACATCATCCGCAATGCTCCGTTCTAGGATTTTTTTGCATATGTATGTCTGAGAAAGAGGAAGTGTTGAGGTGTTATTTGGGGAGGGTTCTGCCTGAACTATTTTCTGTGTTCTAGAGAACAAGTTACTAAAACACGTAGTAAAACAAAGCAGAAATGTTTCTCTGCTGTATCACAGCTGGATTCACAAGGGACTGTTGTTCTAATGTGGATATTTTTATCGTGGAATGTGAGATGCAGCAGCCCCAGTGTGCTGCTCCACAGCCAGGATGCCGTGCTGTCACAAACCACACTCACCACCGCAGTATCCGAGTAACTGTTCGCTATCTCACTGAGTAAAACCGGAGTTACTCAGCTGCATAGTTTCAGACTAAATGTGGCTTTATGAGTAACAGGCTGGTCTTCAGATCTCTGAAATAGAAAGTGTTCATTTAAACTTCTGCAACTGTAACTAAGCAAATGGATGAAGCTGTGTTATATCTTTTTAAAATCTGAGGAGCAGTTCATTTGGCATGATGCTTATTAAATGAGGAGGGTAATAGGCAGGACATTGATTTTCTTTTCTCCTTGTCTCAGTGACTTTCTAATCCCTTCAGAAGAAAGCTGTCCTGTGATTATGGTCTTCGATGGGGCTCTGGAGACTTACGTGCTTAGTTCTCATTTCTGCTGCTGCCATCCTGTGTGACCTTGAATAAGTTATTTAATCTCTTTAGGTCTCAATTTTTCGTCTGTATAAAAAAGAAAAGCCCCAAAAAACTGAAACAAAAAAGGAAAGCCACAATAATAAAAACAACCCACAAACTCAAAATATTTTTATTTACATCGCGTCTATATAATTGCACAATGGGACGCTATTTTCAGTTGGATTTCTAGGTGCTGGTGTAGTAAATCTGACTGTGTGTTGTAAATATGCCTTGCACAGTGTGATTTGAACATTATAATTCAATAGATTAATAGCATCTATTTCCCCAGTCGGAATGGCAGTTTCTTTGGCTGGAAATCAAAGCAGCAAGGAAGAGAAATGCTGGGTGTTGGAGTGTAGTAACTGGCTGTTGGCTCAGTCCTATTGTAGTAATTCTCTGCATATAAGTGAGTGGAGCTTTTTGAGTTACTTGTTTCAAACATCCTTTGATTCTTTTGGTCAGTCTGGCAGGCTCAGTGTGATTCTAAAAGTTCTCAAAATCTGTTCTGATTCACAGATGTTCTTGTAAGAACTCTGTGCAGTGAAGGGAAGAACTGCAGAGTTGTTCTAGAAATTGGCAGATACAGCAAACATTAGAACAGCTGACTTGAGAATACAATTTTTAGGTGATGGTCTGCGTCGTGTTTGATTGTTACATTCTTAGGTGTGTTAGAGAATGCTAAAGGCATTGACTTTGGGCTCATATGTTTTCCTGGACAGAATCTGTTAAAACCTTCTCATCTTTATGCCAAGACAGTCCTTGGACAGTGGGATCATTCTACTGGCCTGCCTTTATTTTTTAATGTGGAATTGCTGCTGAGTTAAATACTTACAGATCATGAAAACTCTGGGACAGCATTAGGTCCTGCCAGTGACTGGCTATAGAATTCCCGTGTGAGGTGTAGCTAGCTGCCTTCTGTGCTGAACCCTCAGGGAGTGCCAGAATTGCGGTGGTACCTGACAATTCCACACAAAAGAAGCTAGACCAAGGGTTCTGTGCATGAGCCAATAGTCTATTTGAATTGAAGAAAAATAACTGACTGGATGGAGGTTTGGCAAGAGGGGACTCTGTGTTGGCTGACCCCTAGGAAAGGATAGGGATGCAGGGAAAGGAGCCATGGGAAGGTCGTTACATTCTGTGTACTTGAGGGCTGCCATCTAGCTCCTTTAAGTTTCTTTCAATTAAGATTTTGAACTGAAACATTTGGACTGATGTTTTGCCAGCAGTGGGAAATGGTTGTGGACGTGGATCCTGAAACTGAGAACTACAGTTATTTGACGACCTGTGAGTAAATAGGGTAGAGGTTTATATTGGGGCACAGTCTGTCTGTGTGTTTGTTGGTTGAGTGAGTCTGTCTAGCTCTTGGTCTGTGTTTCTCACTCTCTTTCTCTCTTTGTGCCTCACACAGGCCCTGCCACGAATTTTCTCTGACCCCTTGGGGCCATTCCCACATGAGGCTTTGATGTGTGTGCCCAGAGCTTGATTGACAAGGAAGTTTCAGTGGCAGCAGCAGAGAAACGAAGAGAAAAGGGCAGGGCTTTGAACTAAAGGGCTTTGAGCTCCGAGTTTCTGTGCTTACTTATCTCCTTCAGAATGTTAATTATTTACCAAGATAATTGGTCGGGAGGCAAAGAAAAAGAGAGGGGAGGTTATTAAAAAATTCCAACACTAACACACTACAAAAACCTCATTTTCCATCTTGCAGCTGGCATGAAAAGGATGTTGTGTGTAAAAGGGCTTGAGTGTATGTGTGTTGGGGGGGGGCCCTTTTTAAGGCACCCATTTCCTAAACAGACGAATGCTGTGGAAACATCAAAGCTCTTGTGAGAGTTTTTTCTAGGGTTTCTAAACCATGTCTGGTCCTTTTTAATTAAAAAAGTTTATGGAGAGCTGTCTTTGTGACTGGAGCAGGCAACCTTAGGCCCTGTTGATTGGGGAACAAAATGTTAAAAGACCTAATAAATAATTATTTTGCTAAAATGTCAGTTCAAGGATGTGAATTTGCCTGAATGCCTTAGCAGGAGCTGAGTCTTGGAGTAAAGTGATAAATGTCTCCTGTTTCAGCCTAGCGTGACGTTGACTGTGCTGCATCAGACAGTCTCCTATAGCCTCCGGATTAATGTCAAAAAAATGCATAATACCATATGCTCATCTAAAGCTTGTAGGCAGGAAGAGAGGTGAAGCTATTTTATTTTGCCTTCAGTTAATACAATTTTATTAGTCTCCATATTAGGCAGCAGTCCATAGCCTCCTCTGTGACGATCAGGGTTCCGTTGAGTTCTGGTAATTGCTGTGCTGGATTGGGTCCAAGGACCATCATTCCAGTATCCAGATTGGGCTGATGGTGGCAACAGAGGCTCAAGAAAACTCCAGAGCAGTCAGTCTGCCCTGCACAGTTCCCAAGTATGCATGAGTGATACCAAGTGGGGCAGTGACTTGCTTTTATCTGGTTATTTATTTATTGGATCAGTGTGACAAGTTTAGTGTTACTGTTTTGCCAGGGAAAATGTAGACCATAAATTAACATTTGCTGTACAGTTTCTGGCGATAGTGGTACTTGCCTCTTTTACACTATGATGATTAGGTTTCTTTACCTGTCTCTTATTACAAGGCTTCCTAAAAGCTTAACAGAATTGTTTCAGCTAGTTATTCTTTATATGGTATTATACTGGCATATAATGCAGGTAATAAATACAGTGGTTATTTTTTCAGAATCCTTTCTGGTACAGCTGGTTATGCCATCTCATATTAATCTTCTGCATATCATACCCTTTTAAAAATCTAAGCCTGAGCTTGCAGTAGTGTCTGTTTTTAGCGTGAAATTTAATAACTTTGACTCTCTTGCTCTGCATTTTCCTTGAGAACACTTGAATGGACCACTGGATGTGGTAGTGTAGTGCTTTGTAATGCATCACTGGGTTTTTTTGAAGGTGTGGTGTGACACTGTGGTCACTGTAGGTGGCAGAGCAACCTCCATAGGTAGGTCCCTCCTTTATACCTACAGGTGCATTTGTGATTCCTTAGTTGAACTGGGGGTGTGTGAGTCCAGTTTTAGTTTCTCTGGTGCCCAGAAAAGGACCAAAAGATAATGAAGGGACCTGCATCTGACATATGGGGAGAGGCCGAGAGACAGTCAAGGTTGTTCAGCCTGGAAAAAAGAAGCTCTGGGGGGGTCTTGTCAATGTGTGTAGTAAAAGAGATGTGAAAAAGCAAGGGATATGGGCCAGAGTTCTTAGCAGTGCCATGTAAAAGGACAAGAGGAAATGGACACAAATTACAGGAACTTCTGTTGAAATACAAGGAAAAAAAAATAACCACCAAACCCACTGGATAGAAAAAAATACTTGAATATGGCAATTATTCTGATAAGTAGGAACTACGAATTCAGGTCGGATTTATAAAAGGAAATACTTCATCCTGGAAAGGTGGTGAAACTAGATAAATTTCAACTATAGACAGGGTGTAAATGTAATAAACTGGTTTAGAATAGATTTTGGGAGGGCATAACTGGGATTTTCTTTTCTTGCTGTCAGCCACTCAGGTCTTAGAAGATTCTTCATCATATTCATGTTAACTGCTCGGCAGTGGAGAATGTGAGTGCAATACAATGGCCTGAGATATGGGGACAGAAGAGAAGGCATGGCAGGGCATTGCTGCAGTGAGCACTTGCTGTAAAGGTCTCATCACCTGTTTAGTAGAACAGATCATAAAATTTTCCTTCATCTCGTACTCTGAGTGGCCTGTGCTCTGCACAAGTTTAAGTTTTCCTGAATTACAGATGGTTCAATGACCTTGGCTTGAACTACACGAATTTTTCTGTAGCTGTCTAACCTGCCTCTAATGTTTACAGTGAACTGTGAAAGCATCTACAGACAGTGATACCTTCTTTTCCCCTTTTGCTGCAGGCTAAACTTTTTCCAACTGCTGTCATTCATTTTGGATCTGAGGAGTGCAGGGGTGAGTGCATTTCCTCTCTCCTTCAGCTGACTGTATAGTTCCTGTAGTAGACCCAGTATTACATCCTTACTGTCAGAGTTCTGACAAAAGAAACTGCAGTCCTTGAGAATGCTGGTGAATGTCCCCATTTTGACTGGCTAAAGCTCTTCAGAGCTGGTTTAGTCAGTTAGCTTGAGCACAGATGCAGACATTGTACCTTTTTTGTGGGATTTGATAGGCTGGGGAGTAGGCATTGTCTGCCGTGGGATCAAGAATGATAGAAGAATGATTCTGTAGAAAAAAAAATCCTGTTGTTCAAAATGTTAACTAGACAAATGTCTATGAAATGCTTTTGCAGACCTCCTGTGGTAGCGGACTGGCTGGAGATGGTAGAACAGATCTTCGGTTCTTTGGCATCTCTGGTTTATGCTTAGAATCCCTGTTTCTCCCAGAGACCAAAGTATGCTCTGGCTTCACAGAAAAGTTTCTGAGATGCAGTGAGCACTGAAAGAAAATGTCAAGATCTTGAGGTTTGAATGATGAAATAGAACACCTCTGAGCTGTGAAAGAAACTGGCATGGTTTAGTAATGTCCCGTGTCATTTAGGGGAAGGTGATGTAGGTTTACTGTAGTATACAGCAGGTATTTTTTGAGCTGAGAGCTGTGTGATACTGTGGTGATTGATGTCTCTATGTTACCAAGTAAGTGATTTGGTTTCACTTCTAAACAGCTTGTTACCTGAAATCGGACCTGCTGAGCTCTGCAGTTTCTCCTTCTGCAGCTGATTTATTAGCAGCCAGGTATGTTGGGGCTGAATAGAGTTGCAAATGCCTTAGTATTTCAGGAATGGGAAGCATGAAACGAGCCCATCTTACCACAAAGAAATGTGCTTAAAAGATACTAAGACTTCCTTCTGTCCAGAAACAGTTGTACTGTCATACTCGACTTCATAGCTTTGTGAGTCCTTTGCAAAGTAGGATTTCAGTGACTTAAGTAAATACTAGTGCTTCTATATTGGAAAAAGAAGAGCCTTTTCAATCTCACTTTAAAAGTGTTGGTGGTACAGGGGGCTATTATGAAAAATGAAGTTTAATTCTACTTGCTTATTTCCTTTCTCAGATGTTTGTCCGGATCATTAGTTCCTTCTCCTTCATCAGCTTTAGCATCAGTGGTGCCATCCCTATCTGAACCAGAAGCGGGAAGTGACAAAAAGACCATTGAGCAACCAGAAGCAGCCAGCACGCGGGGAGCTCCACAAGTGTTGAGAAAGGCCCCTGGGAAAATACCCAAATGGCTGAAGCTTCCAGGTATCAATGAATCAGAGGAGAGCTCTGCTCATTCTGAACTGCGCCAAAAGGCAGCCTCCTCTCTGCCAAACGTGTTGGATATTGATGGTATTGTTGCAGATGTCAGCTTATGCTTGCAGGACATTTGGTTCACTGCTCGTCAGTCACAAATTTGTGACTTGAACCTCAGCCTTCACTGGAGAAGTATCTGAATGCGGACTCTGAACATTGGGAAGTCTGATGCCTAAACCATATGCTTGCAGCATTTTTAACTGTGTTCTGGGCTCGATGTGCTGAGCTCTTATCTCTGCCAGTGTAGTTCAAATACTAATAGACAGGATGCATACCTACATACCCATGTAATCTGTTATATCTCTGACATAACTTTCCTTTTGCTGCTGTAGTCTGTTTTAGTACTTTTATTTCTCTTGAATTTTTTAATTGGTCTTCTTTTTTTTAATCTTCACTGCAAACCAGTAGTGGTTTTCCATAATTAAGATTGCAACCAGGTGTCCATTATGAATTTTTTCTTGTTTTATCCTGATCAGAAAACTGCAACCTTGTTTTTAGTCCCAGAACAAATGGCTTATGTGTGTATTTTAGACAAGACTTTATACAAAATACGAAGTAATTAGAAGAAGAATTCCTGAATTAAACAATTGGCAATATTCGCTTTTTGATGCAGTGGCAAAGACAGGGTGGGGGGGGAAGAGAGAGGGAAGAGGAAAAAAAGGGGGAAAAAAGAAAAGAGACATTCAGTCAGGTCCTTTAACAACAACAAAACAAAATTACAAAAGTAATTCTTATATGGAGTGACCTGGCTAATAATGCCAAATGTTAACTTCTTGGATGAGAATGTTAGTATTTGTTTCTGGAAGATAGTGCGGGGCTATCAGTTCCAGCAAGCAGAGGGTAAGGTGTGAAGGCTGCAAACAGTGGGTCAGTGTGTTTCCCTACTGTGGCTGGTCTGGCTTAGATTGGTGCCTGATGCAGTGGGAAACAGGATCTTCACTGCTTCCCATTTCCAGTATGTTTGAAGCATTGCACTTGAAATAGTTTTCTTTCTCAAGATTATCTGGATAAAGTACAAAATATCATCTCATCTATCTGTGCAGGTTTCCCATTTAACAGCTGGTATGAAAGGTTAATAATATGCTCTAAGCTGCATGTTAGTAACATGAAGGATGAAGTTCCCTGCTCCGAAAGTTGTGATGTATTTACCATTTCATCTCCCCAAGTGCCCTCTTGTGGTCCCCAATGCTGCCTGAGCACAGCAGTGACCAGAACCCTCAGCTACCAGATCATGTTATTGAGAAACGAGTAAGTGCTAATCACATGTTACGTGTTTTAATGGTGCTATGTTTATTTTGTAGGTGGAAAGAGATGAAGCATCCTGGGCTGCTGGATCACCGAGCTATCAGCTGTGCCCTTTTCTCTACAAACTTACTAAGGATGTGTAAGATGTATTGGTGGCCTTGGAGAGATCTAATCTGTATGAACATTAGTTATAAAAAGAGAATGGCTATTTCAGATGTCAGTTGCACCTGGTGGAGGAGTGGAAGGTCTGTTTGTGGTCTTTGTGACTACAGAAGCAAGGTTAGAGGTTAAATTTAAGGTTTTTTGCATGTAAATAATAAGAATAGAGAATTAAGGGGGACATGATTCCTATATACTTTCTGCAAAGGACTTTGTTTCTATCCATATTTTTAAATTCAGCTCCTCCCAGTTCCACCTTCAGAGATCACTTGAGTCTAGCTGCCAGTATTCTAGCAGCAAGATACAATCTGGTTCAGCTTTACCTATAATTATTAAGTGGTGCCTAGAACAAGACTTTTTCTGCTTCTTAGCGATTAGGGTTAGTGCTGCTGATAATGCTGGACATAGATGGCTGGAAAATGAATGAAGAGGAAGCACTTAAGTCACTTAAACCAGTTCAGGTCAGCCTTTCCTGTGAAGCTCTTGGGCTGCTGCACTTGTGTTCAGTTGCCAGAGTCTTGTCAACAAGGAATACAGGTTCATGGAATGCCTGTTGAGCTTGTTTCTGCCCTAAGCTCTAGTTTTATTTTCACTGTGTACAATTACCATCAGTAATTTGTTACAGCAAGGAAAAAGCCATCCAGTTAAAGGGTCTCTTCAAATGACAGTTGATTGGTGGCCTGAGTATTCCCAGAGCAGAGTAGCCGTGCTCTGCACCGCAGTTAGTGTACAGGGAAAAGGCCCAGTCCGGATCTTTGTCTCCTGCAGACATCGTAAGGGGATGATTATTGGTTAGAATTGCCCTTATGCTGGGATGAACTCTGTAGTGTCACGGCAGTCATGGTGCTGGGTTTTATTTGAAGTCTTCTCCATGGATCAGTGGTCCGTGGAGAGCTGGGGTTCCATGGTACAGTAATACCATGTTTTCAATTTTCCTTGTTTCCTCCCTGCACTACGTGTGCATCTGCACAATTTGTGCATTTAATAAAGCAGAGTGGCCATAGGAGCCCTTTTGGTCGGTCCCTTTGATAGTTTCTTGCCCTGGCACTTGGTGTGTCTGTCAGTTCACAGGAACCTGCTCTCTTTTCAACAGGCCTGTCATGACTCGTTCCCTTCCTCCCATTTTTTTTTCAACAAAGCAAAACGGAGCTTTGTACCATCTGAATGAACTTCAAAGTGGCTAGAAAGGGCACCCTGGGTTCCTGGCACTTGCCATTGTCTCTCTGCCTGGCCAACATTTCCCTTCAGGTCTAATTACTTCCAAATGTGCACAGATGCTTTGAAGAAACTTGGAGGGAGGGGGAGGCATGAAAAAAAGGTAGAAGAGGAAAAAGGAGACTCAAAGCAGGAGGAGCAAAGAATGCTTTAGCAAAAAAGTTGATTGATTTCTTATATGACACCCAAACGTAAACAGGGAATGTGTGCGGCCGCTGGCAGTGGGAATGTGAGCTCCTGTACTAAATCCTCCCTGTGGAAAGCAAGCCCTTCTGCCACTTGACAGCCTATAAAAGACATACCACAGCAGACCAGAAAAACCATTCAAATAATGAAGTTTAAAGTTTATTACTCTTCAGAGGATTAAGTGTGGGCTGAGCCTATGCTCCATAGGACTGTCAGTATCTTGGTTCAGGTGCTGTATCAGGCTTATTCATGTCACACACATCAGAGGTAGACAGTAGCTAGAGCTGCCTTGCTGAATTTACACAGGATATCCTGTGGAGAAACCAAGAGCCATTGCTAATGATAGGTAGTGAAATAACCTGTGCTGGTGTATTTGGTTCCCAGGATTAGAATATGCAGAAGCAGTGTTGGGAGGAAGCTGCAGTGTGCCTTCAGATGTGCTAGTCCTTTTTTTTCTGAGGGGCACAGGTGACATCAAATAGTACAATGTGCTTAGCTGATTTGCTTAGTTGTTTTAATTCTGTCAGTTTTTGCAAAGGGTTAGCACCATAACTATCCCCTGCAAGTACCTGACATGGGAAAACAAGTATAGGGACACGAGGAGTAGTATCAGTATTCCTGGGGCAGTTTCATGGGTTAAGTGTAGGGGCTTTACATTGCTGACTCTGGTCCCTCAGGCAGTTCTGCCCATGCTCATCCCTTGTGTAACTCAGCTGTGCATCAAACCAAATTTAACCACAAGAATGAAAAATTGCTACCTTCAGTAGCTAGACAAGAGGTCTTATTCCCCTTCCCTATACAAAGAGTTACTTTTAGCTGCTGCTGCTATTCAATTGCTGCTTTACTGTGGATGTCCACATCAGCAGTTCTCTGTGTGTCAGGGAAGGGAACCTGAGCCTTTTTAGGGCAGCAACTTTGGGACTGCTGTTTCAGTACGAGTCAGAGTGGAGGCAGAGATGAGGATATGAAACTGGAAAAGGCAAGAAAGCAGGACTGAATTCTTTAAGGGGGCAAGATGCCCCCACATTTAGAACTGTGGCCTCTTCACTAAGGTACTTTTTACAAGGATTCCTGCCCTGCCGCGGAACAGTACCTGCAGATACCTGATGAGCTGGTTTTGTTTCAGCATCACTTCTGCTGTGGTAGCTGAACTCATCCCTAGGGTTTTAGGGCATTCAACGGTAGTATCACTTGCTTTTCCTTTTGCAATTGCGTTTTTTAACCAATGGTTGTGGGGCTGAAGGCTGAACTAGGTCAGTTCCTTCATTGCATGTGTTGTACAGCTGAACAGTTGTCTCAGCTGAGAAGCTGCAGTGCTGAGGGCTGGGGACTGCTTAAGCTGGTACTGTCACCAGAATGTGTACTAAAACTGCATTTTTTGTGGGGTTTCCAAGTGGCTGGTGTCCTGAGGGATGACCCCGACAGCTCCTAGCTCAAAGTGCACAGTGACCTACTGAGCCTCTGCCTGTCACAGCTGCTCCTGAGAAAAGGACTGCTAGCTATTGCTGATCCTACAGCCTGCAGAGTGCCAGCGGCAGGAACGTGCAGGCCCCGAGCCACGCCACTGTCAGCTGTGCTCCGTGCAGCCAGCCAAGCATTTCCCAGCAAAGCCAGTTGGGTTGTGTGGGTCCTGCCCGCATGTGTAAGGTTTCTTATTTCATAGTGGCCCCCCCGCTGCCAGAGGGGCCAGGCTGTCCCATGATGTGGGATTCTCACACATGCTATTTGTTTTTTGTCCTTTTTTCCTTTCGTCCTGCAAAGATTTAGGGAAGAGGGTGGGTGACGGGGAAACTCTGCAAGTCTTTGAAGTGACTTGACTTTTGATGATGAATTGCAGCAAAGAGCCTACACAAGGAGGGGAGACTTGTTTTTAACTTACTGATGTTTCTTTGTGAGAACAAATTTATAGCAGAGGGGGAGCAGCCTCTGAGGAGAATACTGAATGGTTAAAAGGTTTCAAGTATTCTTTGATGTCACAGCCCTGGAGAAATACTGGAAGGTAGTGAGGGACAGACACTGTTTATTTATAAAATAAAGATCAGTTGCCTGCTCTTGGCAAGAGTCTGACTGAGCTCTTGTTAATGACCTATTCATTAGAAAGGCTTGGAGCTGCACCTAGAGTTGCTGTCACAGCGGCCTGCTGAGGCAATGAGAGCCTGAAGGCTGGATGGTATTTCCAGCCTTTAAGTTTTTCCATGCATCTCTGTGAAGCAGCACCTCTTTCCCACCTTAGATGAGAAAGCAACAGCATCTTACCAAGCTGTGAAGTACAGGCCTCTGTTACCGGGAATAGGGCAGCAAGATTGAAACCAGGTATGCGCTCAGTGGAACAAAACAAGCCTGTGGCAGCCTCTTCTCAAAAACATTATCTGACAGCATCGTTGCTCTGGGCTGTGTTGTGCTTGGTAAAGGAGAGAGGAAACAGAAGCAAAATGGCAGAGGAAGGGAGAGTTGACTGTTCATCCCAGAGTTGGACTCTGAGGCTGAGACACATGTTCGCTGTCAGGTCAGGACTGTCTGCTGACAAGCGACATGTGCTTCAGGAGGCCTCTAGAAATCCAGAAGCTGTAAGGAAAGAGCAGCAAGCCAGTCAGGACACAGACTCGGTTCTCAAAACAGCCCCCAAAAGGATGAGGATTAGGCTGTTTCAGCTCACATCCTCATCCTGCTCCCATGCAGTTCAGGCCAAGAGTTACATACCAGCTGTGGCAACACTTTCTCCAGCTGCTCAGTATCCACCTTCTTCAGGTCCTCTGCCTGAGCCTGCCGCGCTGCCCGTGCCGCCGCTTCTGCAGCCCAAGTCAAAGAAAGGGAAGAGCAGTGAGACGGGTCTGGGAGCTGTCACCTGGGGCGTCTCGTCCGCGGGGCTGGGCTGGTGTCCTGGGAGGAGGGAGGTGGCCCAGCGCCCCGGATGAGTCCGGGAAGCTGGGTCAGGACTCCAGGTGTGCAGGAGGCAGCAGAGCTGAAGCAGGGCGGGATGAGTCGAAGGTTGGCCAAGTGCTCGGGGAGGAGGCGGGAGCCTATCGCCCTAAGGCTGGGGCGGGGGATGGCCCTGCGCGCTCACCTCGGACGAAGACCTTCAGCAACTCGGCCACCAGCAGCTGCGCGTCGGCATTAACTGCAATGACACGGCGGTCAGGGGAGGCGGGGGCTCGGCCCGAGGGGCCCGGACCCGCCCGCCGCCGCCTCGGTACCTCGGGTTCTTCNAGGCCGGGCCCGCGGGCGCGCTCTCCCGCCGGCGGCGAGCGAGGCCCGGCGGCGGGGCGGGAGGTCGCTGGTATCTCGGGCCGGCGAAGGTGCCCAGCCCGTGACCATGCGGCTGGTCACGCAGCGCTCGGTTCTCCCTCCGGCGGCGAGGGCAGCTCTGCATTTGTTGGCCGTGGACGGACGGGACAGTCCGGCTGGTTAAAGTAGCTGGCGGTGAGGGGGCCCCGTGGGCAGCACATCCTTGTCCGCAGAGCTTGTCTAGACGTGGGCTTTTTTCAGGGCTGAGGCGGGTAGGTGTACAAGCTGACATGTAGTTCTCTGTCCGGACACCTCTTTGAGAATGTATAAATAGTCTCCTGCACTGAAAGCTCAGGCTCACTTACTTCAGCAGCAGTGGCAGTTTACCAAGTAATTTGTTTATCACAGCCACGTCTCCTGAGCTAGCTGTTTAACAGGATGATACGCTGGGATGAGCAGAGGGTTTCACAGAGAAAATAAACAGCTTTTTTTTTTTTCTACTCAGGTGTAAGACTTTTGTTGCATGGTCTTTGCTCCAACACCACAGTCAAATCTTTGGATCTGAAGGTGAGTTTATTCGAATAGAATTAAGACTGTTCTGTGGTGGAGAAGGAAAAAGGAGCATAGGCTTAATCAGAAATAGAACTGGACCATCCTGGTGCAGGATTATTCAACAAGATACATACTTCTGTAAAGTTTTTGTTCTCAAGTGACTCATTCCTTGACTCCTTAACACGATGTCACAATTTTCCAAAGTTACTTTGCAGATTATCCATTTTTATTCAGTTACTGTATTTTGATAGGAAGTTATTGCTATGTATCTTTTGTCAGTTGGTGCTTGGGCAGATGAGGCATGTATAGGCTTTTTTGGGGGTTTCTGTATTGATCAGTGAGTTACTAGCTGTTTTACTTGTGTTTCTGTAGCGTTTATCTCACTTGCCAATGTCTTTGGATTAGCCTGGGCTTTGAACTAAGCATCAGATGTGATTGTCACTCTACTGAGAATGACTTTTCTGTCTGTGTTCCTCTGCCATACGGCTATTCCCTTGAATTTACAGTCACAAACGGCATCTCAGCTTTCTTTCTCATTTGTGCTAGTGTTAACAGAGCCCTTTTTAGTGAAGTGTGTTAAAACAGTTATGCTTATCTAGAATCACCATTTTCCGTCCCGTCGTGGCCCATGCTGATCCTGTGCTATCTTGTGATTTTTACAAGTCATGGTGCCCTCACAAGACCAGTTGTGTGTATGGATCCACTGTTCTTCCGGGGTTTTTCATTTTGTGGAAGGCTGACTGATACGTGAAACAAATGTTGGTTGGACCATCTTTGCCCAACTGAAATTGGCATTACAGCTGGGATGCATCTGGTGGTATTTGTGGTGAAGGTGGACTGGGACAGTCTTAGCCTACTGATCACCTGGGACTTCTGTTTTAGGGAAATAACCTGCGAACCATGGGAGCTGAGGCTTTGGGAAAACTTCTTAGGCAGAACAAATCCATCAGGAGGTAAAAAAATGTATATACCTCTCTCTGCTATTCTTGCCGGATGGAGCACAACATTTGAAAAGGATTGCGGGTGGTTTTTTTTGGGGTAGGAGGAATGCCAAGTGGTGCAATTTCTTGTGAGGGGTGGGACAGGTAAAGGCATGAAAACTGGAAGTGCTCTTTTGGAGGATGCTGGGCCCTGGCAGCATCCTGCTCTCTGAAATTGAGTCCACGCACAGAGCTGGATGTTTGGCCGGGCATACTGTGATCCAGATATCATTCAAGTTCATGCAGCAGTCTGTTTACTTCATGAACACCATTCCTGTCTGATTTCCCTAGCCTAACCTTAGAATGGAACAGCCTCGGCATGTGGGAGGAGGGCTTCTCCTTTTTCTGCCAAGGACTGAGAGCAAACAACTTCCTTCAGCGTCTGGATCTGCGCAATAACCAGATTAACCATCAAGGGGCTGAAGAGCTGGCCATGGCACTGGCACAAAATACCAGCCTTCAGGAGCTGGGTAAGAGTTCTTTGCCCATGTGCATATATGCATGAAAACACGCATGTATCTTCAGGTTTCTTGCCCCAATTTCTTCCAACGGGTTGGTGTCATTCTCAATTACTATCAGTCTGGAGAGCTTTGCCGGCTTTTTGCAGGGAGAGGTCACAACCCCATGACCTTTGGAGAGTGGGAACTGTAATTAGAATCTCTGGAACCAAACCTGCTGATGAAGAATCATGTACTTGGAGCAGAACCGTCTTTAGTGGCGGAGGAGGGGTTTTCATTCCTATTTGTGGTTGCTATTGGTATGCCTTATGACAGATTCTTAGTACTTACTTCACACTCGTTTTGTCCTTATATGGAATTTTGCTGGAATTTCCTTCAGGAGAATGTGGCTTTTGTTGCCAATTCTTTCTCATCCACAGATTCTGTCTGTGGAAGGAAGGCTTGTGAGACGCAGACTTGTGTAGATTTTCAACTGTCATGGCTTCCTGCAGTTCAGTAAAGATTTGTCCTTGCCTTTCTTGCTTTGTCAATTTCCTTCCCTCTCATTCATCTTCAGAGGGGACACAGTATTCACTTGTGTTTGTGCTAAGACCATCTGGGATTAGTTAACCGTGCTTGTAGATATATAAAGAGCATGGGTTCTCTTGAGCCCTGCGTTTTTCAGCAGATGTGTGACTACCATGGTGAAAGTTTGCTTTCTGTATAGATTTGCGATGGAATAACATTGGGCTTCTGGGTGGCCGAGCTTTGCTGAACTGCCTGCACAGCAACAAGACTCTGAAGAGGCTGGAGCTGGCAGGGAACAATGTTCCTGGTGACATCCTGAAAGCTGTGGGTAAGTATGATGTGTGTACAGTAATGAATCACTTAACTCCTTTCCCAGTTCAGCACTTGGGGGATATAGGGCACTTGCTGCTCCAGAAGAGAGCTAACCCTCTTTCCCTCCCTTTCTCAACACCATTTCCACAGTGCTTTATGTCACCTCCTCTTGTCCTTTAGTGAGGGCTAGTCAGGTTGGAAGTGTTGCTTTCACCAGCAAGAGCAAAAAAATTATTTGGATTGAATTATTAGAGATTGTTGTGCCACATGAATGTGGGAGAATTTGAGACTTTTCCTCATAGTTTGCCTCTGATGAGCAAAATTTTGATGTGGCTTACACAGCACATCCTGTGTCATTGTCCTGCCCACAGCAGAGCTGAGCATCTTTACTGCGGCTGGAGTGTTGATTACCCCACACATACTGCTCTCTTTGATCCCATCCCATCTTGTGATGTAAGGTGGGACTCTATGTGGGACAGCATGAGAAGGGCAACTGTCCTGGTGCTTCTCATAGCCAGTTGTCATCCTGAGTGCTGTCTCTTCCAGCAGTGCTTGCTGTGCTGTTGCTTTAGAAACTTGTGCATGCTCTCCTGCTCTCTCTGCATCAGAACAAGCCTTGGATCACAACCAAGACCGTGAGGCTATCCTGAGTGAGGCCCAGAACCAAGTGAACATCCTCAGCAAGGAGGTTTTGAGTCTGAAGGATGAGAAGAACAAGCAGGTCAGCAGATGTTGGCAGTTCAAATGGCGTAGCTGGAATCCTCTGCTATCCCTTGAGGTCCCCACATAACACTCAGTGACAGTATTATTGTGCACCTGAAGTTGCATTTGCATTTTTATGGGCAGGCACATGGCATGGTTTAGTACATTGGGTCCTTTCTCTGAGGTAGGTGGCCTAGGAATCAAGTGACAGTATGGGTATGGACACATCCCTGCTGAACACATTCACTCTGGATTCTGGAGGAGTTTTGGTTATTTGTGCTTTAGTTTCTTTTGCAATTGGTTTGATATTTTCCAAGTGGTGTAAACCTGGAGATCTGTTTTTCCATCTGACACCTCAGGATGCAGAGTCCCTATAGCTGATGACCTTATTCAGACGTGCTGATAAACCCGTCAGACTTCCAGTTTGTTTCCAGTAGAATGGCTTGACATGTCTTCAGCTGTTGCTGGGAAGAGAATAATGAGAAATGTAAATGCTTGTAGCTGATGCAGTTCATTTTCTCACAGGATTTTGCTTTGTTCACAGTTCATGGATTTTGTGGACGCTGTAGACAAACACAAAGAAGAAAAAGCCAGGAGCGAGAAGTGAGTTGGATTTCTAAATCAGTTTTGCTCTTTGATGGCAGAATTGAACACTCTCCATTTCCTGACAGAAATTACCCACCTTTTTTTTTTTTTTTCCTTTTTTTCCCCTCCCAAATGCAGAATGTCTGCAGCACGAGTCAGCCAGCTGCAGGAAGCATTGGATGAGCAGTACTCCATTATGAATTCACTGAAAACCAAGTATGGAGGAGGAGAATCTTTGCCTTCCCACTGTTTGTGCTGTATAAGCAGTGCCGAGCAGAGCTCCTAAGAAGGGGGATAATCGTGTAGGGTAGCTGGCTTACTATTTTGGTTAGTTCTGCAGTAATATCCAGAAATTACAGTCAGATCAAGCCTTTGAGTTTGCCACACTAGATACTTAGCCTGCTTTTAAGTAAAATTACAGTGCATTAGTGTAAGACCAAGTGAATTACAGAAGGTGGGACGAAAGAAAAAGGATTCTGCAGATGGGATGGGGGCATGTTCCCTGTATGGTTTACAGCCTGGCAGGAATCTGTACCTGCTTTCCCCGGTAACTGGCAATGTTCTCTGGGAACTGCTGCAGGTATGGGGGAGCCTGGCTTGGGAACAGTGAGGGAGAGCTGCTCAGAAGAAGCGTTAGGTTATGCAGAGCCATATGCACATGGCAGTGGTTAGACTTCAAACTGCTCATTTAGTTCTGCCTAGTTTAGTTCTGCCAGGTAAAGGCAGTGTTATTCTGCCATGCAGTGATGTGGACATGTCCCTCTTGGACAGAAAAAGCAAATTGCTTCTGCTACTCACGTTTAAAAATCTCTCTCTAATTTTAAACAACTTTGCAGTGGTATGAAATAGCCAGCTTTGTTCTGTGAGAGCAGGCAAATCCTGGAGGGGTCTGGGTGGGGAGAATGGCTCATGGAAGACAATGCAGGGCAAATGCAATGGGCGCCAGAACACTGGGCCCTGAGAAGCCCCAGGTCACTGTTTGTAGATGCTGCTGCGTACAGAGGTCAATGGTGTCCTTTTCCCAGAAGCAAAACATGCCTCATTTAGTTAGCCTGATTTCATCCACTGCCAGAGGGACATTAGCACCTTGTACCAGGTGGCATAGAGAGCTTGCTGCAGTGTCTGCCTTGGAAAAGACTCCGGAAAGTGCTTCTCTTTATAGGCTGCAGATGACTGAAGCTGCCCTGGCTCTGTCTGAGCAGAAGGTGCACAACTTGGGAGAGCTGCTGAATGCCATGAAACAAGAACAAAACTGTGTGGCTGAGTGCCACTTCAGGGAGCTCCAGCAACAAAAGCAGGTGAGCTGGATAAGTCCTAGTTATGTTTGAGAGCAGGGCTATAGGTCATAACTGGTTTGTGTAGATTTGGGGCATGCTGGATTGAATAGGGAAGCATGATTTTTGCCACTAGTGGGTTAACTAAAGCCACCATGACAAAAAATTCTTGTGTAAATTAGATAGATGGGTGCCAGGTGTGAAGAGGAGCAGTGGTGTTTATGGGGTAGGTTGGATTTAGCTGGGTGTGATGTTGGTTGGTAGTGCAAGAACTAGGGCGAGTACAGGTTTTTAATTTTGATTCTGTTTGCAGGAAGGTGCTGATCGGGAAGGCAGGCTTTTGCATGACTTGTCTGCTGCCAGTGAGAAAAATCTGCTGCTGAGAAACCAGGTAAGAAACCAAGTCCAAGTCTGAGAAGTGGCACTTGAACATGTATAACATATTTATGGTCTCTACTTTGATCCTTGGTTGTGTGTCTCTTCATTGTCCTGTACAGCCAACTTTCTCTGCTAACAGGAAAAGAAAAACCTTTGTGGTGGTAATTTCCTTGTGTAGGTGGATGAGTTGGAGAGGAAGTGCAAAGTTCAGCAGGATCAGCTGTTCCAGGTAAAACAAGACTTGACCAACACAACAGCAGAGCTGAAGCTGCGGGCTGTGGAGGCTGAAGGTGAGTGGAGGAGTAGAAACAGCTTGTGGACACCTGTGGTTGGGACCGCTGTTCCTTGAGTCAACAGCAGAGGCAGCCGAGGAGAAAGGGTTGGCAGAGACTGTGAAAAAGTATGAATACAGCTGTGTGGCAGGAATGCCAGAATTGTGACATGCCTGCTTTTAATCTGCAGAACGTCTGGAAGCGGAGAAGAGAAGATTTAAACAAAGCCTTGAAGACATGGAATCCCTTCGGGTAAAAGAGGTAAGGATGGGGTTTCTGCAGCATCCTGGTTAGTCTTTCTTTGGTCCTGGCATACATCACCACTGGAGGTCATTGCTGTCAGATGCTCTTAAAAAAGTTAAAAAGTTAGTGGGCTCAGATTTATTGTGGGAATAATGGGCCATTTCTTCAAGCAAAGCCTGGCTGAAGAGATCACAAGACTCTCTACCAGCTAGTAAGATTTTCTAGCTTTCGAGAGTATGGGCCAGAGTGGTACGTGATGCTGCAAGAGAGGCTGGGAGGCTGGCCTTTGTGTTGGTCTGTGCACAGAGGTAGTTACAAATAAGCAATCTTTTCCTGCTTCTGAAATGAACACACTTTAATGTTTTAATTGCTTATACGCAAGCATTCCTTTAACGGGGTTCAGCATGCTAGTTCCTTCTCTGTTATGTTTCAAGGGGGTTGTGTCTGAGTGTGGACAGGCCAACAGACTACAATCAATTCTCTTTGCAGTGTTTACTGAGGTCTGAAATCTCTCCCAAATAAAATTATACTAATAGATGTCTCTGAATGTATTGAAATCTTTTAAGAAAAGACACAGGCCAGGAAGATTTTACCAATGTTACAGCTAGAAAATGTATCTGTTGTGTTTTGTACCACTTGGCAATGAGAGCTTGGACTGTATCTTCCTTGTGGCCTGGAAGGGATCTCTGTCTAAAAATTCCCAGTTTCTAAAGGGCAGATTCTATCTGTATTACAGTTTCCTAGTGGAGTTCTGGGAGAGGTAAGAATTTTTCTTTGGTGGTAGGTGGGTCAGTGAGAGGATGCTTCACTGTCATGATGATTGGTCCTGCTGCTTGCTGTGCCTGGAGATGGGAATGGTTTTCTGTCACTGGCTTAAATGGTTCTGCTGCTTTGCAGGTGGATCGTATGACACAGCAGATGGAGGCCAGTGAACGTTCCATGCACAACAGGATCCAGAGGCTGGAGGCCATCAGGATATCTCTGGAGGAGGTGAGAAAAAGTGCTCTAGGCACGTTTGAACACTCATATAGCTGTGCAAAGAGGAGGCTGCCAGGAAAGCTTTGTGGAGTCTTCCACTGCTGACCTTTGTAAAGATTGTCATGTGCTGTAAGGAGGAACAGAAAGCAGCAGTATACCAGCTAAAATTATTTTTACTGCTTTGAACTAAGGAAAAAGGTTCCAAGGAGAAACTTGTAAATTCAGATGGGACAAAAATAAGGATTGAACATGGTTAGAGTCTTACCAAGATTTGAATTCACAGGTTTCCCATGTTGTCCCAAGTAGTGTAGCGTGTTTATCCATATCTATTTCCCCAGCTAGATCCAACACTGCTCTTTCCTACTGCCTTGTTTTTTGAAAGCTTTACTCATTACTTGCCCTCGTATAACTGAAATTCACATTTAATTTAGATAGCAGTCTTGGAGTGAGGAAAGGTTTGTCATCTTGGTTTGCTTTTGCTGCCCCTGAGTGAGGAGAGCTGTGTTGTATTGTAGCCTGCAACTGGAAGCTGCTAATGTTTTCTGGTCAGTGTTGCAGCAATGCAGCTTCTCTGTCTGGAATGATTTTCCATGTTTCTGTGGCAGGAGCTGAGCCAAGTCAAAGCAGCTGCACTAACTGAGCGAGGACAGGCAGAGGAGGAGTTAATAAAAGTCCGGAGTCAGACACGCTTGGAGGAGGTAAGGACAAGACCTGTCTGTGGCCCTGCCCCTGTGGGAAGGAAGTGCTTTGGCTACTTAGTCTATATTTTAGTCTTGGGGAGCTGCTAAGTAACTCCTCTCTGGATTTCACTGACCCACAAATGATGTGATTGCTGAGGCAAGAGCCCTGAAAAGTCTGATTTTAGTTGTCTTCAGCAGTAACAGAACCAATGTGGATATTGTCATGGCAGATTTAATTTAAGTTACCAACATCTGAAGCCAACAGCCAGATGTTGATCATTCTTTTTAATGGCAGCTCTCATGGGGTGCTCCTGTTTCTCTGAACTGTGAGACTTCAGGTGGCTACTGCTGCTGGATAAATAAAGTCACTAGTATTGAACTCCGTGAAAATGGCAATGAAGTTAATATCCTGTGAAAGAGAACAAGAGATGATGAAAATACACAAAAACTATTAGAATATTTACTTATTTTTTTACATCACAAAAGAAAACGCTTCACTGAGTCATAGACATAGAAATTTGATGTGTGGGACCTAGCAGTTGCTTAGCTGCATGCAGTGGTGCTGCAGAGCCATTTGAGGTATTGAACTGAAGGTAGAGCATTGGTTATAAACACTGGCGGTGGCATTGGTGCATCTGCCAAGGACCTGTCTCTGTTTCTCATTT
Organism: Ifrita kowaldi; assembly: GCA_013398055.1. Taxonomy (NCBI): domain Eukaryota; kingdom Metazoa; phylum Chordata; class Aves; order Passeriformes; family Cinclosomatidae; genus Ifrita; species Ifrita kowaldi. The sequence continues at coordinate 132,099 of VZRS01013339.1, read as the reverse complement.
GAGTGTTTCGGTCTTTGTCAGTGTCCTCCCTGGCAAGAGGAAGCAGCTTGGGGTCACTCCTGAGTGCAAGGAGCAGGATTGTGTCCTGTGCTTGTCAGTGCCAGTTGACTCAATAAAGGATTCTCTGTATTAGGAACAAAGAGGGGAGAATTCCTTCACAGGAATGAAGTGGGACTGTTTAATTTTCATTTTCCTTCATATCTTACAGCAGCAACGACTAGAACACCTAAAAGAGAAGCTGCGGTTGATGACTGAGTCAAGGGATGAAGCTCAGAACTGCTGCCTTAAGCAAAAAGAAATGGTTGCTGAGGCCCAGGCCAAAGCCAAACAGTTGAGCCTGTATGCTGATGGACTCAGGAGGAGGCTGGATGAACTTCAGCAGGTAGCTGGGACTGGAGTAGATACAGTCACCACAGGGCCAGAACAAATTGCTGAAGTTGTTTGGTTGTTCACGGGTTTGTCTTTGTGTATCAGGACCTGGACAGTAAGGAAGAGGAGAAAGTGACAGAGCTAAATAAGGTGAAAGTGGAATTACAGGAGCAGATTGGGCACTTGGAGGCTGAACGCGCAGCCCAGGATGGGTTGAGAGAGAAGATTGCAGCTCTGGAAAGACAACTGAAAGGTGATGGATCCTTTCATGCTTCTCAAATGGTAATGCTGAGTTATCCTGCATTGGGCCTGGAACTGAGCTGTGCTCTCAGCTAGTGACAGCAGTGCTTCCTGCCTGTGTGTACACCTATGGGTTGTACTCTCCGTCTAGGTGTGTTCCTGTCCTCATTTTATAGAGACCAGGACTCACATGACCACCCAAAGCTGCACAGCAAGCAAAATGTTTGGATTTCCTGCACAGTGAAGTGTGCATGCTGTCTGTGCAAAACCTCTCATGTTGTCTTATGCAGCTTCTCTTTTGTGCCTGTTGACCATACCACGTACATTGCCTTTGGCTTCTTCTTATTTATTCTAGGGATACCCTGATTTTCTTTTCTAATGCTGTTTTTTCACAGCCCTATCTAGTAATCACCGTGAAGCACTGCTGGATAAAGAGGGTGAGATCTCTCTGCTGCTGGAGAAGCTGAGAATGAAGGAGGCAGAGATCTCCAGGGTGAGGGAAGAGGAGGCGCAACGAGCAAGTTTCTTGCAGAATGCCATCATGGCATATGTGCAGGGATCTCCCTTGGGAACCCACAGTCCTAGAAAGTGAGAGCGTGGCTTAAAGGATCCAAATACCTGCTGTCAGGGAAAGGGTGAGCAACTCAGGTACAACTCCTTCTTCCTAAATGGGACAGTTTTATCAGAGTGGGGTGACACAAAGGCTCGCAAACAGAAAAATGCTCTTGCTGTTCAGAAATCTTCCTCCTGACAGCGTAAAGGAGAGGAGGAAACAACTATTCGGGCTTGTGGGTCTGAGTCCGTGATGTGGAGCCCCTTCCCCTGCACTGCCACAGCCTATCGGCACAGGGGGTTACTCGTTACTGGGGGGGTTTGTGTGTTCCCTGGCAGGGTCCTGCTGCAGCATTTGTTTGGATGCCAAGGCTGTTCACAGAGAAACGTGATAAGATGTGACAGGAGTGTTTACAGTTCCCTGTGGGCTGGAGCATTTTGCTTTGCTAATGCGATCCTGAAACTGCTGGAAACACCAGATATTACTCACCTGTGCTTTTTCACCCGGTGTTTACAGGCAGAAGCAGAGTCTGACAGGGCCCTCTCTGGCTTGTTTACCCTCCCTGCTGTGGCTCTGGCTATATTGGTGGGCAGTAGACGCACATTCAGCATAGACAGAAACAGCTGTACCGAGCGGCTTCGGGTGCAGTGTTGTCCATGTCCTTGTGGGACAGCTGGGCTTTGGCTGTGGTTCTACTTCTACAACACTGAGTGTCAGGGAAAGGGTGAATGGGTGATTGGCTATCAACATCTGTGCTTCTTCACTGTGAACTGCAGCCTTTAGCTGAAGATGTTGTGGCCAGTATTGCAACAGGATTTAGTTTCGCTATGGCAAATGGCAAGACTGTTCTGGCTTCTCAGGCTCCTAGAACTGAGTGCTATGGCCTTAACCTGGAGAAGAGCAATGCTTCTGGCATGACACTGGGGAGTTGCTCAGAGCACAAAGGGGAGAAGGTGGTTCCTCTCCTGACAGCACAAGTCCTTGCAAGGGTTACGAGAGCCTGAATCAGAGAAAGCAGGAGCTGCTGTCAGGCCCGCAGTCTTAAGAGCCTTGAGGAGGGTGTGAGTCTGGGGTGGGAACATATCTTAGAGTACGTATTTTAAGAGACACCTGGAAAATGAAAGTTTCTGTGTGGACCAGTTGCTTTGTGTTCATGATTTTTTATTTTGGGTTTTGCTCTGCTTTTTTAATAAAGAACTTTTGCATTTTGCCATTAACACTGGAGAGTGGCAAACTGGATGTTTGGCTGATGTGGAGGGTGGGGCCTTCTGCTGTGTTACTTTCCTGAAGACCCTGTCAGCCTGTCCTGGAGCTAAAAGGCTGTTACAGATGGATAAGATGGGTATGGTTTTGGTTCTGGACTAAGACAGAAGCGAAGAAGCTGGAAAGCTGTTCCGTAGTCACAACGAAGAGAGCCTGTGGCAATAGCTACTTTGTCTGTGGCTGCTGGGCAGTGCTGCAGACCCGCAGGTAAGGGAAAAAGCAAAGCCTGTTGTTTTCAGACAGGGCCACTACTGTGGGCACCTCTGTTCCCGGCAGGGTACCTTGCGGAGCTGGGGGGAGCCAAAAGCCATCTTCCTGCAGGATTTTTGCTACTCCATCTTTGTTCCTCAGCAGCTCTGGGCAGATGAAGGTGAACTGTGCAGCTACAACGTAACCAGGTTTTAAAGCTTTGTCCTCGCGCCGGTGGGCCCCAATGCGGTAACCGGCCCCGAGCAGCACCCGCCGCCTCTTNGACGAGAGCCTGGCTCGGGTGGGGCCGGGCCGGGGGCGGCGGGAGACTGGGGCCTTGCCGCGGCCCGCGCAACCCTGCCCTGCTCCTTTCATAGTTCATGAACTTGGGTGCTGCCTGGGTAGCAAACACAGGCTTCTCTTGGGTTTTACGTTTGCCTCCTTGTTGTTTTATTTAGGTGCCGGTATTTCGCTGTTTTTCATTGTACATGCTTGATTCATGACAGAGTCCTCCTGAAAATCTTGATGTTTGCAGGTTTCGTATGTCCTTTTGTTGATTGTTCCGAGGTGAAATGCGTTGCTCTTTCTGATTTCACCATGTGCTCCTTGTCACCCTTTTTGCTTTTTTCTTTAGGCTCTTTCTAAATGCCTTTTTCTGGGAACACATCTGCCTGCAAGATGCAGGCATGCACTAGATTTATGCTGCTTTGTAACTTTCCTAGCTCATCCTGCGTATTTTTCCTCACAATTCCAGTTGACTTTTCTGATCACCTCAGCAAGAACAGAGCTGAGGTACTCAGACCTAAATGTGAACTGGTCTTAGGCAGGGACTAGACTTCCCCTTTCTCGTGCGTGCCACCCTGTCAAATACACATTTGTGGTGAGGCCTTCTAGGTTCCAGCCTGAGTGGGGGCTAAAGAAGGGAGTAGATGAAAGCCAGCCACCCAAACAGCACAGCCTTATTGCAGAGGGGAGAGGAATGACTGGGAGCAGAGGATGTTGGAAATGGAGTTCAGTTGAAGGTTTGCTGTCTTGTGTTTTGCCTTAAGACTAAATCAGCAGTGCAGACTAAATGAAATTGGAAACACATAGATAACACAGTTTTTTTGTGAATTATAAGCTTCCCTGTTTGGTGGGAGAGAGAAGTCATAATTCAGGAGGAAAGTTGGACCAGTCAGTGTAGTGGTTCATGACAGAACTTCTTTCTTCTCAGACCGAGGGGACCTAATCCAGAGGAAAAGTTTTAATAGTGATTCATTCTCTCTGTGCTTTCTGTCATCCTGGTGTGTGCAGGAGACTGTCAACTTTCTTCCTCTCGTCTGACGTCTTCTCTTACGTCAGTCTGCTTGCAGAATTGGGTAGGGGATACCCAATTCTGCTGGCCATTCAGCTTCACCTAGGCACCTCACAGCCAGCTTTCCCTGGCATTGGCACTCACGATTGTTTTCTGGAAGGTTGTCTGCAGTTCACAACTTCCTCAGTGATAAAGAGGTTGCTCACATTGCCGGTACTCCTCCGTTCTTACAGTGAATCTTTCCATTAGGAAATCTGCAGGACTGGTTAAAGTCTGTGTGCTTATGCTATTGCCAGCCAGGACTGGCCTGGCCCTTGCCAGCTGCCACTGCTGGGCTGACCAATCCCACCAACCTTCAACAAAGCCCTGAGCTGGTATTTTCGTACTTCTTCGCTAATCTTTTTCCAAACTGACAGTGGTCACCTTTAAAGTCCAGTTTTGTTTATGGATACTTATTTTTTCCCCCTTTGTATTTATTGATACTGAATTCCTGTATCTGAGGAGCTGGCAGAATTCTGCATTGTTGTGTGTTTTTTAACCTCACTGTTTATCCATTTTGCTAAATTACTATGCATCTGTTGAGCCTAGCACACAACCCTAATTTATTGCCTCTCTTGGTTTGTGAAACAACTGTATTTTGCCTGATGTCTTGCTGAGGGCTGAATGGGTAGGGAAAAGGAGTGGGAGAGAGTAGGGTCAGGAAGTGCTCAGGCAAGGCGCGCCTTTTGAGTTCAGGCGCTGTCTGTGACAACTAGAGAGTTCCAGCCTGCAACAGGTTTGTTTTCTCACACGGTAACTTTTTACCTAACGATGTGTTTTCGGTGGGGGAAGGGTGAGTTTTACTGCCTTAGTGCTCCATGCTGTACCCTTCTTTATGTTTGTCACTCTTACCCTCTGCAGAGCTGTAGGGAAGACCTGCTTGCTGATCAGTTACACCACAAATGCCTTTCCTGGAGAATACATTCCCACCGTGTAAGTAATGGCCTTGGGCTTCAGTTGCTTTTTGATCTGTATGCATGTGTGTGTAAAAGTTGGGTTTGTATGTGAGGAGGTGGCTGTTGCAAATTAGACTGTGAACTTCACAGGTGAGGATGAGGATGATGCTGTGGCTGTGTGTGTGAGGAAGGCAGATTGTCCCCACTGGAACTGCACTGCAGTATCCTTTCCTGATTCACTGCCCCTTTGAATTCTGTATAGAGATGTGAAGGTCACCACAAAATTGTCACTGATGGGGACTCCTCCTTGGCAGGTTTGATAATTATTCTGCCAATGTGATGGTAGATGGAAAGCCAGTGAACCTGGGCCTCTGGGATACAGCAGGACAAGAAGACTATGACCGACTGCGGCCTCTTTCCTATCCACAGACGGTGAGTGCTGGGCTTGGACTGGCTTGTGACTGCTCCTTCTCAGAGACAGGGAGGCTTCCAAGGACAGGCATGCTTCTTTCCTTTGAGGAAAGTCTGAGTTCTTGCAGCTGCACCCATAATTTGGTTGTTTAAGAAGTATCACAGCTGATTTTTCCTAAGAGATTGTCCTTTCCTAGTCCCTGCTTTGTAATGGTCTTTGAAGAGTTATGGGTGCCCCAGGAAGGCTCAAGTAAAAGAAATGCTGTAGGGCTGCTGTGCAGTGTAGCCAGTTCCATATTCCCATTCTCTCTCAGCAGGACAGATCCCCGTTGGGCTGCACTAGGAGTGTTTCTAGGTGTAGCAGATCCTAAGCAGCTGTGCTGCTGGTGGAGCCCTTAGCGCTGTTAAGATGTTTGAGGCCTCAGGCTCTTAACATGCAGAGCACAGCATTGTGAAAAAAGATGTAATCATACACTCAAGGTCTGTTCCTTCCCTCTCTGAATTAGTTTAACACCCTTAATGGGGAAGAATTTCTTAAAGCCACAGCAGTCCTTGCTTGTGGAAGGAGGTTGTCCTTTCTCAGGCTCCCTCTGCAGCCTCCCTCCACTCTCTCTAGCTGTTTCTTTCTGCACAGCTGACCCTCTTGTTTCTGCACAGGATGTTTTCTTGATCTGCTTCTCCCTTGTGAGTCCAGCCTCCTTTGAGAATGTCAGAGCTAAGGTAAAGTATTCTCCTCCTGGGTGAAACAGTAGAAGGGAAGAACTAGTGACACTCCCTGCCCCACCCAGCACCACACCTACAAGCCCAAAACTTCAAGCAGTAATGTTTTGGTGAGGGAAAATCATAGTCTGCAGGTTTTAAGCAGGGCCTGCTTTTTTATTCATGACTTCTTTGGCTAAGTTACTGCCTTTCTGAATCTGCATTTTAAGATAAGGGATGTCTTAGAAGCTAGAATACAGTTAAGGGAAGCACTGTGTGCAAAGTTAGCTGGCAATGTCTGTCATGATTCTTTGTCTCGGTGCCTTCATTGTTACATCTGCACCAGTCTCTTTTTGCAAAGCATATTAGAACTGTAGGCAGCAGTATCCTGTTCAGGTGTTGCCACCATGTCAGTAGTAAACCTCTCGTTCCCAACAGTAGGAATGCATCCTCATGGTTACGGCCACTCATATAACTACTTTTCTTACCATGCCTATCTCTTTCAGTGGTACCCTGAGGTCCGACACCATTGTCCAAATACACCTATTATCCTGGTGGGCACCAAGCTGGACTTGAGGGATGATAAGGACACCATTGAAAGGTTACGTGATAAGAAACTGGCCCCCATCACCTATCCCCAAGGCTTGGCCATGGCTCGGGAGATTGGTGAGTCTCATGAGCAGGCAGATGTTGGTGGCATTGAACTTTGTGAGTGTATGGTGGTAGAACTGGAGTGGTTGAGCTGGAGCTCTCTTTCCCCAGGGTCGGTAAAGTACCTCGAATGCTCTGCCCTGACGCAGCGGGGCTTGAAGACGGTGTTTGATGAAGCCATCCGGGCTGTGCTCTGCCCACCGCCTGTGAAGAAGCCTGGCAAAAAGTGTACCATGTTTTGAGGGTTGTGGCCTAGGTGTTGGCTCAGCATGCTGTCATCCTCTGACAGATTACATATTAAGCTGGGTGTTTCTGAAGGGGGCTGGGATGTGTAGGGCCCTTCATCATGTATGAAGTCAGTGTTTTTTAAATGTCTCTTTGATTTAACGTCAGTGTTGATGTGAAGGGGCAGTGGGGGCAGGAGACCAGCTGGGGACTATACAGCCCCCAGGGGAGGTACAACGGGGAAGGCAAGGTAGCTCCTTCGGGCAACAGGCTGTTTTGGCTCTCCTGAACTCCACGTGGAAAGGGCTGAGACATCCATCCTGTTCTGGAAACACCTGTTTTCAACCTGCAGGTGAAACAGGTGGTGAAGATCCTGGTTGGGAGCAGGTAGGGAGCTGATTTCAATGGTGCTGAAAGACCAGAATAGCTGGGAGGGTGGTAGGGTCTCCTTGCCCAGCCTGCTGTGGCTAACTGGTGCTCTAGCAGAATGTTTCTGAGACTGTTAAAGAAATCATAACCAGCCCTGGAAGGGGTCAGTGTAAATGAGAAGCTGAAAAACTAATCATTAGGTGCTTTATTGGGTACTAGCCAAACTCTGTGAGTGAAACAGCTCTGTGCAATCAATGCATTTGCCTTTTTGTGTGTGCACACCCTAGGACAGCATGGTGCTGCTCCCCCCCATTAGTCTTTAGCAGGGCCTCCCCCCAGAATCCAGTCTTCTGCAGAGCAGGGCTGGGGTTGTTGCCTCTATTTTTTTTTTTCTACTAAAGACAGCAAAGGAAGCAATGAGGAATCTGCTAACTTCTTTCCCTTCCCACTGAAAATGCAGACAGACTCTGTGGATTTGGATGGAACAGGGAGAGCTTCTGAAGGGTTGTGGGGGGGGGGGAACAGGGTTGGAAGAGAGGTCCAATTTCTAATCATCATGTAGAGTGACAAGATAAAACCTTATTTGGTGCAATAAACATTCTCCATGAAGGCGTATGTGAGCTTTATTACGTAGCAGCCTTGCAAAGCTGATTTTCTGCCTCAGCGCTAATACAGTCTTCAGCCCTGCTGCCCCTCCAGCAAGAGGTCTGTGTCATTGTTTACAATCCATTGTTTACTATCCAGGACTCATATGAAAACTGAGGCCAGGTGTGAAATGCAGGTGTCATCTTAGGAGACAAGAAAGCCCCCGTCAATCATCAGTGAGCTGCCAGTTGTCATAGCACTCTTGTCACTCAGCAGGAAGAGAATGCTGTTCACCACATCATCCACCTCTGCAATCAAACACAGAGAACATCTGATGGCCACCTCAAACTGTACCAGAAAAACAAGCACCTAAAAAGATCTGCCTTTGACCTCTACAGGTAATTAGAACAGGAAAGTGTTTCTGCCTTCAAACTGTGCTTGATGAAGTGTCCAGGACAGTGTGGCTGAGAGCTGGACATGCAAGTGGTCCTTGTGATCAAATGATGCTTAGGTCAGAGCAAACACCCAGTCAGGTTTATGAACAATAGAGTAAGTTCATTTCACTTGTCCCAAGATGAGGAGGCTGTAGAAGAAGAAAGAAGGAGGGCTGGTTCTTGCCCTGTCCTGATCAAATACTTCAGGAGTTCAGCCAAAAGGCATTCAGCAGAGTTGTCACTTGGCCCAAAAATCAGCGAAGTACTTCTGGCTCTGATGTCAGTGAGAAGGAAGGCTTGGAGAAAACACAAGAACACAGCCTGGGAGCAGACCTAAATCACTGACCTGCAAACTTTCCCAGGGGAATCCGATTAATCATGGCAGCAGATTTCTGAGGGTCACTCCAGTTAATTCTCCCCATGTCAGTCATAACCACAGTGGGGTTCACAGTGTTCACCCTAATCTGGGACCAGGAGGAACAATCAATCTAAGCCAACTGCTGTAGTTGTGCTCAGGTTCAGCTTTCACACTTTTCTCTCACAGACTCCTACCTTGTGGGGTCCCAGTTCCATTGCCATTACTTTGCTCAGCATATCCAAAGCACTTTTTGTGGAACCTTTAAGAGAAGGGAAGAACAGGAGGTATTTAACTGCATAGCACCTGGTCTGGAACGCACAGGTATTTCACTACCCAAAACTGGCAGCTAGCAGCTTGGTGACTGTGGGTCTCCAGCTGGTCAAAACAGAGGGGCATTGCTAAAGCTGCACACACTTACAGTAAACAGCATGATCCCTCAGTGCACGCTTTGATGCCTGGCTGGAGACATTCACAATAGCCCCTGCCACCCCCTGTGCAATCATCTGTCGAGCAACTATCTGGGAGGAGGGAGGAGAGATTAAAAAAAAAAGAGGGATGGCAGAATCCTAAAAAGAGAAATCATTATTTCACTCCATAGGAATCTTGCAGGGCTATTATGGTAGACCAAAGAACAATAACATCTGGAGGAAGCAAGGCCTCACTGCCTCCTGCTTACAAGAGAGTCAAAGCAAGAGCCCATGAAGGGGCTGTATGTGTAGGTCATCGGGTTGACTCTGGACTGCAGTCCTTTCAGCCCCCACAGCGGACACAAAGCCCTGCTATGTACAACAATTTAGTCACTGCTTTTCATGGAGGCAGCTGCAGTGACTGTTCTTCCTCACCTGGGAAACATGAAGCACAGCCCCAAAATTCACATCAAGAGACCTACAAATAAATCAAATATAAGTTACGGAGTGGTTGTAGCCCAGCCCAGAGAACTGTTCTGGGAGGCAGCAGAGGACAAGTGCTGCTGGTCTCTTGGAAACCCTGGTGATAGTCTAGGGCATGGACAGAAATGGCAAGTGTAGGAGGAGCCAGAATGGTCAGGTCTGAATGCAACACACTTTCCATTGGCTGCAAGCCTGTCAGTGTATGGGGAGGTGCAGGCATCAGGCACGTTTTGCACAGGACTCTGCTCTTACGCAGCCAAATGGAATTCCTCTGTCAAAGTTTAAACAGAGCCCTAGGCCTCAGCCAGGGCAGATGACTCTTAGGTCAAGCAAACCCTTCACACAGATTTATAAAGCAAAGCTGCTGTAAGGTGGATAGAGTCAGCATTTCTTCTGTTTGCCACATTGTGCTTCCTTAGTCAGGCTTCCACCTGCCAGTTCTGCAGAATGATCTTAGTAGAATCCATACATTTTATGTTCTAGTCACAAACCTTTACAGATTCTCAACAGCTGTTTTTAACATAGGGACACAGCATGACCCAGTTTCTCAGAAGGACATGGACTCAACATAGTCTGTATCCTAAAGCATACTCACAACAAAACTACGGAGCTTTTCTGAGAAAAAAGATGTCATGTTATTGTAGTTAGCAAATTTAATTTCCCACCGTGACCGTTTTTTTGCTTCCTTACCTGGCTTTGTTGTCTCTATTTCTGAATTGTCTTAGCAACAACTGCCTTTCAGTTTACCCAAGCTGGAACTAGACTGGAAGCTCTGAGCTTGATGAGCAGCAAAGGCACTCTCCTCCCATGCCAGTGGGATGGCAGGTGCACCCCACCATTCTGGAGGTGACACTGCAGGTTCTGGCTACTTAGAAATGGATGTAAGAGCCAGTGCTTGGTTTCCTTTTGCTGTTTAAGGGGTGAAAGGTGATGATGTGAAAAATGAAAAGACAGTAAAGAAAAAGGACATATGCAGTAACAAATCGACCAACACTGGGCATTGCTAAAAGTGTGCATGTCAGCCTGTCTGGTGTCTGTGCACCAGCTGCTGTCTTTGTTCTTTCCAGCTGCTTCCCCTCTAGTAACACCCTTTTCTGGAAAGCTCTGCCGCCGTTTTTGACGTTCACAGCTTTGGGACGCCTTGGCGGGCATACTCGGCCCCAGAGCTCCCCGTGGAGCTGCGGTCACGTGCGGGAGCCGCCTGGGAGGCCGGGGCCGGGCACTTACCGCTGCAGGGCCGACCGCGTCCCCTCCAGGAACGACTGCAGCTCCGCCACCGCCGCGTTGTTAACCAGCAGCTCGAACGGCCCCGCCGCGCCCACCGCCGCCTCCACAGCCTCCCAGTCCGCCAAGTCCAGGCAGAGGGTCTCGATGCCCGGGCACTGCGGCGAGGGCGGCCGCCGTGGGCGGGAGGCCGCGAGGGAGCCC
>VZRS01013339.1:85385-112122 GCA_013398055.1 Ifrita kowaldi | reverse complement strand
AAGCGGCGGCGTGAGGGGAGGATGCCGCTGCCCGTCCAGGTCTTTAACTTGCAGGTATGGGGCAGCTGTGTCCCGCCGGCCCGGCCTGCCGGGCCTCGCCGCGCTCCACCGCGTTCCTCGTCCCTCCCACGCGGGGTCTGAGACCCCGGCTCGACCGCGGCCTCCGGGGGCGCCGTGCGGCCTTCGCCTTGGGTTCCACGGGCAGGGAGCGGCTCTCGGCTGGCCCTGGGCCCTCGCTCGCCCTTCCGTCGGGTCCGTCTGTGTCGCTTCCGCTGCCATTCGCGAAGAGCAGCACTCAGCCGAGCAACCTCCGGCACCCGTGGCGTCCCCCGCCGCTGCGGTGGCCCCGTGTTTGATTCCCGCGTTGTACGTGCCGTAGGCAGGGCTGGAGTAGTCGCGGAGGGTACGGTGAGATGGCCGATGAGGAGGAACTGAGAGTCTGCAGTGCAGGGGAGAGCGCCAGGAGCGCCGAGTGGGTCGGTGACACTAGGTACCTGTGAAGGCTAGCCTTTGCAAGTTTTAGTAGTAGCAATTCTGTGTCAGGGCACGGGGCTTTGGGAAGTGAGGAGAGGATGAGGGACAGTTCAACATCCAACTCAGCTCCTTCATTAGTGACAGATCTGTACTACACCCCGTCCAGCAGCAGGTCACACCTCTTCCTCCCGAGTACAGCAGGATACTTCAGCTCAGGCACCAGTTTATCTATTTATGTGAGGCCTGGTGAGGTGCCCTCAACGGAGTACCCGCTGGTACTCTGTTGGCACTCCTGTCAGGAAATCTTGGGGAGTGGTTGTTATATTATTTGCTTTGTGAGTCGTTTTGAAGTCAACCTTGCATCTTCCTTCCAAAATAAAGAACTTAAAAATGTTTGAGTTTGCTTGTCCTACTGGGACTTCCAGACCACTTGTATTTTTCCTTGTCTGGGAGTTAAGTGAGAAATGCAGAGTGCAGCCTCCCAGCGTAGCAAGACACAAGTTGTTCTGTTCCACCAGCTGGAATTGCAGTTACCTTTGTAATGCTGTTTTCTAAGGAGTCTGTAATTGAGTTTTGCCTACTATGGTAGGCAAGCACAGCCTAAACAAACTAACGTTGGCACTTAGTGGTATAAGAAAAGATAGAAGGTAGATAGTGGAAAAAGTAATGGTCTCAGCATATGGTGAATTATCTGTTTTTATGCACAGTTTTCCTGAGTGGTGATCTAGACAATCAAAATTTCCTCTGTGCCCTCCCTCCCTCCCTCCCTTTCCTTCATGGAAAGGTTATTAAACTAGGAAACAAACGTTTTTATGCTTCACTTGCTTTTACTTCAGATTTTGGGAGATTTCAGTGTTGAGGTATATATTTGGTGTGTACCAGTTTGTGAAAGAATAAGACCCCCAGACTGTGGGTGAGTGTAGTTTTTAGAGATAGGAAATCTGGATCTGCCCTGTTCTCTCTCACAAAAAAACCCAACTCTTGAGCTGAGTGTTAACACCTGCTCTTGCTCAAGGAAGAGAAATGGAATGCATACTGCAGATACTTTGTAGAATCAGATTTATTGACCCCTTCACTTTTTTGCTTGATAATTTACCAACCCAAATAAACTGCTCTGTGTGAATGCTAAGCCATGCTGCTGCTTGCGTTAGACCAAGCATTATGCTGACTGGTGGTGTTGCTAGAGAAAAATCCTAAGCATGTCAAAAGACTGAGGAATGCTTTTTCATTTTTAAAATTTAACACGTATTTAAGCAAGTCCTTAATAGATCAAATCACATAGTTATTTCCTGCTCAAATGTAATAAGCTACTTTTGATCTCATTTTGCTATTTTAGGGTGCAGTGGAGCCCATGCAGATTGACGTAGATCCACAAGAAGATCAGCAAAATTCACCTGATATCAACTATGTGGTGGAGAACCCCACGCTGGTACGTGCTGCTGAGGGCTGTGGGTACATTTCTTGTGTGTGGTCTCTTCCTTTAAGAATTTTGAAAAAATCCCTTCTGAAAAATCTTAAAGCTGATTAGTCTTATAAAAAGTATCACAACTGAAATTTTAAAAAAGTAAATTGTAATGTACTGCATATTTCTGAGGAAATTACTAATGTTTGAAGAAAGCAGACATGGACTAATCTTACTGATTTTTTATTTGAGTCATGTTGCCCTCCTTGAGAGGGTCAGGTCTGTAGGAAAACATGTGCAGGTCACAGTGTCGTAGCCTGATGTAGTGTGTCCATTTTCACCTTCTGAGGCCAGGTTTTGTTGGCAGGATTTGGAGCAGTATGCATCCAGCTACAGTGGGCTGATGCGGATCGAGCGGCTGCAGTTCATTGCTGATCACTGCCCACAGCTGCGAGTGGAAGCTCTTAAGATGGCTCTGTCATTTGTCCAAAGAACTTTCAATGTTGATGTGTACGAAGAAATCCACAGAAAGCTGTCTGAGGCCACAAGGTACTAAGAGGTCATGGGACCCTGGGAAGCTTTCCTGACAGAGTTAAGATTGATGTGCCACAGTGGAGGACTTTGCATGTAATACCAGCATGTACCTTACACACATTGTCTTTGCTCTTAGAATTTAATAGCAGTGAAATGTGTGTTCATGCTTTTTTAAAAGACAAAGCACAGAAGACATTACCTCATTCTGAAATCTTTGTGCTTTAAAAAGCTGCAGGTAGATATTGAGGTAAGTTTAATCCTTGCAACTGCCTCAAATATTAATGAACATATTTGTTTTTCCTTGGGTAGATTATGGAGATGTGTTTTAGATGGTTTTGTTTTCATAAGTTAAAACTTAATCTAACTCTTTGCCTTATTTTGGTTTGTTTTTTCCTTCCCCGCCCCCCACCCCCGGTTTGCTGTTAAGGATAACCTTTGATATCTCACTTATCCATCCACGCTTCCCTTCTTTGCATTATTTTTGTTATGCTTATTTGATGATTGCTTGTCTGTTTTGTGTGGGGAGACTTTATCATGTGTGTGACAGTATGTTCATCCTAAGGTCATTAGGATAATTTTATGAAGTATTTGTAAACATCTGTGATGCTTGTGTTACTGTTTGCACTGGAGATTTTAGCAATGTGTTTCTTTTTTCCCCACTACCCTTATTTTCTCTTTGGTCTATTTTGTGTATGCAGTACTGTTTGTTAGGGTAACAGTGCCAGGCACATAGCAGACCTCTGTTTTGAAATGTTTTCAGCCTAATAGCTTCATTCAAATACTTTCCTTTCAGAGAACTGCAAAATACACCTGATGCTGTCCCTGATAGTGGAATTGAACCCCCTCCTCTTGACACAGCTTGGGTTGAAGCTACACGCAAAAAAGCTCTTCTGAAACTGGAGAAACTCGATACAGATCTGAAAAATTACAAAGGGAACTCCATCAAGGAGAGTATCAGGTGAGACGCAGAAGGCTCTGCTGGAGCAAGGAAGAGCATTTTGCTCCTCCATGCACTTAACATGGGATGTGCCCTTAGGTCAGTGTGTTGAGTTACTTGTTTAGAACAAACTGACTTTGTTCCTCTCTTAGCATACAGTTCATTGATGTTTTAATTCCTATCCTCCAGGAGAGGCCATGATGACTTAGGTGATCATTACCTGGACTGTGGAGACCTGAGTAATGCTCTCAAGTGTTACTCGCGAGCCCGTGATTACTGCACCAGTGCTAAACATGTCATCAACATGTGTCTCAATGTTATCAAGGTAGGAAGATTTGCAGGCAATGGTACCTGGTGTCTTTGTGATACCTGCTGCAAAGTCGCCCTCCCGTACTCGGCTCCTGTGTCTGCAATGATGCGGCTTATCTAAGGAATGCCATTTATCCATGCCTACTCCACACTGTTTCTGGCTCTCTACAGGTCAGTGTCTACCTCCAGAACTGGTCTCATGTTTTGAGCTATGTAAGCAAGGCTGAGTCTACACCAGAAATTGCAGAAGTAAGCTCCTGTTCTTTAACTTGCATTAGTTTTCCCTTTGTTTTCCGTTTCCAAAATTTGTAAAGTGATTTCTTCCTTTCCCCCATTATGACTTCTCCCATAATATACGTGTACAAAATCTGATTCAAGGTCAAAACGGATACTTCCCCGTCCTCAGGTTTGCCATATTTCCCTCTTTCCATTGAGATTTGCATGTTAATTATCAGGGTGAAATATCTTGGGGACGGTTGTAAGCAAAATAGCTTTCATACTGCTTGCTCACTACTGCTTTGTTTTATGCTTTAGCAAAGAGGAGAAAGAGATAGCCAGACACAAGCAATTCTCACCAAACTGAAATGTGCAGCAGGTGAGTGAGTCTTTCAGCTTCCTGTATGGTTTGCCTGTCTTTCTACCTGTTAGCTGTCCATAGGGCTATTGGGTTTATTTTTTCTCTCATATTTGACAGACTTTGTATTTCCACACCAGACATGCAAAACTTAATGGAGCTGGTGAGATAGAACTGCTGGCTGGTTTTTGCCATCTATTTCTTCTCCCTGAGTTTCTTCAGAGAGGATACCTGTGTGACTCAATGTAGTTCAAAGGATGCTTGATACAGTCTGAGGATCTTGTTTTTCTTCAGTAGTGAAGGCACTAGCAACCATGTGGGGGCCTCTCCTACTCCCCAGATTTTTCAATTCTCCCTAGTTTGTATACTATCGTAAATAAAGGACTAACTTTTTCTGGTTCCTAGGCTTGGCCGAACTAGCTGCCCGGAAGTACAAACAGGCAGCAAAGTGCTTCTTGTTGGCATCATTTGATCACTGTGATTTCCCAGAGGTGAGGACCAAGAGGGAGCTGTGTGCAGGTCTTGGTGGGGATGTAATTCTTCTAAGTATTAGGTTGTAAAATTCAGATATTGTAGTTATTCTTGAAGCATTCCTGTATAGTTTGGTGGTGCTGTGAACTGTGCTGGTTGGTTGCGGGTTTTTTTGTTCGGTTGGTTGGTTTTTTTTTTGTTTTTTTTTTTTTTAAAGTCTCTGTTCTTGGCTTCTCTAAATGTTCTACTCCAGATCACATAAGAGTTACCTGTGAGATCTATACTGTGTTGCTCAGTCAACCAAAACCTTGAAATTGGTGTCTGCTCTCTTAGCAGTGTTACTGCTCTGGCCCTGTCACCCCGCACACTGGGTGAGAGCAAGCTGAGTGCTTCCACTGCATTTGATAAGGACTAATCTTGTCACTGAGTGAAAGAAAGGCCTGGGGTAGAAGACTTAATGCCACCCTTACGCCATTTTGGTAGTCAGTGACAGCTCTCTGTCTCTCTCTCTGTAGCTGTTATCTCCCAGCAATGTGGCTGTGTATGGTGGGCTCTGTGCCCTTGCTACATTTGACCGTCAGGAACTGCAACGAAATGTTATCTCCAGTAGGTGAGTGATGCCTTGAGTGTTTCGTATGTACTGGACATCTTTTGGAACATGGGACTTCAGTTAAGAGTGGATTCTGACAGGAGTATTTCTCATACAGGAGAGGAAGAATCACTGAGCCTTAGTTTGGCTTTAGCATTAAGTGGTGTTTCACTGTCTAAAACACTGCTTAATCACAGCTAAAATTTTCTTAGTATAAGTTTCCCGTCCAGGTTAAATCCAGCATCTGCATAGCCCAGTTGTCTGTCTCCATCAGTAGTTCATATTAGATATTAAATCGAGGGACACAGCCCTCTGTCAAAGGCAGCTGTTAGGATAATTTGCCTTCATGTTGCTCCTTGTTCTGGTATTAATCATTAAAACAATTTGGTAATTATTAGTACACCTTGGACTGTAATCTAACTATGACATATAGGAGTTTAATAGAATTACAGTCTTTGGAAGAAAGTGGATATTTGTGTGTCAAAGACTGAATTGCAATGACGCTGAATTCCTGTCAGCTAGATGTACAGAAGCAATAATTTTAAACTGCTGTGGATAAGGGGTTGTTACCCGTTTTTATGGGCTGGTACATAGGATGAGATCCCAAAGTTTAAAATTCTGTGATGGAGAATTGGGAGTGTGCTGAGTAAGAGTACATCCCTAAGGTTTACCACACTCACAATAGGTTGTTTCTCTGAGAAATTGGCATGCTTGATGTGTCTATGGCATGCTGCACTTAATGAAGGCTGTGCTTTGAAAGGGGACAAAAAGCTGGGCAGCACAGACTACAGTGCAAGCACAGATACGGCATTTCTGTGCTGGTGATGTATCCTGATTTTGACCTATTCACATTCATTATTTTGTTTTGTGTGGACAGACGCTTCTACTACTTGGTTTGTCGAAAGTGTTTTATCTTCCTTCATCACAGCTCTGATGCTGTGCTCTATCTCTCCGTGTTCCAGGCTCACAGCCCTGCTGAAAATGGGCTGTCTGGTCTGCTAGAGGGTAAATTCTTGGAATCTTCGAATGATAGTGAGAGTTTTTAACTTGCAACTTGGAATGATGGAGTTATGGGGTATTTAAGTGGTGGGTTCCAATGTCTGATCACTGCCATCTTTATCTGTAGCTCCTTCAAATTGTTTTTGGAGCTGGAGCCACAGGTTCGTGACATCATCTTCAAGTTTTATGAATCTAAATATGCTTCATGCCTGAAGATGCTGGATGAGATGAAGGTGAGTTGCAGGAGAGCAGAGCAGACCCTAAAAGTTCCTTTTGCCTAGCCTTTTGTGAGAAGCAATGATTGTCAAAAGTACATACTAAATGTTCAGCTCTTCTGTGTCTTCTGTCTCCTGACATGGTGCATGGAACTTGGGAGTAGTTTATTAGTGGAGAGAAGTTATAAAAGTTTTAAACATACTGCTAATTCTTTTATTCATTCTTGTTTTATCGTATTGTCTTGCTGTGGTGTAATATTCTTAAGGTTTAAGTGTATATGCATAAATGTTTCAGAACACAGGAATAATATATTTTTCCAGATTGCTTCTCAGCTTCTGATGTGGTTTATTGTTTTGCACAGGACAACCTGCTGCTAGATATGTACCTTGCACCTCATGTCAGGACACTTTATACCCAGATTCGAAATCGTGCCCTTATCCAGGTAATTGTTCTTGTCATCCCAGAGGTGGATGAACAGGGAGATAGGCCATCTCTTTGCAGTTGCTTTTCCCCTAGTTTCTCAGAAGGTGGACAGTGCCCTTGGCAACTGGATATTTTCTTCTTCTTAGTACTTCAGTCCCTACGTGTCAGCAGACATGCGCAAGATGGCCACTGCTTTTAACACCACAGTGGCTGCTCTGGAAGATGAACTCACTCAGCTGATCCTGGAGGGACTGATCAATGCCAGAATAGACTCACACAGTAAGGTGAGTGCATTTCAGCCATGGATTATAGACTGAACAGGTTTACTAAGATTAGAAACTCTCCATTCCTGAGACGCTTGGAAGGTGCATTAATCTCTTGGGCCTGGTGTGTTCAGTAGGGGCAAGCTGTGTGTGACCTCAGGCTCCATAATGCCTTAGCTGTTTTCCTGCTGTGGAACCCTGGCACAGCTCCCATGTACAGTTCTCTGTATTGGTTACAGATTCTGTATGCTCGAGATGTAGATCAGCGCAGCACAACTTTTGAGAAGTCTTTACTAATGGGCAAAGAGTTTCAGCGCCGTGCCAAAGCAATGATCCTGCGAGCCGCAGTCCTGCGCAACCAGATACATGTCAAGGTATGGGCGTGTTAAACAGGGACTTAAAGGCAGTGTTAAGATTTGTTTTGTTTTTTTCCTAACTAAAACTGTAAAAGTTAGTGAAGTGAAGATTCTGGAAGGGAATGAAGCTATCTTGTTCCTGATTGGACAAATTCTTACAATAGTAAATACTAAATATATAAGGTGTTTCTACCCAGTACATTAACCTGCTTGTAGAACTCAGAATCTCCTTTGAAGTTTATATGGTTGGGTTAATTCTGAATAATTCCTTTGGTCCAATCCTTGATAGACATATCTTTTACTTTCTCAACAAAGATTGTTTGAAGTAATTTTTTCAGCAGAGGAAATAAAAAATGCATTAGTCATTCGGAGTATTCCTTCTGGGCTGCCATTTGAAAAGGATGCCTTTAAGGAGAAAAGGCCATCTGCACAGAATGTGTTAATTTCTATAGTATATTAATCCCTGTGATTAGTAAATTCCAGACAGGATTCAATTTCTGGGGCCAACAGCCCCAGTACATAATAAATAAGAGTGGCTTAAAAGTTCTGGTTTGACTTTTTTAGGAAAAGTTTTTGTGAACTGTCGAAGTTGTTAACACAAAATCATCGTTAATGAACGTGGGGGTATGCTCTCCCCCTGCTGCCATCCTGCTGTGCTTCACCTGTGCTTCATTTTGTCTCTCAGGAAGCAGGCTGCAGAATATTTACACATCACTAACTAGGATGTGTTTTGGTCTTGTTGCAGTCTCCTCCGAGGGAAGGTAGCCAAGGGGAGCTCACTCCAGCTAACAGCCAATCCAGAATGAGCACCAACATGTGAAAAACTTCGTGCACTACCAAAAGAAATGGTCCCTCAGGACTGTACCCAGTGTCTCACCCACTAACTGCTGAGCTTCACAAACTGTCCCTATCTCCCTCCCTTCTTGCTTGGGTTGAGAGAGTCAGGGCTGGTGGTGGATAATATGAATATTCTGATAACTTCAATTCTCCTTGAAAAGAAATCTTTTTAAAAACAGCATCCCTGCAAATGGGTCATCATTTCAGTTTTGGTAGAAAACCTTCATTCTCCTTCCACCACTCCATAAAGAGCTGTCAGGTTATTCATACAGATGCTGAGTTGAGAGTTTTTCAGCTGCTATTTTTCTTGTTTCAAAGCTGCAGAAATATTAAGTTGAATGGACAGGCATGATATAAGATGAATTTTGCTGGTCTGAAAGTATTGCCTTGATTTTGAGCAATGCTGAGCTTTCTGTATTCAAATAAACTTAACAGTGCATTGCTCTCAATTATGGAACTAGAGTTCTGATGGGGGAGGAGATTTCTCTCAAGGAGAAACTCTTGGAGAATTTTCACCTGCACCAGAAAACATGGCATTGCTTCTGTGCATTCAGTCACACATCTTTGTTTTAGGATTTTATGTTTACTTGCAGCCAGGTTCTCTCTCTCTCCCTCTCTCTCTGGTCTCTATTTTCAAAGAACTGTTTCCTGATGTGTTTCCCACTTGTGTGTGACCTAGCTTTGGGGTCCAGTGTTATCATAGCAGTAAATCTCTACTTCATGCAAATATTGCTGCTTGCCCAGTCTTACTGCCGTAGTGTGTGATGGTTTCCCCACATGTGCAACAGTTGTTTTGGGTAGAGTGGATAAATTCCATAAAACACCACTCAAGTCTTGTGGAAGCGCTAAAAAGAGTCAGTCTAGGTGCCCACTCTCCAGGTGCATTTATTCTGCTTTTCCTTTTATAAAGGGGTTAAAAGTAGCAGCCCAGGGTGTTTGGGGGTGTGTGTGCGCGTGTGTGTGTGTGTGTCTTTCCTGTGTTCATGAAAGGAGATATGCACTGAATTTTCTGAAGTCACTGCAGCCTTGTATTCATCTAATCCATAAGGCAAGCTGAGAATTTTGCTCCAGCCCTGTCTGGTCTGGCAACTGACTACAGATGTTACTGTTAATGTGTTCATGCTTTTTTTTTTTTTAAATAAGTTGTTATATCTAGTGCATTAAATAGCAGGATTTAAAAGCTTCTGAGTATTTGGAGTTTTGTGTTAAAGTTGGGTTTTAGGTATTTTGATCTCAAGCCATTGATTTTTTGCTAAGCTTCATGATGTTTGGTAGGCCATTGTGTTTTGCATTCTGATTTGGTTGGAGATGTAGCTTGGATGAACTGTGAAGAAAATGCAGTTTGAAGAAACATTCAAACAGCAAAATTCCTGTAGCAACAGTGGTCTCTCCTGGCTTTCCATGCTTTTTATGACTTAGGTGCTGAAAATGGAAGCACTAGTTTCTGTGAGGTCTTTGATTACATTTGGCATGGAAAAAGTCACCCATTTCTGAGGGAAGAACTTGGTGTCAGGTATCACTGATGGCCAGTTTAGTGAGAAAGGCAAGTTGAGTCCTTGGGTAAATTGCTGTACATCCTTATAAGAAATGCAGGGAAAGTATTGTAATGCTTTCTGTTCGTGCTGAAGGAAAGCTTTTCAGTCCTAAAATGCTACTCAAACATTCTTGCTTTCTTCCTCAAATGGGCCAGTATTACTATTTATAAGGAAAAGGTCTTACACTCTGCTCTTTAGAAAATGGTTTTGCATCCCAGTGAAGTGCACCATGCCAGGTGCTGTCTGTGCTTCCATTCTCGGGATTTTATTGACTGACGTCTGTCCCTTGCTGGAGGATTTCTGCTGCAGGGCTCCTCAGTGGTCAGTGATGTCTTGAGCTGACTAGAGTCTCTGTTCTTCAGACACCAGCAGCATCACACATCCCTCAGCAGCCACAAGGGGCCCACAAGGTGGCAACAGCAGTTTCCAGCTCTGGCTGTGGCCCGAGGCCATTCCATAGTGTGGGCAGAGGTGGTAAGTTTTCATCCCCCCAGAAAAAATGCTTGCAGCCTCTTCGGGAGTGACCAAGCATTTCTCTTTTATTGCATTGGCATCGTGGATGCTTTGTGCAGAATTACTGGCATGTAACTCTCTCCTTTAGCCAGTGAAAGAAGCTGCTGTTGCTTTAGGATCTTGTAGATGGGAGTCAGGGCTGTCCAGGCACATTTCTTCTAGACATTGTCCAACACCTGCCTCAGTCCTAACTGCCTGCCAGTCCCAAACCCCACAAAATATGGATATATTTATATATTCATAAGCAGTTTCCCCCAGTAAAAATTATTCTTACCTTAAATTCTATGTAATTTCCCAAGCAATAAATGAGAAAATAGTGACCCACATAGAATGAATTTTCAGTGATTCCCTGTGACCACCAAGGTCATTCAGTGGATGAAGTTTTGTGGGATGTGTAGCATGTTGGTATGTCTAAGATATGATAAGAGGAACTAATTCGTATGGATTTCATGAACCTGTGCAGCACCTTTTTGTTAAGGAAATGCCAGTGGTAGGTCATGACAGGTTCCTCATGCAGTGCAAATTCTGCTTTCTTTACATGACCTTGCTAGGAATAAAGGAAAAGTAGTTGGAAAGAACCCTGTTCTTTTGGCCAAGGCAGTTTTAATTAGCACAGTCACTTTTAGTGGTAATGTAGAAACTGCCATTACGAGATTTGTGTTAGTTGGGCGTGATTCGTAATTATCTGCCCAGAACTTGTCCAGCACAGTGGTCTGTGCTGCCAAGTTTTGCAGGAGGAGGTCTGTAAGAGGTGGTTATGGACCATGACTGGTGCAGTGTCTGTGAGCTGCTATTGGCTGAAAGTTGTCAGTGGGTGAGGGAGGAAAATATCAGCTTGGTCTTTACCCCAGGCCATGTAGGTGTGATCTGTACATCTCTCCTGGGACTCTGCAGCAATGGTCTCAGCATTGTTCCAACCTCTGGATAGCTCCCAAAACTGCCGCTGAATAAGGTACTACTTCTGATACGCGCACTGTAATATAAACTTTCAGAAAAAAATAAATGAGGAAACTTTAATAATAGCAACAATGCTTCTTATGAAGACCTGTTGTGTATCAGTAGAAAGTGCTTGTCAAGCACTGATTTATTTTTCTTTTAAAGTCTCAGCCAACTTAATTTGACTATTTGAGATTCCTCTGCCATCTTCTTCATTACTCTTTATATGAAGCAGATAGCAGTGGGGCAGCAGTGTGCTGCACAGGACAGTGCTCTTAGTATTTTTTATACCACCTGCTTGTGACAGCTGAGGCTGAGACAAGTCAATGTTTCACTTCTCCGATATTTCATCAGCTGTGAATTTGCAGCAGGGTGGAAAACACCAAACTGGTGTGGAACTGGCTTCTGCTTCCTCTGACTCTGTTAGGGAATAGGGAAAGGATTACCGTCTACTTTGCAAATGAGTTTTGTACTTAAGCTAATGTTGTTTTGGCTTCTGTGTTCCTATGAATCTCTGAACTCCATTCAACATTCCATAGGGTTTCTGTGTAGTTTTAGATTCTCTCATAGGATAACTTGATCAGGCTAAATGAATTAGAAAGAGAACAGAAACTGGCTAATAGGGCATGTCAAGCTCTAAGAGAAAATGTACAAGATTCAGTAATTAGAAGCTTGGTAAATTCATAATGCAATTAAGTTTCTTGACAGCAAAGAACTAATTCAAGATTAGGCTTCAGTAGAGTTATTAAAGCTACAGACTGAAGGGCAGCTGCATTAGCAGGAGATGGTCTAATTCAAATAAGAACTCAAGTGGCAGGACCTGAAAAATCTGTCTTAGGTGGTAGATCAGGCTGGGTATTCTTTTTGTCCCTGACCCTACAGGTACTACTGTTTCAGTTCTCTAAGCCTTCAACTCTAGCTTTGACTATCGTACTCCCTGTGTCTGTAGTCGATATAACTGTGAACCCTCTGCACATAAAATTTGTACCCCGTAAATACGTGCTGAAATCTCGGCGTTTCAGTCTTTGTTTTGATGCACTTTTTGTCTTTAAAGTTTTTAAAAATATTTTTCTCATATCTCATTTCATAATCTATTTGTCAGAGAAAGGCAATTGGCTTTCTTTTTTGACAAGTGAAATACCCCAACTTTTTCTTGTGTGCCTCTGAAAGTAATTTAGATATGAGAATCCATTTGTCCTCAAACCTGAAGACTGAGCATCATTTTCAGCATCATTCTACACTCAGGGCACTGCCTTTTCCTCCCCCTACTCCATTAAAACTAAATTTTATGTATCTCCTTAGGGGCCTGTGAAACAGAAACAAAATAGGTCATAACCTTGCCAAGGTGGCAGACTATAATTTTTTGATTAGAGATAAACAGATATTGCCTAGCCTGAAAGTAATCCCTTCGTGCAGGGGTGCCCAGTGTGAACAGTAACTGGCTTGGCTTTGCTCATGTTGTAATTGGGCCTCCAAGTTCACAATCATTGGTTAGTGAGCCATGGATCATCTGGACAGCTTTGCTGTAGTAACTGCAAGCTTGGCATCTTCTAGCATGGCTGTTCAAAGTTCAGGTTGAAACTTTTTTCCATTAGCATGGTGATCTGTAGCTGGATGCACAGAGGTGGGTCTATGTTGCAGTGCCAAACTGAACCGTTTTCCTGCCCTGTGTCAGGAGTGTGGCAGCCTCCAGCCATGTCATGGACAGGAGTGAACAAGACAAGGTCTGTCTGCATTTCTCCATTGTGCTTGTTAAGAAGTGCCTTGGGATGGGGGAAGGGACAAATATATCTTAAATACTAATTCTTTATAGAAAGGTGTCCAATTAATATTCTCAAGCATAAGGCCTCTCTTGAATTTAGGAGCCTAAAGCCAGCTTGATTGTTCCTTCACACTGGTGATTCTGTGATGAGACTGTATTTGTGAGAGGGAGGTGTGATCTAAAATCTCTCTGGGTGGGTAAGAAGATAAGCCGGATCTCTCACTCAGCCCCAGTTCTCTTGTGCTGGAACTGGCTGTTTCACCTTTTTGGACTTTGTAAATTTTCTCTGGCACAGTGAGCAGGAGAATGACTGAACTTTCTGATAGTTTTGGGAAACTGTAAATGGGAAGAGGTCAATTAAACAGTCTGAAATTCTAGGATAATGAATATTTAGCTTTTTTACTAGAAGAGGGGGGGAACAGACCAGAGAACTCAGAATACTTGACAGCTTTAGCATGTATGCCTGTGCAAGGGAAGATGTGGACTATTTCCACAGGAGGTGGGAGAGGTGGTGTCAAGTTCCCATCTTTAAAAAAGGCATGTGTAGACCTGCGTCTGGTTTTGTCACACATCTCTCAGAATTTATCAGGTGGAAGGATGAATGATCACATAATGAAGTATGAGACCTTGAGCAGGGAAATGTTCATGGACTTGGTTCCAACTTCCCACATATTTTTAGACAACCCTCTCTGTTAAAATAGAGATTTCATCCTCCCCAACCTTTGGCTCATGGAAGACAGTTAAGTTTCATCATACTGTAAGAAACTAGTAATTGTTAATGTGGATATATCAAGATCTTACAGTTTTACAGTCACATTTTCCAAGTACTGCTGCATTCCTTCTGCATTGAAAATGTGGCCTACTAAAACACTAACAGATATGACACATTTTCTGTTAGTGAGGAAGTCACTGACATTGCTATTTTTTGCGTGCCAGAAGGCTGTTATAATACAATAAATTTAGTCCCCAGTATTAAAAACAGAACATGAAGGGTTAATGAGCATACAGGCGGCAGAGTGTAATGGTAGCTTACAGAAACTGCCCCCACCCAAAAATGCAGGATTTTCAGTCTTTAAAATACAACATGAGGCATTTAATTGCATCTCTTTTATTTCAAATGCAGGATAATTCCCTGAGTAAGCAGTTTTTTACTTAAGTAAAACTTTTCCAGAATGTAATCATGTGGAACAAGTTCACGCAGCTGACAGTGAGCTGGAGACAACACATTCTTTGGCCCAGGGAAGTAGTGGTCTGGCAGGAACTCTTGGACTGTTCATTTCCAAAGCTTCACCCTGTACTGTCACCAGCCTCCTTCAGCACTGCTGTCTCCCCCACCTCTGCATCTCCTCTCTGACTGATCTCTGGGGTTTGAATTCCTCTTTGACTGTGCTGCCATGAAAGGGATTTTTCATACTTGGTCTTAAAAAGTAATCCATGACCTGAAAAAGCAAAAGGGGGGAAAAAACCCCAAACCAACATCCTGAAATGAGATGACTACAGTGGTAAACAGAATACCTCATTCCCTATAAAGAATGCGTCCTCACAGACTGGAAACTGCATCCCGAGGCTTTGGAAGCAGGAGAAATAACATACAGAGAAGGAAGAGCAGTCTTTTAAAATGGTACTATAAACGTTTAGATAGCTATGTATGTTGATTTTAACACTCGCCTACACCCCATAACCCAAAGATTAAAGTAATGAATATACATGGGAGATGAGAAAGTTTGCTTGATGCCTGGTACGGCCAGGTACACTTACCTGGACAATCTGCTGTCTCCTTGAATGCTCTTTTCTTACAGCATCCTCGGCACATGTTAAACACACATTTATTACCCTGGGTCGGGATAGCGGTATAAAGAAGCTTGTGTCAGTGAAAATAAAATTATTACAGTTTACTATAATAAGTAACAATACAGCTTGGCACTTTCAGATTTTTGGAAAAAAACCATGTACTCAGCCTAATGACGATGACGGCATTGATGTCATATTGGGGAATATCAACTGTTTGCACATAAAGAACAAAAAAGCTCCACCCAACCAAAAAAAAATCCACATTCAACTTGTACAACTCCCAGAGCCTATTGGGCAGTCTGAGTTACCCACCAGAAGCAGGCACATGCCATAAGCCCACTGCAACAAGCATGAGTACATTTGGTGCTCGTGAGCTTGCTCTAGTTCTCTGCAACATGGAACACAGTGCCTTACATGTGCCACCATCTGCAGCTATGCCTAAAATATGTTACCACCAGAATTACTTCCCTAATTGCATCTTAAAATACACCTGTGTATTTATTAAAGTATAACGTATGACCCTTAGAGGACAGCAGCAGCTGAGTCTTGGCTAACTAACTGATGATGTGGCTATACGAGCCTGGGTCTCTGGGGTGCTTTGCTCACACACATTCTAGAAAAGAGGGGTGATCGTGTTGAGCATGGCTCCCTCCACCCCAGTTAGAAAATCCTACATGTTTAGGGAGGTTTTAGTTGAATTCCTTCTCCTTCTCCTTCTCCTTCTTCTTCTTCTCCCCACCTCCCCACCCCATTTCATGACATAGCTCAGACACACATAATCTAGGGGAAAAAAAATAAATTACAGGCCTAGTCGGAAGATTTCAAGGGCTGCCTGCAACATTACAGTGATGCAAGAGCAAAACAAAAATAAGTCTAAGCCCTGCTGCAGACGATTCTGGTTTATGCACCAAGCGATGTCACCTGCATTAGCTATGAAACAGGCTGGCTTTGAAAGCAGCCCAGCCCAGAGCTCAATGTTTTCCCTAAAATGAACACAGCAAAAAAATCCCGTTTTCTTCAGTAGCTGCAGCTTCAAATTGAGCCCCAGCTGCTTCCACTGCTGCACTGCAAGTAACAGTGTTACAACAGAGAGCAACATCACATGCTTGTGTTGCAGGCTCCCATACCCTCCGAGGTGCAATGCTAATTTTTAAGTTAGAACACAAAGTTACTGGCATCTTACACCCTGCTTCACAGGTATATTAGCAGCAATAAATACACTCGGCTCACACAGCTCAGCAATGCCACCCTGTCAAGCAAACAGCTATGTTCCTCAAGGGAAAAAATAAACAAACAAAAGCAAAATGAACACTTTGCAAATATCCAATATTTGAAATTTCAATACAGAACCTGTAAACCAACTGTCCCAATACAGCTCCCTGAGGGACACCACTTGTCACTTATCTCCATCCAGACATTGCGCGACTGACCCCTACCTGGTCATTTAAATTCCATTTGATGGAAATGCTTTTATGGACACTTGTACTGACTTACCTTAGGGTTTCCACACTGATCACATTTTGCATATTTGGCTGAGAGAGAGAGAGAGAAAGCTGTTTTCAGCAATGGTATTTTTATGTGGAAGAAGTAAGTTAAAAAAAAAAATCAGGACCAGACAAAGCTTGGTGCTTTTCTAGCCAGAGAGTCTTTTTGAAATAAAAATACAGTACCTCAAGTAACGATGCTAAGATAAAGATACTTTGAATTTTTAAGTGCCTCTAAGCTAAATCCAAACATAGAGAATTTTAATCCTCGAGTCAAGCATAGAACAGGAGGACATCAGCTTGAAATTCATACAAAATTTCCATTTCAAATGCTAGTGACAGCTACAATTCAGTTTGTAAACCATTTTGATCTTAAAAAGATGCTTAAAGAGAATCAGTGACCTACTACTTTGATGATCCTTGTTTCCTTTACTAGTGAACATTATTTGAATCACATTGCCTGCTATTGAAATTTCCCAACAATTCCCCCCCTTTTTCAAGAAGTTTCTACAAATACACAAGCAAGGAAAATTCTTAGTGGCAGTTTATGTCAAAGGTGGTATCAGCAACTCTCCATACATTTATGCCAATAAATGGAACTTACGTTTTAAAGATGGATCAAAGCTTTTATTTGGATTTCTTAACTTCTTTTTTTGTTTATTCTTTGACAGAAGCTCAGAATTTCCATCTTCCTCTTCTTCCAGAGCACGTTTCCCTCGCACACTTTTTTCAGTTCCACTGTCTCCATTCTCCCTGCATCTCTCCTTTGGCCTGAAACAGTGAATTTCATTGTAAGGTGGCTAGAGGGAAGAAGTAGCTGTCCCCTGACCATTATTTTGGTTTACAGAAATCTGGGTAAACCATAAACCTTTCTGTCATGGCTACAAAGAAGTGTCACTGCCCTTAGAAGTGGGATAGAAAAACCTAACTTTTTTGGTTAACACTGGCAGTTAATAACAGACACACTATCAGATATATCAGTTGGAAAGCCAATTAAAGTTGGCCAGTGTAATTAGGCACCTGTTATTCCCAGGCTTTACTTAAGCATTTTTTAAAGTATTTACTTAAGTATTAATCTTGACACACTTGTTCTCTTCTTCAGCCCAATTTTCAGCAGAAGGGGAATAAGCTATCTGAAAAACTTGTCCATACATTACAAGCATTCTTTATAGAACACAATTTAGTTCTCATCTTTGCTACCACAGCAGTTACCAGCAACATTCATGTTGCATGTAACAATAAAGCACTGTCAGGTAGCATATTTGCTGCACATCAGGTTCTTCTTCTGAGCTGCAGTGGGATTCCTGATTTTTACTTTCCAGAGAGAGAGAAATTTGAGGAGGATCTAAAGGAGAAGATGCAAACAATGAGCAACATCCCCACAAACAAAGCAATAACTAGGAAAAAACCAAATTAGAATAAAAATAATCCAAAGTCTTAACTTCTTTTTTTTTTTTTTTAATGAATGCAAGCTCCTAGAACAGAATCAATAGCTGATACTGATGGTATGGGTGGGAAAGGCCTATGCGTACCTGCAAGTATCAAAATAGGTAACTCACCCTGGCCTGATGTATGGCTGACAGATCCAGTGGAAAAAAGGCAACCCTTCTTTTGGCTTTTCTCCTTCTTTCTGATTAGCTATTTCTTCCTGCAGCATAGAGTTACAGTCAGTTTTCCTGGAGTTGTCAGGAAATACACTAAACAACACTTCAAACTCCAGGAAATCACAAACTGAAATTTAAGCTAACAATTACTGACAGTTACATATAGGCAAAAAAACCATCTACTAAGACAGATGAACTGAAGCACATTTGTAACTCCTAAATCAACTTTACCCCATGTAAAGCTGTCCAGGCTTAAGGGGATGCTACTGTAGTAAGCTACCAATATCAAGGTTAGTAAGCCACAAAGCCGCAGAGAAGTGACTAATGGATGTCAACTGCATGACATACTTGTTACACCAAGTGCAGGCCGTGCTGTTCTGGGAAATTAGGGCCTATCTTAGTACCTGGCATCGCAGTTTCAGCTCCCTGTTGACATCTACAATACCCTCTAGAGTCTTCACTTTTGCTAATTCTTCACGCAGCTGCTGGTGAACTTGAAGCCTGAGGCAAATCCCAAACATCAAGTTATATTAAGACTGAGATCAACTAAAAATAACTTTATAAAAGCATTTTATACACTTTTCCCAATGCATTTGCCTTTGGTAGAAGCTTATGTTCTTCCTTGTAAGTCCAGGGAAAAGCACACCTATCTCTCTTCTAGATAAATACTTGGCAGACAACCAAGGTACTTTGACATAAGCTAACACTAATGTACATTGCATCAGCTGCTTCTCAGTAACTGCCCACAGCCATGCTCTTACTCCACAATATATGCAACAGCGCTTTGCCTCACAGTGAACAAGGAGACAGTTAACTTGTGGTTTGCCATGAAGTGTGTGTGTGCATATGGGCAATTACCACATGGCCACTGGTGTGCTGTGAGCTCATGCCCCAGCTGATCTTGTGGCAACTTGTTCACTCCCCATGCGCTGTTTCCCAGATATGAAGTGAAGGGTAAAGGCCTCGGCCCACACCCTCTCCAGCCAGGTCCAGGAAAGAAAACCTTGCAGCATACTCATTCTGGCCAAACAAATCCTTGTCCAGAAAACCGAGACACTTACTAAGCAGGGTGAGCCCTGAAAACGTAAAGAGTTCTATGGAGATACTCACGTGTGATGCCAGAGCTTGAAGAGATGAGCCCTAACATAAGACAATGGACAAGGGTACTTCCGCACTATCTCCAGATACTCCTCAGCCATCTCCCACACCAATGGGTTCCGGCCCTCAAACAAAGCTGGGTTATGAAGATTACCTTCTAGGGAACAAAAAGAAATCTCAACTCAAACTTTCATTTCAGGATTCAAACAAAGGCCAAAATCTCTGCTCTGCAGTTTGATAATCTCTTTTGTGATTCTACAGCCACAGACACATCACCCACATACTCACAAGAGGAACACAGGGTCCTTGAAACTCTAGCCTGACCTCAGGATACTATATTTCACTATACAATTCCTAATTGCGCCAAACAGCTCATACCTAATTAAATTACAGTTTCTAGAAAGGCATCTAACCTTGACACAAAGACAGTAAACCAATTAATAAATAGAGAAATCACTGCTTTTGTTGCCCAATGGTTAAATACTGATATGACAGGTGTCTTGCCTTATGCCTGTATTGATATTTGTCTGGCCTAAGTTCACAGATACAGCTTCTCACTGTGCTTTTCTCTACTGGCTTCACAAACCTTTTGTTAACCAGTATTTTCTAAAACCAAGATTCTACAATCCCTCTTTAACTGTGTGAGTGATTAGAAGCTTTTTCTGATGCCTATCCTAGTTCTTCCTCTAGGAAGTTATGTCTGTTCTTTCTTGTCCCAACCCAACATGAACCACCTGCAGGAATATTAATCTGCAGATGCACTTAGTTCATCAAGAACCATTCAAAAACTGTTCCACCGATTAACAGATGCCACAAAAATATTCCAGAACAACAGGAGCCCCATATGCCTTTGTCAGGTAATTAGATTTGAGCTGTCTAGTCAATGGTACTGCAAATCCAACATAACAATTCTTACAAATTTTAAGTGATTCCTGGTCCTGGTACGAGATGGCCAGTATAAGAGGAGGGAGAATGTACACTCAGCTGTCAAGCACAGCTGTTCACCAAGTCAATCTAAGTTTTTAATAAACGTATACGGGGCTGTTAAGAGAAAAAAGAAACGAGTTGTAGTCTCATCTGTTATGAGTAAAAGTTCATTTTCATTACCTGCACTCATGACACCATGTACTCCTGTCTTACGGATACATTCTTCCACATCGCTGAGACACTGGATGTTTCCATTTGCAAATACAGGAATGTTTACAGCTTTTCTATACCAGTGAATAAAACAGATGCATAAAATTGAGAATTAGAGTCAATCCAGAAATTCTCCTCCTGTCACATGAATTTGTTTGCTCTTCAATGCCACTGTACACTCTGCTTAAAATCCAGAGTGTTAGCAGGAATCCACTAAGACTGGTACTGCTCACTAACCTTACAGCTTGAATGTGCTCCCAAGATGCCACGCCAGCAAGTGGTCCTTTCTGTTCTTTAGTACGGCCATGCACAGTCAGCAGCTGGAACACAAAATTACATTTACTTTCCATGTGTATGAACCACTGGAATAAATCCACTGACAAAAACTTCCATTCACCCCCTATGCTGCCACTGAGTTCCTGCTGCTACTTTAACAGTGCACAGAGTTTAGCAACACAGAGAGACATCAGCAGCTCACCTACCGTGGCATGGTCTTAGGCTCCTTTCATCTTGCTACTCCATGGCATGATAAGATTGTATCATGGGAGAACCTACAGATTTCCTTTTGCACTGGATTCCATTTGTGATTTGGTTTGGAATTTGTGATATATTGATCTAGCTTTCTGCTCAGCAGAAGGTCCAAATATTGTCAGTACTGTCTCTAACTACAGACATCTCTTCCAATTTAACTGGAGTTAAATCCTAGAAGGCTGCCTATTTCTTCCAGTGATACCTTTTGATACCCTTTTTTTTCTACAGTACTGTGGATTTCATGCATTCACACTGCCTCCTGCAGCACTATGTGAAGATTGAGATGCTCAGCCACAGTGAAGGACGCTGCACAGTGCAGTGATTACAAGAGACTCTTGATGTCATCATGTCTTCTGTCCCACGCTACTGACCTGCAGCCTAGGACTGCATACAGAATCTGTCTGCATCCTGTTTGCTCTGTCTGCAAAACAATGCAGCCTATTCATCTCCACAGTATACCAAGAACTGGTCATCAGATACTTTAAACAAAGATAGGTGGCCAATGCAAGAGTAGAGGGAGCAGCTGCCTTCTTACCTGGCAGCCAGCTTTCTCCAGCATCTGTGCATACTTCACTGTCTTGTCAATGTCTGGGAAAACGCGGATTTTGCATGTGATGGGAACAGAGAGCTTCTCGTTAGCCAGTAAAACTGAGAAAGATTGAAAAGACAGGTAAGTGGGCTGCACAATGCTATGAAAAGTGTCTGCTCTCCTCGAGATCTGATACTGGGTGTGGTATGGAAAAAGCCTGAGAAGATAATGCTATGCAGTTCTCACAGCTTAAAAAATCAGCAGTGTCCTCTGCAATCTTTATTGCATAGTTTAATCACATAACAATAACACAAACACGAAGCACAAAATCTGCATCCTAACAAGCTGCCATAAAATAGTCACACATTCAATAGCCCTAACATTTCCACTGTATCAAGCCTTCACTTTCAAAGACCACCCCCTCACAACTTAATTATTGATACAAGTTTACTATCATCACAGGCTATTGTACTCCTCCAACATTAACACTTGCTTGTCTACCTTTCCTACAAAAAATGTTTCACTTCTTTGCAAATTATCACCCAAATAATCATGATAAGTAGAGTCTTATCCATAGCACACAGAGGCTTATCAAGTGAGGTAGGCTGTGGATCCAATCAAGTAGTAAATGTAGGTTTAGAGTCAGGGTGAAATCTAGAACAACATGTTAAACTCCCAGTCTTACACAGTACATGGAATCACAAAAATACTAAAAAGAGAGCTAACAAAGAGGGCCAAGAGGAAAACACTGAGTAATGGTGTGACTGAAATTCTCTTCTCTTCCAGAGCTTGGACGTACAATGTAGGAAGTCACCTGCTGTCTTCTAAACCAAATCCTACAAGCTGTAATGATAGGTACTTCCTATCACCCTTTCAAAGGAGCAAGCACGGTGTATACAGGTGCGAGCAGAAAAGAGTGTTCCACCATTTTGAAGGTGGCGGGGGAAAGAAGTAGGAAGAGGACAGCCTAAGACAACTCTCTTACTAGACAGCCTGCGTTCTCACCCAACTTGATGACCTGGGTTCTCTTCATACCTTGAGGCTGTTCTGATTTGCCTATTTCTCAACAGTCACATTACATGCTGGGCAAGGAAGCACTCTCTATCTTCCAGGTTCTCAGCAGTGTCTTTGCGCCAAACATCACTCAAAATTCCCCAGACTACCAGGAATGCAAACAGAAATAAGACTCTCTATCTGCATGGTTCCAGCACTTGCTTTGAAGTGGGGTGAAGGCACATTCTCAGTTCTACAAGATGACCACAACCTTGCTTTTTATATCCGTTCCAAATGTATTTCTTAAAAAAATATGATACTGCTCACAACAGCTATGGATAGCCTGAAAACAACCTACACAAATTAGGAGAAGAAAGACATAATTTGCTATGCTGTGGACAGAATGAGTACATGGAGTTGATCAGAAAGGGGCAACTGTGGCTTCAAGCAGAAACATGACTCTTGGCACCTGAGAACTTCAAAGTGAAAAAGTAAGACACTGGACTTCTACTGTTTCTAGAGTTGGAGAGCCACTAAGCTATCATATGAGACTGGAACTTAGTTGACTCTCTTTCACCTGAAGTCTGTTTCAGGTACAAAAGTCTTTTAGCAGATCCAGTGTGAGTTTGCAGTGGGATACCACCAAGTATCTTGAGGGTGCCACTGGAATACAGTAAGAAATTAAAAAAAAAAAAAGAATGCAACCACCCTGTCTTGGGGTGACTCTACGAATGTGTATCGCCTATCCCTGCTCTATGCCCAAAAAATTAATCTTGTGCCTTTTCTGTGCCTTTAAACTGAGCTTGAGAGGGTAGAGGAAAAAAAACCCAAATAAACTTTTCAAAGCAGTTTCTCAAGGACACAGAGACAGACAATCCTCTGCGTTCTCCGGCTGTGGTAGCACAGAGGAAGCACCCTTCTTGCTTCTTCAGCCAGCTTTTCGGGGTTTTTTTTTTCTTTCTTCTCCGGCGGGAGACAGAGAGCTGAACTTTGTTTCCTGGGACTTTGGTTTTTCCCTTTTTTCTCTTCTGGACTGTTTCAACAACATCAGAACACATTGGGAGAATTTCTCCCTCAGGCCCGGAGGTGGGCCCACGCCCTCGCCGACCCAGCTCCGAGGAGAAGAGAGACCACACCTACAGAAGGACTCTGAAATCTTCTCAGGTTTCTCTCCACCACGAGAGATTTCATTATTTAGCATTATTATTCTTTTCCTCTGTGTTTGTTAAATAAATAGTTTTTATCTCTTTCACTTTCCTTTGAGGAAAATTTCTTTTTTTCCTGAACCTGGTGGGGGGAAGGGTGGTTGTAACCTGTCGTTCTCTCAGAGGACATATTGCTAGATTTTGGCCAAACCGGCATACACCCCTTCAAAACCCAAGCACAACTCTGCCCAAAGAAACATGATGCACCTCCTTTCCCCCAAAATCCCTAACCTCCTCTCAATAATTAGTTCATCCTATTCCCTCTCTAAATACTTACTCATTCTCTGAAGAAGATCCCACTCCTCTTGCAGAAATGCTCCATAGTGACCTATGATAAAATAGCATATGACAAACTTGTGCAGAAGAGTAAGATCCTGAAGCACAGTTTTCATAAACACTCACAAACAAAGATCCAGACACTCATATGCCTCACTGGTAGAAACAGAGTTGCTCTGTCCTGCCCCAACTGGAAGAGTTGGATCATTCTGTTCTCCCTGCCACCCTAGATTTACAGGATAGACAAGGAATCCCCACACCCTACTTTCACTGGTACTCCCTAAGGCTGATATGTTGACACTGGCAGCTCAAAGTCCAACTTCCAAGGGTTTATACCAGATGTTTAATAAATCCCATTAGGATAAAAGATGATCAGACTGAAAGATCTATTTGCAGCACTGATCATTTCCTATTAGTCTTTGAAAGATGTTTTAGAAGAAAAATGGGCAGTTACTGAACAAATCTTTTCTCAACACCTTAACTGATACAAACTTTTCGAACACTGGTTCTGGTTTTCAAACATGCAGTATCTAAGCAATTCAGCAGGTGTCATCCTCTTCTACACTATTGTGAAAAAACTCTCTCCAAGTACCAGGGAAATAGGAGATCCTAAGTGTCTGAATGATGTAATTTTAACTGCAGTTTTTCAAAAACAGGCTGTTTGAGCAACTGAAATCAGAAAGAAAATCAAGTTCTTACTAAAAATACTGTTTCTGAAGAATATTCTAGACACAGGAGCTGTCACTTAAGAGAAATTGGAATTAATTATATCTGATTTTTGGTTTAGGTACTACAAAGCGTTACCTGCTACCCTGTTGGGTGTAACTAAGTCTGACTTCAGCAGTACTGCAGCCCCTCCCCAAGGCTTGATTTGGCCCTCCTGATATTTTACTGCCAACATGCACATTTGAAACACCATTTGCCATTTCTCTGCTTATCCAGGGTTCAGATTTGCACATACCTCTCTTTGCAATCATCTGGGGGCAACCCAAATTTAGGTCTATGGCATCACAGTAATCCTGAGCCAACAGTGCTGCTTGGACAAACACTTCAGGATCATTGGCACAGAACTGTGAAAACCAAAGAGAAGTGGAATAATCAGGCAATAGCTTTCTTCAAGTACTGACAACATGTTATGATGTAGTTATGAAGCAACTACCTGTTACAAAAAATACGCAAATATGCACAGTTAATAATACCAAACACTGTTTCTCAAAATGATCAAAGGAAGGCATGTGATGTAATCCTTTTGAATTTCAGTAAAGCATTTGATACTGTTTCTCACAGGCTCGTTCTGGACAAAATGTCCAGGCTACAGCTGGATAAACACATTGTGAGATGGGTGAACAACTGGCTCATGAGTCAAGTGCAAAGGGTTATAGGGACTGGGATGACATCAGGCTGGTGACCGGTCATGACCAGGGTTCCGCAGGGCTCCATCTTAGGCCCAGAGCTCTTTAACAGCTTCATAAATGACTTGTAACCTTGCTGAGGATACTAAATTGGGAGGAGCTGTCGACTCCCTGGAAGGCACAGAGGCCCTGCAGAGAGACCTTGACAATCAGAGGGCTAGGCAATCACCAACCATATGAAGTTTAATAAAGACAAGCAGCATATTCTGAACCTGGGACAGGGTGACTCTGTATGTATGGATAGACTGGGGAACAAGAGGCTGGAGAACAGCACTGCAGAAAGGGACCTGGGGGTCCTGGTTGACAGCAAGTTGAATATGCTCAGTCAGCAGTGCCCTGGCAGCCAGGAGAGCCAGCTGTGTCCTGGGGGGCATGAGGTCCAGCATCGCCAGCTGGGCCGGGGAAGGGATCGTCCTGCTCTGCTCTGCACTGGGGCTGCATCACCTCGAGTCCTGGGGACAGTCTGGGACACCACAATGTAAGAAAGATCCCAAGCTATTAGAGAGTGTCCAAAGGAGCCTACAAAGATGGTGAAGGGTCTGGAGGGGCCATCCGAGGAGTGGCTGAGGTCACTTGGCTTGTTCAGCCTAGAGAAGAGGAGATGGAGGGGAGACTCTATAGAAGTCTATAACTTCCTCACAAGGGGTAGCAGAGGGACAGCTCCGATCTCTGCTCTACAAGACCAACTGTAATCTGTCTCAAAAGACGAGGTGCAGGGGACCGAAACCCTGTGAGAAGTGCAGTGCTCCAGGCCCCTGTGGTTATGACAGTAAATCCTATGCTAAACATGGGACAAATAGAAAAACACACATCTTCGTGAGCTAAATACTGTCAGCAGTATTTAGATGGAGAAAATGAGATTTCCGTCATCCTATATAACCACGTTAAAATGTGGACGAGGCTGACTACCTTCAACTCATGCACATTCGGAAAACGCCTGAATTTGTTAGCACGAGTGGGGCGGATGGCCCGGGTGCGTTTGGCAATGCTGACTTGCGTCCTCAGCGTTACCCAAGAACGGCACCGCACGGTGAGCCCAGCGAAGCTTCTCCCGGCGGCAGCCGCTGCCGCCGCTTCTGGTGCTGGGGCTGACCGGGCGAGCCGGGGCGGGGGCCGCGCTCACCTGCACGATGAGCGGGCGGTCCTCGGGACAGGCCTCGCCGTAGAGGTTCTCGCGGCGGTAGTTGGCGTCCCTGAGGAAGACCTGGGCGTGCAGCATCGGTGTGTAGCAGAGCTGGGCGCCGTGGCGGCGGCTCAGCAGCCTCCAGGCCAGCTCGCTCTGGTCCACCATGGGCGCCACCACGTAGTGGGCGCTCCGCAGCGTCTCCCTCCAGAAGGCTTCCCCGCGCAGCTTCGGCATCTCCCGCCTGCTCGCCCGTGCAGCGTTGCGGCAGCTACCGGTCCGCGCCGCCGCACCGGGGCTCGCGCCCTGAAGGCCCGCAGGCTGCCGCGACCGCTGGGCCCGTGCCGGGCACCGGCGCAGCCGGACGGTGCCACCGCCATCTCGCTCCGGCCGGCTCAGCGGTGCAGCCGCGCGCCGTCCCCTC
>VZRS01013339.1:8654-84791 GCA_013398055.1 Ifrita kowaldi | reverse complement strand
TCCTTGGTGTCGGATGGTCGGGGCAGAGAGGTGAAAATGGTCCACCTGACTGAACCAAGTATAACGGCATCCATGACAAAATCGTTCATTCTGCATCATTTTATAAAGCTACTGGCCATCACCAGGATGAGCACAGTGGCCACTACCGTCCAGAATATCAAAAATGCTTCATCTCTACTCCAGTCAAAACAGCTATGTAACCTGAGTTACAGGACTTCTTTTCTTCAAAAGAGAAAAACTCTCACAAAATCATATAACAAAGCACGAGAGCCTAAGCAGGGTTACACGTACACTCCAAGTACTCAGTAAGCCTGTTAGTCTGTCCATTGACAAGCCGTTACAGCTCCAACTTCACTGTCAAAGCCTGTATTTTCCCCCCTCTCCACCCTTCTGTGATGAACTTGCTGCAATAAATAATTGAGTTTCAAGCTTCTAATTATTTTTTACCATCTTTCATTACCTCTCACCAGCCTAAAGAACGAGGTTGCTATTTGAAATACACAGCCTCCACCACTATCAGCACTCCCTTTTCCTCTGCTGCAGCTGCTCCAGGAGTATTTTTTTTTTCTTTCTTTTGACCCTGATTTGCAGGTGTGATGTCTGGTAACTTATTTAAGTCCAGAAGAAACAAACACTTGCTTCCTATTCTACCTTACATCTTTTAGGTTTTACTTGATCTCCATCTCAGTACCAGTGAACTTTGCTTTCTGGTAGCGCTTCTGCTTTCTGGTAGTGCTATTTAAAGTAACCAGTTCTAAGTAAACTGTGGCCCTTCTTGCATTTTTTTATCTAGTATCTTCAGCAAGAGAGGTGTATTTCTTTGCCTTCAGGAAGGTGGTAGACCAGAAAAGGAAAATAATAGCTTTAATACTGATAACAATATATGCTATGTGCCATACATTCTTGAACTCTTCCTATTGCAGATGGTCCATCATTTCAAAATGGCAATGTGCATTTGTGAGCCTTAACAGTTCCCCGGTCAGAGAACTTTTCTTCAGTCTTGAGATTTAGATCAGCATGGTTTTAGCCTGTGAGAAGCTAGCTGAAAAGGATGGAATGTATCACCTGACAAGAATCCCCATGTCAGTTTCACAGAGAAGGGTAGGTGTGAGGGACTTCACTTCTGCCCTTCTCTTCTCAAAATAAGAAACTGCAATATTGGATTTTGCCTTCTGATATAATTCCATCTCTGTCTAATGTGATGGGCTACTGAGAAACAACAAGAAATACCAGCGCTAATAAGGTTTTTATTTTTGGCACACTGTGTTCAGCAGCCAGTTATAATGGGTTACATGGCAGCAGCTCATTAGATAATTATGGGGGAAAAAAGCCATAAACAAAACGACTTTCTGCTTTTCAAATAACAACCACAAGAACATTGACAGCATATAAGCTGTAAGTAATTCTTAAGCAACTTCTATGACTAAAACAGTATCTTCAAGCTCTGCTTAGATGAAACCATACATACTTGTTTATACAGGGAGCTCATCAAACTCCTGCTTCAACAGATGGGACAACATTAGCCCTTGCTCCCTCCACACAGCCCATTCAGGTAAGTTACACACTTTAGCACAGAACTATTGTACCTGTTTAATCACTCCTTTCTTTTTCCTTCCAATTTTAAATATAACCAACACAAGTAGGATTCTTTCACCTTTTTTTTCAGGCTCACAACTGCCAGTAGTTAAACCAAACCAACTAGTCCCCATTTGTTTTGTTTTATATAGTACCCTATGCCAGTAGGTGCAGTGGCAGTGTGCAGTAGATGTAATGAAGTCCCATGGTCCGCACACTGTTCACACAGCCACTCCAGTATTAGTATCCAGTATCCCTCACACATCACACTTTCCTCCTTCTGTTACTGTCTAACACTCAGACATCATACCTAAAACTTCAGAGCATTTATACCCATTGCCTATCCAACCCTCAGAGAGACCCTGAGGTAGACACTATTGTCCCATTTTACAGATGGGAAAACTGAGGCAGGAGTATTAATGGCTTGTCCAATATTGCAAATAAAAGCCCATCTAAGAGTTTCCACTTCAATATTGTGGTTGTATCTAACGTGCCAAAATCATGGCAACAAGAAGCCATGCTTCAGAATACTAAGCCTTCATTATTATTTTTATTTCCACAGACTACAAATCAGATATGTCAGCAGCAGATTCTGCTTTATACCAAGAAGGGAGAGATTCCAGGTGAAACATGAGATTAAGAAATGGTGGTAGAAAATAATTCAAAAGCCAACCAGTGATGAATTCTGTTTAATACTAGGAAAGCCAAAAAGACACCCTTCGGACCAAAAAGTATTAATTAAAAGGAAAAAAAAAAAGAAAAAATGAACAAGACATTTCAAAATGGTTTAAGCTGACATTATGTTGTTTTATTTCAGATTTCACAAAAGAAATACTTTATAAAACTAAAACCAGTTAACCCAGCCACTATCAACAGAGGGTGGTATAAGCAAAAGACACTAGGTCAGAACCTGCAGTGAAGAGCCATCTGTTCCTGTCACTGGAATGCTCATGTATCCTGTCAACTACCAGGACACTTCACTGGGGGATGAAGATGGAGAGAGCCGGGGTTTTACAGCAGTTCCGAGAAGCACATTAACTCCTCCTAGTTGGTGCTTTGTTGCTACCCAGGTCTCCTCTGTATCATAAGTGTAGCAAGGATTTACTGATTTCGGAAATGACAGATCCAGCATAGCAAAGGCAAGAAATTTTTCAATTGAATTTTATGCAAATTTCCTTTAAAAAGGTACTGTATTTTAAAATCAGACCATCAAACTGATTACTTAGCTAACTTATGTGGGATTTCCAGTCTCATTACTGAAAGGAAAATGAATACAAAAGGCTTACGTAAGCCCTGTGCTAAATAAAATATATAGGGGCTTTGGGTAGATCCTTGTATGTTTGCCTGAACTTTGAATATGGGAGAGCAGGGGTGGGAGGGTTTTTTCAGTTATTGTTAAGGAATTCTATTCCCTGCCCTCCCCATTCCAAATTTTGCATTAGGTGGTGAGACTGGAGGTGAGAGGGAATAAGGGAAACTGTTAATCTTAATGCTTTACTAAGGTTCTGATACAGCTGGCCACAGAACCTTGCACAAATATAAATGAAGTACCTGCCTAGGGACAGCTTTGCCTGTTTTTATCATGCCCCAGTTAAGGCTGTTAAATACAATGACATCTGTCAAACCATCCACCCTATCTCCCCCAGGCCCCTCTCTCCTCTGAAGAGTACATGATGGCAAGAATCCTTCCTTCTACCTATTCCTTTCTGAAAAGGGCAGGGCAGTGGGAGAAAAAAACCCAAACAAACAAAACAAACAAGAACCAGATTATTTTGGAGATGCATTTTGGTTTAACAAATGGGCAACTTTCCCTTGTAGAATAAACCTTCCCCGCCAAAAAGGGATATTTCTTTTCTCCTATAACCCACGATAAATTAAAACCGAGTAAGAAGTCTCTGGTTTGATACAATAAATACTTAGAATATAGCAAATTAAAAAATATAGTTACAAAACCCTCAATGGAATTCTCTTTCTGACCTAAACTGCAGACAGATTCTTCACAGACAAAAAGTATCTCCAAAATCAGCTGCAGCTCCGCTCCTCTTCTCTCCCTGTTCACTAGGCTTGGTCAACAAGTGCTATCACATACCCTTTGGAATACTGTTAAGACAAAAACAATATAAAGCACAAAAAATCTACTCCTAAATTTGTTTTTTATACTGCCAAGGGTGTAGGAAGCAACCATCTGTGGGGAACCCTCATTGCAGTGCACAGTGACAGAGTCACAGCACTACAGTAAAGATGGACAGGGAGACTAGGGGGAAAAACAGCTATAGGAAAGGAAGGAGATGGAACCCATAAAAGTTGGGAAAGGAAAAGATAAGCAAGAAAGAGACAGAAAAAGACCAATCGAGTCCAGCGGGACTTCCCAGTTCTGGCAGCAGAGCAGATGAGATGTTGAACAATAGGAAGAGTTCCTTGGGGTCTGTCATAACTAGGAATGTTGTTGGCATTTTCTTCGTCATGGACAGTGAGTAAGGAGAAGTTAACCCTCTCTGACACTGACACGTGGCTCTGCCAGTGAGCTGTGGATGATCCCAATAATTGATTCAACGCCATCTCCTTCCAGCAAAGTGCGGTGATCCCCTTCAATAACATGGACAGATACTTTTCCATCGCATACCTGCATAGGCATGAAAAAGAAAAACTTTTCATTCACAATTTACAACCAGGTAGTCACCTAGCCACTTTGGGTTTGTCAGTCTTCTAAGCTACTCATAATTTAGACCACTGTCTCTATCAAACTCAGTTAAAAACAGCACCAGTTTTACTCTGACACATTTTCACAGATCAGCTGTGGGGCACTGTTTGGAACCAGTGTTTTAAAGCACAATAGTTTGACAGCCTGACAGGTGATCCACTCAAATGTAAGTTAGGAGGAAGTCAACCAACCTAGTACCAAAAGAATAATTTACCTACAATATCAAAGAATGAATGATAAAAGTAGCTACTTCCAAGCCCTTAAGTAAACCAAATGAACACCCCCCTCCATCTTTCTAACACCACCAGAAATCTTCCTTTAAGGTCATTATGTAACTTTAGTAACATATAAATTAGCCTGGAATCAATAATGACTAAATTAGATGCCTAAAGGGTTAGGAGATGCCAGAAGCAGGAAGGGAATTTGCACCAACTTCACCCTGGTATGTGAGCAGGGGCTAAAGAACAGTGACCGTATCAGGACTACAGGCCAAACCCTGACTTTTTTTTAGCCCACAAGAAACCCACTTCTAACTACTAGCTTCTAAGTGAAAAAAGGCAACTGAGAAAAAGCTGCCTTTATTGTCAGAAGACTGACACTTGCTCTTCAGAAGGGTGCCCTCATTCAGTGAACTAACTTCAGGGTCTACAGTGAAAAGAGAGTGAAAGTTGCTCTCTTTTAACATTGTTCTTATCCAAAGTCATTCTACAGAGCTGCAAGAATCAGCTATAGAAAACACTTATCCTACATACAGGCAAAACTTTCTGGCCCTCACTACCCACAGAAAATGCCTGGAACCAATCAACTCATTGCTTTTGGAGACTTCTAATTCTTGTTAGAGCATAACAGCTGCAGAACAACAATTTCTTTCAGGTTGGTTTTGTCCTTTTTTCCTCAGTAAGGATGATTTCCCACGCTTTTCTTTGGCTTCCCCAAATATCAGGAGAAACTCAACAATCACCAGTGCGCCTGAGACTGACCTCTGAGAGTTTATAGTCTCTACCTAGACCTTCCTCATATTCATTGTGAGACTTTGCCCGCATCAGTGTCACGTTCCCATGATACTTGGAGTCTGGTATATACTTGTCAGCAGCCTTCAGTTTATGGTAAAATGAAGTAGCAGCAAAGCTGAGTGCTTCACGATTGATGTTTGTATGAATCTCAGTTATTAGATCTACAGCAGCATTCACACGAGCCTCCAGATCCTTCAGGGGCAGCAGAACCTCCAGCAGCTGGAAATAGAAACATTTTTTTCCCACATTAGTCTCAACAGCTGAGAATCCATCTCCATTAAACAAAAAAAAACACCCCCCTTGTGCAATATAAAGACATACAGATCTTGAAAATAAGAAACAGTACCTTATTGTATTCAGTCCCCGTAAATTGCTGAACAAAGGCACACAATGCTTCAGTCTCCAGTGCAGCCTCATTTCCTTGGGTCAGTTTGGCTCTGTAGCTCTGGAAAGGAGAAGAATACAATGTGAACGTGAGAGGGATGTGCCTGACGTTAAAAGTCAGATAAAAACAATTACAGAACCAAAGGTGTGAACTGGGAAAAAAAGGAAGGGGGGAAATCCCTTGAGGACAGATTAGAAAGTAAATCCACAGGTAATGACCAAGAGCCTAGTGTCCTCTAAAGTACAATGAAAATTAAAGGGAAGCCTTAAGCAAGGTTTCCTCACACCACTACAAGAGGATCCTGACTTGCAGGCACCAGGATCTTCCAGAAGACATACTAATATTATGATTTATCATAGCAAGAGCAACATTTGTGCCTGAGCTCTTGCCATTTAATGAAGACCACCTCTCATGTGCTTCTGCCCTTCAGCCATCTCTAAGCAGCCACTGTCTACAGTTGTCTTCCAAAATCCCTATCAAGAAAAGTCTGTCAGCTTTTCAGATNTTTATGGTAAAATGAAGTAGCAGCAAAGCTGAGTGCTTCACGATTGATGTTTGTATGAATCTCAGTTATTAGATCTACAGCAGCATTCACACGAGCCTCCAGATCCTTCAGGGGCAGCAGAACCTCCAGCAGCTGGAAATAGAAACATTTTTTTCCCACATTAGTCTCAACAGCTGAGAATCCATCTCCATTAAACAAAAAAAAACACCCCCCTTGTGCAATATAAAGACATACAGATCTTGAAAATAAGAAACAGTACCTTATTGTATTCAGTCCCCGTAAATTGCTGAACAAAGGCACACAATGCTTCAGTCTCCAGTGCAGCCTCATTTCCTTGGGTCAGTTTGGCTCTGTAGCTCTGGAAAGGAGAAGAATACAATGTGAACGTGAGAGGGATGTGCCTGACGTTAAAAGTCAGATAAAAACAATTACAGAACC
This sequence comes from Ifrita kowaldi, assembly GCA_013398055.1. Taxonomy (NCBI): domain Eukaryota; kingdom Metazoa; phylum Chordata; class Aves; order Passeriformes; family Cinclosomatidae; genus Ifrita; species Ifrita kowaldi. Next base: position 78,174 of record VZRS01013339.1, on the reverse strand, counting down.
AAAGGTGTGAACTGGGAAAAAAAGGAAGGGGGGAAATCCCTTGAGGACAGATTAGAAAGTAAATCCACAGGTAATGACCAAGAGCCTAGTGTCCTCTAAAGTACAATGAAAATTAAAGGGAAGCCTTAAGCAAGGTTTCCTCACACCACTACAAGAGGATCCTGACTTGCAGGCACCAGGATCTTCCAGAAGACATACTAATATTATGATTTATCATAGCAAGAGCAACATTTGTGCCTGAGCTCTTGCCATTTAATGAAGACCACCTCTCATGTGCTTCTGCCCTTCAGCCATCTCTAAGCAGCCACTGTCTACAGTTGTCTTCCAAAATCCCTATCAAGAAAAGTCTGTCAGCTTTTCAGATTGCTCATATCTAGAATAGTAAGCTCTGAGAAAAATGAGCCCTGATGAGAGAGGATGGTCCCCAGAAAGAAGATTCTTTCTGCCCCTTACCTGGGTATATGCTGCCACAAAGGAATGAGACCCATCGAAAAGGAATAAACTGTTAAATGCATGGGAGGCATTTTGTTGTGCTTGCAGTTGGGAGCACATTTCAAAGGCTACACAGGCACCAAAAGAGTATCCAGCAATGCGGTAAGGTCCTTCAGACTGTATCTGCTTCATGCAATCAATGTAATAGGCTGCCAGGCTTTGGATGCTGTCCAAGGGAGCAGCTAGAACATGGAAGTGAGTTAGAAACAGACTGGTGAAAAGACACTGGCAAAGACAAGTATGTTTTCGTGCACTCAGAAACAACCCTGATGGAAACATCCAGGTTACTTTGCAGGTAAATTACTAAATTATGGTTAACAACTTGCACAAGTAACAGTAATATTCCTGCTTTCCAAGGACAGGTTGAATAGGATGCTTTGACTTTTGCACACAAACTTTTCAATCTAATCTATTATTCCTCTTGGTACCTGGGGATGTTTGACATAACCCTATTCAGACTAATAGGCCTGATACTTGTTGTTCCAAGTTTAATAGTCTAGAAAAAAGCCCTCTCTATAAGCAACTACAGTTCAGAATGTTGTGTGTGCAAATTCAAGATGCTGAAGAACTGACATACCTTTGGTGCACTGGAGCCCATAGCAGGGCATGTGAAGTCTGGAGGCCAGAGTGTAGAAAACTGCAATGGATCCTTCAATGGGGTGAACAAGGAAAAGAGGGCGCTCCATGCTCTGAACATCATTGAGACGAGTAATAGTTGGCCCTTCTGGGTTCACCAGTAAGTTGTTCAGATCTAGTTTTGGAGGTTCACCTGGGCCTGTCTTCATCAGTGGGGACGACTTCAGCTCTTTGAAGGAAAGCACACCAGACATACGCAATTAGCTTCAGGGTCAGTCTTGGTCATGTAGCCATAGTCCTAACAGACAACCTCAGGGCTGCTCTAGATTAGCCTGTTGCCCCACTACATCATCACAGACACAGGGATCTTCCAACTGTCAGTTGCTCTGCAGCAACTGCATATGCTTTTAGCTTCCTGTAACCATGCCATTACATTGTTTATTCCCCAGACAAGTAAAAGGTCTCAAATTGCATCCTACACATAGCTGCTAAGAGTACTCATGCATACAGCTGCTAGCCAAGCAAGAAAGCAGCTTTCACACTTGCTCGTACACCCTGCCCCCAGAAATGACGGGCCTGCCCCAGTGGTCAATACACTTCTGTGACATGTCTGTCACTTAAGAGCTATTCAATTATAACTTTATTTCAAGATCTGATAGGGGTTTATGTCACTGGAGATGAAAGCAACGGATTGTGAGTTTAATTATTTGGACTCAGGTGACCGGTAGCAACCCCAATCCAGATACTCTACCCTCTGCTGTCCTGGACTTGGAAGAAAGTTCACGCAGCTTGTTGATGGTAAGGAGTCGAATTTCTCTCATGGTCATAACGATGTCATAGTCTCTCTCCAGCATCTGGCGCACCTCCACACCCATCAAGGAATCCAAGCCCAAGTCAGCCAAGGAACTCTCAGCATTCAGACTACTCACATCACGGACCCCTGCGAACAAAACAGCATACTAGCAAAGGGCCAATTTCTTTTCAGCTTTAGGCCTCTCTAGCAGCCTTCTCCACTTTCTTCCTTCTCCTAAAATCTCAGTGAACTGCAGCTACAGAGCTGCAATTCACCTTCCAGGATCATCTAATACTTTCGTAAGTCACCTCTTCTACAACCCCCACCTTGTCATACGGGATCCAGTACTTAGAGTACATATTAAATGTGCACAGATTTATGGCAGGGGATACATCAGTCCCAACTAAATAGTTGTGGATAGTTTCACATCAGCTCTAGACCAAATATACAACAGCCAGTCAGCTAGACAGATTTCACACACTGGAGGCTCTAACTGAAACTGCAGTCCTAGACCTAATGCAACTAATCCTCAGCTACAACGAGATGAAAGTTATCAGTGTCAATGATGGTTGATTGCAACACTTGATGTCTATCACACTGGAGGAGGAGGCGGTATGTTTAGGTTTCATTGCCTTTTCCCCTTTAATTTTCACACTGTTCAATCTCTCACCCTTTCCTTACCCGTAAAAGGCCTCTCATAATAACACCTGCATCTACACCTTTTTGTCCCCTCCTCCACCTTGTGCTGCCCCACATTGCCACCCTTCCCACTATTAGGCTTCGTTACTATCTCCTCCCTTTGTTGCTTTCATACTCTCTTTCTTTCAAACTAACCCTATAGCTGGTGCGATTTCCCAGACACTTTCCTATGACTTTTAAAAGCCGCATCTGCTCTGAGAGGTCAGATTTGCTGTCAGTGAGCTGCAAACAACTCCCTAAGTAACACTCAGGAGACTGTCTTTCATTTATCAGTACATTTTTTGGTAGAAAACAAAGGATCAATAGACAGTTCTGTCTGCAAAAGAAACAGCTGACGTGGGACATAGTAGATGGAGTTGACAGCAATTGTTCACTACCCGCACAAAAGTAAGAGACACAATGGTAAAAGAAAGCAGGTTCAAGACAGACAGAAGGACATGATACTTGTAATGCATAGGTTAAGCTACGGTTACTAGATGTTCACATGGGATGACAGACAGAGCTGGTAAGTGAATACACTACCAGTTAAGACACTAAGTAGAGAAAAGCTACTTTTTGCGGCATGGGGACATACCAAGGTGAATGTTTGAAAGCTGGAATAGTACTCAGAAAGACAGTTATGTATTTGCTCTATTACGTGCTGCCCCAGAATTTTGCTCTTGGGGGCTGTTCCTGTTGATTCTCCATTTGGAGAAAGGTACCAGTTCACTCTAAATAAAACCCAAGCCACTGGAGTATATATGCATATCTATGTAAACACAGTAACAGAGAAAAACCCATACAAGAAACAAAGTCATTATTTGAGAGAAGGAGCAGTGTAAAGGAGAAAAAAAACAAAACCAAACAGTCTCACAACAGTAACACAGCCACACCACAGGAGGTCGGGAAGAGATGCTGAACAGAGCACCTACAGCAGCACTACTGCTTTCCAAAAGTATTGAGAGAGTAGACACTGCCCAGTGACAGCACTTACCCAGGATGTGAGCAACGGCTTCTACAAGATCCCGCTGGCTACCTCCTTCAGCTTTCACTGAGACCTTCTCTGCTAGGACAAAACTGGACATGACAGGATGAGGTTGATTCAGGAAGACATCGAGCACCTCCAGGCATGAGCTGATTTGTTGGGGAATCGTTCCCCCCACCACAATGTCTTTGTTTCCCATTGTCTTCAGCAAGATACCCACATCACCAATGGCTCCCCACTGGATTGCCAGGCCTGGAGGAGAAATTAGAAGAACACACTAAGCAGTCTACTAAAGCACGTGGCAGCAACAAAAAAGGGACTTAATAAGGCTTGCATTTCCTTTGTACTGTTAAATGGTCAGTATTCATTCACACATTAATGACTCGGGGAAACACCTAGGAGCGGAAAACAGCCTTCAACATACTTTATCACTCCAGATAAGTGCACAAATTTCTGGTCCTCGTCTGGATGTTTGGTGAGATAGTTAATACTGTGCAATGAGTAAAGTCTTCTTACCTGGGAGTCCATCATTATGTCGCTGCTCACAGATACGCTCCATGGTAGAATTGGCAAAGCCGTAATTACTTTGCCCAGCATTTCCTCTTCCACAGCTTACAGAGGAGAACACAACAAAATAGTCCAGGTCTGGACACTTCTTACGAGTCACCCTTGGAGCAGAGCAGGAGAGAGAAACCTCATCAAAAAAACCTGCTGATTGTACTACCATCAAAGGCTAGTGCGAGACTAAAATGACTAAGTTCGATCAGTTCTGTGACCTTACAAGCAGTTCTTATTTGTCCCTTCTACAGACACTTACCAATCCAAATGAAGGGTGCCTGAATACTTGGGCTTGTTGACCTCCCAGAATAATTCTGGGGTCTGATTTTCAATCATGCCATCTCTAAGGACCTATGGGGGGTGGGGAGAGGGATTAAAAGAGAAAGTGTAGTTTCAGTATCTCCAGTTTCTCTGTTTAAATATGCCACGTGGCTTGAGTTATGAGAGGATATCACTATGGAATGTATTTTTGTAACTTCGCAGTACAGACATATCCCGAACGTCCCAAAATATGTCAACACGGCTTTTGCCAAGTCTGCTTTTTTCAGTATTTTTTCAGTATTGACACTGCAGAAATTCTGGCAAGCTCTACACGGGATTTTTCTTGTCCACAAGGGTCTAGGGCAACATCTGTCTTACCACAGAACCGAACTTGCTGGCCAAATACTGTTGCTTCACAGGTCAAGGGAACAGACCTGTAAGACCAGGTAAGACCAAAGCATAGTGTCCTTTGAAACACAGAGAACTTAACTAAAATTGTATGAAGCCTGACTGCCTTCAGTAAAAAAGTCGCTTGAATGGATGTCGCCTATTACAAGTCCTAAGCATTTTTGTCACTTACCACAGCCAAATTAAAGATGCCTCCAACTGGTCCAAGCTGCAAAGCTTCTTCTATCAATAGCTGTGTTCCTTCTAGTGTTCCAATATCACTGGTAGATACCAACACTTCAATTCCCAGTGCCTTCCACTCTTTAACACATTTAGCCTGGTAGCCTAGAAAAAATAAAGGTGGACAGTGCTTGGGATGAAGCATCCCAACCATAAGGTTTTGGTTAACCTGCTCCTTTATGCTTTTCTGACTAGATAGGGACTCAATAGCTAAATAGTTCCTAATTCAGCTACAAGACAAAAATTGGACGAAATCTGAACAGTAACTAGAAATCATTTGAATTTCAGAAATATTCTAAATGGATAAAGTGGAGAACAGCATTGGGAGACCCTAGAGGTTGGGGTGGTGGTGGGGGGAAGGAAGGAAAAGTACAACTGTGTAGAGAAATGAACAAAAATTTGGGTACTGAGATCAGAAAGATTGGCTGGATTAGAGCAAAACAACAGATTATAGTAGCACAGCCAAAACTTGAGAAGAAGTATTTGATCTATGTGTTTGTACACACAAGTGGTGTGATTGTGAACTTGCCAAAAGAAAGAAGAAACCAGTAGAGACAGAGAGAAGCTGTGTTATGACTGAATTTGTATGAGGAAATACTGAAGACTATCACTGATAAGAAATCTCAGTGCTGCCACTGTAATCAAACCAACACCTTAAATCTGAGTAAAAATGTTTATGGATGTTATCATCTTTACAGATGAGCTATCTAAGGAGCAAGAGTGAGCATCCACACACATAACTTGAGGGACAAAGTATCTTTAACAAGGAGTTTTTAGGCCCTTCCTTGTGGCATGTGATCCAACATGCTACAGCTAGTGGACAAGTCCATGAGGTAGCCAGACTTTGCAGAGGGCATTAAGGTAAAAGAAAGGCTACAGAAAAAATCCTGTGTAAGAGAGAAAATGAGTTGACAGAATTAGGAAATATAAAAGGGGGAAAGCAGTAGTTGGAAAAAAAGGTCAAGCTAAAAGATAGTTCCTCCTTTACAATAAAGGAGACAACAGCTTGTTTGAAGTGAGATAATACAGGAAAGGAAAGAAAAGAGATCAAGACATTATTAGTCACCAACAGGACACTTAAAAATGGAGAGAAACTACAAACTGAGGTCTCTTGAAAGGCTGTCATGTTCCCTGTCCCCTTAAAAGTTTTGCTTACCAGTTCGTATGCCAGAACGAGATGTCAGTATAATCTTCTGTGCTCCTCTCTCAACTAGCCACTGTGCCAACTCGAGCCCAAATCCTCCTAGGCCCCCTGTGATGATGTAAGACTTGGCAGGTAGACAGGAGGTTCGGGAGATTGCAGAGATTTTAACTGGTTCACACTTTCTTAAAGGATACTCCTTTTCCTCTTCTTGGACCTTCCCCCCACAAAAAAAACACAACCAACCAACAAAACCACAAACAAAAAACACACACACACACACACAAAGAAAAGGAAAAAAAGAAAAAAAGAAAAAAAAAAAAGTAGTTACAATCAGACACATAATGCATCTCTGCATCTCTCATCTTTCCATGCTATGCTCCTCCAGCCAATGGGAATGAACCTTGCAGAATCAGCGCCAGACTTGACAGTTACAATTGTGACAGTGTCAGCAGTAAAAACTGACCCTGTGCTGCCCTATTCATAGAACTTCAACTCGAAATGGATAAAAATACCCAACAGTCACCAGAAGATGGCCAAATACATCAGAGAATCAAAATCATTATCTCATTACCTTGATCATAACTTTGCCAATATGTTTTCCTTGTGCCATGAATCTGAAGGCAGCTTCTACCTCTTCTTTGTTGAAGACTGTACTCCTCAGGGGCTTTACTACACCATCTTTTATGCCTTTCTTCAACAACTCTGATACTAGTTCCCACTCTTGGTTTCCCTCATCGAATATTGAATCTAGTAGGATCCCATGAAATGCCACATTCTTGAGGAAGAGAGACATTCCTAGAAAAAGCAATTTGGTGATAACCTGATGCTGCTGACATTTCGAAATGGCGCCTATCCTCTGCTTCAGAAACATTTCTGGGAAGTTCATAGGAGTAAAGCAATCAGATGCTTGAATTCTACATTTTCCAAACTCATTCTTGCATATACTCTCCAAATGCTATATTCATTACGTTGTTCTCTTACAAGCAGACCAGTTTCACAGAAACTCCACTCCCAAAAATTATGTGTTGAGAGGACAAGCTATATCATGGTCAGTCTGATATTAAAAAGGACATTTTTTTTGTCTAGTGACATCTGAGTTAGAGTCACGGCGGAGCTAGAATCCTGCCATACATCATGTCTATCTCCACAGGAGACTCTTCCTCATAGCAAGGTTTTCCAACATGATAGGATCTTTCAAAATTTAATTAGAATAAGGAAGCAGACTGTCGACACTATATGCAATCATTCTACAACAGGAGAACATAGTTGTAATTTTTCACTAACACATCACCTTATAAAATGCAAAAAATTTTTCCCATCCAAGAGAAACCAGGTTAATCTTGCCCTGTGCCTTCAAAATTGGTAGATGCTGTTGACTGCCTTGAGGGACAAGAGGCCTTGCAGAGGGGTCTGGATAGACTGGAACACTGAGCAATCATCAGTGATATAAAATGTAACAAATGCCAATTGTGCACCTGAGACCAAGTAACACCAAACACAAGTATAAATTTTGGGGAGGCTGGAGAGCTGCCATGCAGAAAGGGACCCGAGGGCGCTGGGCAGCAGCTAGAACCCAATGAGAGGCATTTCCCGATGCCCCATCTTACCAAGATGACTGTTGTTAGACAGATCAAATTTGCCTATTTCCAAGAAGCGCCCATGTCGAGCAAGACAACGCAAACTGGCTTGGAGCTTCTCTTCTGCCAAGGAATTTAACACGAGGTTGACACCTGCAATGAAAGAGGAAGCAACTACTTAAACTCAACCCTGCTGAGAGCCTAACTCTGTCTTCAAGTGACTCATATTGTCTTTAGAATGTACAACTGCATAATGTGGCATAGTTGACGAAAAAAGGAAAAATATTTCTTGAACTTCACCTTTTCCATTGGTAACTCGAAGTATATGCTGCTCAAAGGTAGTATCTCTGGAGCTGGAAAAGCTATTAGCATCTAGCTGTGGGAATCTTGCTTGGAGATACTCACGTTTCTCAGTGGAACCTGGAAGCAAAAGACAGATTGAAAGATGTCACTAATTTAATTTTTATGATGAAATAGCACATTTTCTGCTGCACATCTTTCCCCCAAGGACTGTAAGTAAGTCTGAGAAGCCATCTCCAAGTTTTCAGTCTCTCAAGGTGTCAGACCTTAGGACAACAGCTGTCTGGTTGCTCCTGCACATTTATGAGATAGAGCAAGGACCAGAAACAGATCAGAGCCTTTCAATGGACAGGCATTGGATTCATATTACCAAATTTAAAATGAGAAAGCCATGATCTTCTTCCATACTTCTGATTATATAGTGTACAGAGGTAGATAAATTTGACCGTGCTGTGGAATTTTCAAGCTCTGAGTCAGTAGCTGTATTTACCATGTATCCTGTTCTCAGCCTGGAAACCAGATCAAAGCTACAGCAGATCATATTGGGGGGAATAAGTATATACCTAAATAGGTACATACTGATATATATGTGTGCATACACATGCTTCCTCTATTTATTATCTATAATCTACTTCTCCCCATGACTTTGGGCCCTCAATACTCACCTACAGTAGCAAAGACACGGCAGCCCATGCTCAGGGCAATGGCAATGGCTGCTTGGCCCACACCTCCTGAGCCAGAGTGAATAAGGATACTCTCACCCTTCTTCATACCACCTCGAATCACCAAAGCGTAATAAGCAGTGGCATAAACCACAGGCACTGAAGCTGCTTCTTCTAGAGTCCTAAGGAGCAAAGCAGAAGAGATATCTTTAGCCTTGGAAAAGACTACTAGATTCTCCTGATGAAATTTGCCTTTCTGCAAATGAAAGCTTAAGCTGCTGAGATAGATCAGAAAGTGTTAAGTGGTTGTCAGTCATACAGCAGACTACCACAGCTGCCAAGCACAGCCAAGTTTCATCATTCTGCAAAAGTACTTCAGTAACTAACCAGTAACATAACCAACACTGAAATCCCAGTGTATACTGAAACACACAAAGCTAAGAGCCCCAAAAAAGATGAGAACCTTGTGCAAGCCACTGTACAAAAACTAGTGCTGAATTCCTGCAGTGAATCTAACCCAAAATCCTACAGTTGCTTGGGACACTATAGCCCTGTTAACATTTCCCAGAGGAGAATCTACCCATTGTACAGCACGCAGGTTTGATCAGGACTGTCATCAGCCTCAGGCAGGAAGGCAAATCTTAACCAGAAAACAGAAGCTGACCTACCAGTTTTCAGGCACCTCCCATAGAAACTTCTTGTCACAGTCTACCACTGTGGCCAGCCCCTTGGCTGGCAGCAATCCCATCACTCTTCTTCCAGCCAGGTCCCGTCCTGAGAACTCCATGCCCAGCATGCATTGCTGCAAAGCCCAGTTACCTGAAAGAACATTAACACCTTTTACAACAAAAAAAACCAAAACAAAACAAAAAACCACAAAAAAAAAAACAACCAAAAAAACCCACAAAAAACCAAAAAAAACACCCAAAAAAACCCTCTTGTAAAATTCCTTTACTACAGCAGCAGTCCCTGAAAGTCTAAACCCCAGAGGCAGGAAGTGTGCTGGGATTTGTCAATTCTGTACACAGTTCATAAGTTGCCATAGTTAATGTCTCACTCCAAGAATGGCGGAGAAGGACTTGGTCTCATTAAATCTTAAGTATTTATCCTTGATGACATTACTTTAGTTTCCAGTTTTCATCTGAGAAATTTCATGAAAACATCTTTTTTCAGAGGCAATTCCGTCCCTCTGAAAAAGAATGATACATAAACTAGGAAAGGATGATCACCACAAAAATATATAGTGTAATATGTAAATATGAATTTTTGCTAAGTCACATTTTAGGCAGACAGTTATGTCAGTCATAGAATCATAGAATGATTTGTGTTGGAAGGGACCTTAAAGATCATCTTCTTCCAACCTTGTGCCATGGGCAGGGGCACCTTCCGTTATGCCAGGTGGTTCAGTCATGAAGGGGAATGCAGCCCTACTCAAATCACCCCTAAGAATCTCCCAATGAACTTAATTTTCACAGGTTCCACCCCCTCTCTTTTAAATATATTTTTATATTTAATAGACATTACATTAATTCTCAACTCACTATAAAGCAAGATAATACCACCTCCATTTTCTAAACAGGCAATTACTTCATTGTGCCATTTTTCTTCCCCAATATCCAAGCATGTCCAACAGCATGGCAGCACAAAACTTCAACATTCTCACCTTGGCGTTTACCATGCCCATCTCTGGAACCTCCATCAACTTGTTTTACCTCACACTTGGTATCTATGCAATGCAGCAAGCAACATTTCTCAGAGCATCATTTACTAATTGTGCCATATGAAAAAAATGGAACTTTAACTGGAAGTAGAACTTGGAAGCTTTTGGTGTACAACCCTGAAGCAGGGCTGTACTTCCTTCTCAAAAGCATGCTTTCTGGCATACTGGCATACACTTTAGCCAGTGCATAACTAACATTCAGGAGATTAATTCTAGAACAACAACACATAAAAACATTTCCTTCTAGTGTAACTAACTCACCAGGGATAGCATCTGGAGAAAGCTTCCCTGTGGCCAGCATAATGTCCCGGAAGTTGAGAGATGCATAATAGACTTTGCAAAGTAAAATATTGGGATTTGTTGTGTGGAAGTGTCGAAGCGGGGAGACAATCCAACGAAGAGATGAGAGATCTCCACGAGTCAGCACATTTACATAGGCATATTCTGTCAGCTCCTGAGGTTGTGCTGCAGAAGAAGGAACAATAAGAACTTCCACACATTAACAAAGGTACATATCTTCCAAAATGAGTAAATTCCTTGTGTAATTTCTACCTCCTCCTCCATTTGCTATCCAGAAAGCCCTTTCTTGCTCTGCAATACTACTGATGCCCTAAATAGCCTATCCCTCCTCCTGGCACCACAATGTGCTACTGCTCACTTTGAGCTGGAGCACAAGAAATCAAAATTGTTCATTAAAAATAATAATAAAAGGTAACTGTAGGAACAACAGCTACTCATTTTCTATTCAAAATTCATTCAGATTCAAGGCCTTGCAAGTAATCCTCAGATCTCAAAGGATGTACCTTGCTGCAATGGGAGATGCCTGAAGGAGCCCCACTTCCCATCACGATACACATTCATCACCAGGTCCTTCTGAACAATCTTCTGCATTTCCAGGGAAGAAAGACTCGTGGGTGGGACAGCAGATGAAGGGTTCAAGTTGGAAATGAACACACACCTGAAGACAAGAGTTGTCATTTTGTTTGTTTTGCTATAGGCCTGAGAAGAAGCTAACACAAATATCTCATCTCCCAAATGCGACTGAAGGGCATGCTTACGTACCTGATTCGGTGGCCTTCTGCTTCAAGGCGAAGGCAGTTCACCATTCCCAAAATTCCCGAGTTCGCACAACTGGTGGCAGTCAACCACACCGGCTGCTCTGATGGGTCAGCCAAGACCTCCTACAGGACAAACCCCAAACTGTTTTACTAGGAACGACAAAGAAAGTAGCCCTCATGTCCTTGGCAGAGATTAGTGAATCTATTTTATTAAAAGTAACGGAACACACACATACACATTCTTCTTTTAACACTACTAAATATCTCACTTAGAAAGTATAATGATTTGGCAATTCAGATACCTAGGACACAGGAGTTCTCACCTTTAAGGATTCAACCCACTTATAGTTCATCTCATCTACTGGCAGAAAAATGGGTGTTTTGACAGGGGCTTGCCGACGACACAGGAAAATAACTGAGCCAAAGAATGACTTCTTCATGGCAACAAGATTCAATGAAGCTTTGCTGAATAAGTCCTCCCACTGTGCCTGTGAAATCAGGTAAAGCAACAAATTAACAGCAAAGTCAAAAGTCAGTTTTTCTTGCTTTTTCTTGAAAACTTGCTCTGTATTGTCTTAGTACAAATATATGTTGGATTAACATAACAGTGTTTTATCCACATCTAGACTACTCCTTCTTCCCTAAAGGATCTTCCAAAAATGGCAGTACAAGTATCTCAAAGTCCTGGTTAGGGAACCAGTCTTAGCACACTAGCAGGTGTGCAAAAACCAGAGCAGTGACCATGCCATCAAATCCCATAGGGTATTTGAACGTGTCTACCCTATTTCACATAAGCTCCGTCGGCACGGAGATGGGGAGAAGCAAGGGAAGAAGCACCCATATATCAAAGTTACACTGAAATGGCATTTCAGAAAAACAAAAGAATGAATGTATGTATGACATATCCAGAAACATTTAAGGATCTACTATCTGAATGAAATAAAGATGACTGCAGGTTCTCAGAAAAGCATCCATTTGCTTTTCATATGCCAGGTACAGACCAGCAGAAGGCTTTTACAGTGTGATCCCTTATATCAAGGACCAGAGACAGTGTCTGTATCTAGAAAACTATGAGAACTATATTAAGTCCTGCCCACTCTTGCCTGGCTTCTATCATTTTCTTCAGAGAAGGTGCATTCAACTGAAATGTATCTTCTCCCAGGCTACTGATACTAATGACAGATCTGTGTTTTTTGTTATCAATGCCAGTAGGATCTCAGTGTCTTCTCTTTATCCCCCTGTTCACTGGGAAAGATGCTGAGAACTTAATCTTTCTTCTCAAATCCCCTTGAAAAACGTCGGCAGGAAGTGAAGGGCTGGAATCTATGTAATTGCAAAATTCAAAATCCAACTACCCCACTCCAGAATTATAAACAAAACCCAAACTCTCAGAAGTGCTACTCTCTTCTTGTTCTAAAAGAAGAGAGTTGAGAGGCTGCAATCCCTCAAATCAGGAAGAATAAGTAAGTTCTGTAGAGGCACCGTTTTCCATTACTGCTTGGTCTAACAGTTGCCAAGAGAAGATGATGTCCCAGTTTCCACTCGTACCCTTGCCTTTCCCTCTCCTCCTCTTGTTCAAGCTTTGGCCTTAGTTTATTCTGCATGATATACTGGTTTGAAGACACAGGCACTCTTCTCTCCCTCCTGCAACTTCTCAGGGCTTATTTTACTGTGTCTCATTATGGGATCAGATAATGTAGGGACAAGGAAAGGAAGAGAAGAGGAAAAGAAAAACACAAGAGAAAAGCCTTCCTTCTGGGAGCACTTTAATGTTAGAAGAAATTAACTAGCTTGTAAAATCTGACTCCCAGCAGTAGTATCAAAAGTAAGAGAGATATTCTGATACCAAAGCATTTCAAGATCCTACAGTGATAAAGCTGTACCCCACCCAACAACGCAGCACATGATTTTAAGTATAAAGAAATTGTCCTGGCCAGTGTTTTCATACAGTCTAAGGTGGCAGTGCATGGGGTCAAATTAGTCAAATTAGATTAAACAGATATACAAAAGACAATGAATTATTTTCAGTGCATTAAGAAAGGCTTTCCTGACTAAACTTACGGCTTATTCTCTCAACCTAATATGTAGTAATTTGCAAGTCCTCTCTTCTGAAGACGTGTTTATTAGACATTTCTGCAGAAAGCCTCAACAGGAAGGCGTGCAAGCAACGCCTACTCAACATTCACCATCAGAGCATCTGCAAGGAGCAGACTCAGACTATTCATGGTGAAAGTATCTGTCCTTCCAGGAGGCTTACCTGATTCAGGAAGCTGTGTTTCTGCTGCAGATCTGGGCTTGTAAGGAAACCAACAATTTCTCCAAGAGTTTCTCCCTTAAGAAGAGTGTGTAGCAAAACAAACCCTCCCTCTTTCACAGCAGCTGTCAAATTAGAGAGTATTTCAGTGGTATTCACTAAAACACTTGTTGAACAGTTGTACACCACTAGGTCAGCATTGTTCAGATTTCCAGAGGGAAGGCTAGATGGATCCCACTGGCTAGAGACAACACCAGCATCTTGTAGCTCTGTTTCAATAGCTGAAAGGTTTTCCAGGACACAGTCAGTGGCAATGTAGTCCACCTGCAACAGGGGCTGAGTATTCAGAATACTTTTCACACGAGAGAACAGTTGTCCACTTCCTGCATTAGCCTGTGAGAAAAAGGAGGGGAAGGAAAAGGAGAAACCAAATCAAAACATGAAATGGTATCCAGAATTATAACTGGAACAACAGCAGTATGTAATCATTTTACTGGAAGGCCTAGAAATACCAGCTACGGTCCCATCCCAGGCTTCCAACTAACCTCTACTATCTTCATCCTATGACTGATCATGTTCTCCAATGCCACATCCAGGCAAGTCTTCAACTCTGCGGAATCTAGCAATCCACTGAGAAGAGGGTCATTTTGGAAGTGCATTTTCTCTCGAATCACAACCTGTTGCAGCTCAGAATGGAGGTTTCCATTCAGTTCCAGATGGCAGATTTCAGCAAGGATATGCTGAAGGCCCTTCTGTGTGGGTGAAGACTCTGTAGCAGCCACTGCAGTTTCTAGTCCAGGGATGACTAATTTGACCCCATGCACTGCCACCTTAGACTGTAAGTTCTGGATCAGACCTATGGAATAGAAGGGGAAATGAACGCAAGAGTCAAGATTTTCCAAGAATTTTTCTTTTCCTCTTTGCCTCCATTTGCTACACCACCTGACCAGCATCACCAATTACACCACCCTATATCATTAGCCCAGCCACACAGATACATTGCAGCCTCTGTACATTCACATGATTATGTATCGTGCAGTAGTTGCATGCCCCAAACAAGTATGCATTGTAGCAAAACAAACTAAACCACCACAGTCTTACCTGTATTAAGACTGACTGAAAGAGGGCAACTAACAGAAAACTTGTGATTGATTCAGGGAGCTGTGAAGGAAAATTTTAAGTTTCTGCAGATACAAAAATACTAAAATGCTTTTTTGCTTTATAAACTGATGGTAAATAGTTAATCCTGACTGAGGATCAGGAACAGGACTACAAAAAACAAAATACTTTCACCACAGCCTAGGAAAAAAACCCTCTGGGGACAGTATTTGGATGCTGCAGGGGAAAACTAAGGAAAAAAGAAAAAAAAAAAGGGAAATCTTTAAAATCTATTGCCAAATCTAAGGATAAGCATGAAGACACTTTACCGACACAGAATGAAAAAAAATTACTGTCTCAAGATGAAGCAAAATTCACCACTAGAGTAAAAAAAACCCAAAAAAACCACATATACACACAAAAAAATCCCCCAAAACAAAACAAAAAAAAAACCACCAAAGAAACCCAAACTTTTTTCTCTTTGATGAAAAGGCACTTAAGGTGATGAGTTTAGTGGATGTCTCTCCATCCAAAACCACTGTATTTAGCTACCAGTTTCACAACAGACTGAACTGTTCCTATTCTATTCTCATAGCAAACAATTGTTTTGATGTGTGCCTCACTAAATCATTTTCCCTGTTTGGATATGTGCCCATAATCAAATGGGAATAAGCATGTCACCTTGCCTATCTTGGCAGCTCACAGGGAAGAACAAAACAAGGTTAAAGACTCAAGTAAGCTCTCCTATCTAAAGCAACTAGGTTGGGTTTCTCCTTAAAGATGATTTGGTCCCCTCTGCTTGCAGAAGGGGTCATGCCATCTGACACATCTGACTGTTACAGAAGGGTAGATGTCCCTCTTCATGGCTTTTTACTCTTCCCCACATTCTAGAGATCTCAAGCAGAACTAGCTTTTAGCTTCCAGCAATCGTACAGAGAACCCTTGCTGAAGTCTTCTACAGAGACCAATACTAAGTAACTCAGATGTTCTGAAGTAGTACGAACAGCTTCTCTGAGAAACTTCTCTCAGTGCTACACTACCTTTGCAGCACTCCAGATAGGCATGAAGATGGGCACTGGAAGACAAACAGCTACTCTCAGTGTAGGGCACGAAGCAGAATTTTTCCAGGGTGGGAGGTGTCCGTTCCTGTTGTCGTCGTGGTGCCACAGAAGCATGAAGACCGTTGATCTGAACACCTCCTGCTTTAAGGCTATCAAGGCAGTGGTCCACAACAACTTCAAAAGCTGAAAGTCAGGAAAGAAATGTAAGTTTCAAAACAAAAAAATATTTTGTTCAAGGTGCTCTGATGAACAGTGCTAGGTGAGGCTGTTTATACATAGAGATGTTACAGAGTTGCAGAATAGCTTGGAGACTAAGAGGGTCCCCTGAAGTCCATCCTACTACTCCAGAATTCACACATTCACCCCGTAGTCAGAACAGCAGTCAAAACAACCAGCAAAAGTTCAAGCATGAGAGACATTACCTTCTATATTGTCCTGGTATTGGCACACCTGCTCTTGATGCAGCACTGGATCAATACAGACTGAGCGAATCCTCGTGGGTAAACGCAGACTGCGGCCAGTCTCAGCTAAGATCAGCACATGTAGCAGAGTGTCAAGGAAGGTTACCCAGTTTCCATTCCACAGAACTTTCCCTGCACTTGCTGCAGAAGAAGAAGAGAAAGACTCACTATTTCATCATTCATCAGATGCTAGAATGTCACTGCTTATTAAATGCCGAGTTTGGTCTATGTACCCAGCTTCCCCTGTAAACTCCAATAGTCAGTTCTACATTGGAAATAACAGCTTTCTCAATGCTCTATTGGAACTCTTGGTTGTTCTCCCTTATCACACAAAGTATAACTACCTCACAAGACACAGTGAGGTGAACTGTTAATACAAATGGAATTAAAAGATCAAACAGTCATCTTTAAAATATCCAGGCTCACTGTGCTTCTTTCGAAAGGAAATTCACCTTCACTGTTGCATTCTAGAACACCCTGGAAAGTTGGTCCATAATTATATCCACGCAGATGTAGCTCTTGATAAATGTCTTCCTTCAAGAGTCCAGACTTTGAGCTCCTGTCTACTTGAGTCCGAAAGCCATCTGGCTGGTTATGGAAATTCTTCTGAGCAGTGTTTTCCAGGAGGGAAATCTTCCCTGAAGGGCACAGTAACAAGAATAACAATCATTATCATTGTTTATAAATAACAGATTTTACTAAGACCATATATACACTTACACTTCCTTCACTTACCACTCACAGCTAGATTCCCATTTCCTGACACCTCGAAGCAGCGCGAAGCAGGCAGGAGTCTTACTTCCAGCTGTACTGATCCTGCAAGAAATATTGAGGAAGACAGGACTGTGAGGTCATTTCTACCATCCTGAAGCAGAACTTTTTCTTTCACTATCTCTAGACTCACTGCTCACAACACATAATAAAGATGACCATAATATGTACTACTTGACTGTATGAATCCATTCCTTTGCTCAGTCATGCTATACTCTTCTTTATAGTCTCTTTCCTGCATTCCTCCTCATTTCTCCCAGGCATTCCTTTCTTCCCATTCCCTCCATCTTCACTACACAGTTGTGCAGTAATACCAGCACTCTTCACTCACCCTTTTTGGGAAGGATAGTTGCCTGATGAATTGTGACATCTTCAAACATAACAGCCATTTGCTCCATGGCCATGCCAAGAGACCGTGCCAGTGTTCGCCAAGCCAGCACTAGGTACCCAGTTGCTGGGTACAAAACTCTGCCATCAATGCAGTGACCAATCAAGTAGTGGTCAGGAGAGTCAGGACTCACATCTGTCAAAGAATAAAGAGCAGAATAAAAATAATAAAGGCACTCTATCAGAGAGGTCTTTCCCCCTCAATGTCTAGAAGAGGTTCTAGTTTCCCCAACTATCCTGCCTGACAACATGCAACTCTTAAAATTACTCTTAGTCTAAAGCAACAGAGATTCCTGGTCTGCTCATGTTCTCCCACCCCATTTCAGAAACAGATACAGGTTTTTTCAATCCAAACCAAACATTTAAGCTTCAGAGGATGGCTTCAGGGATGGTGTTTTGAGTATCCTTTTCTTAGTTTTACCAAAGGAAACACACAGTTAAAGCAGCAAAGTGACAAACAAATAATAAACCCCAAACCAGCAACACACCAATATTGTAGACTGAAGCAGACGCAGAGCCTTTGGAACCTGCTGGAAAGTCTTCAGCTTTCGGAACATCCCAGTCCTGACTGTGGTCCCATTTGATGTATGGAGAAATAAGGGGTGTTCCCACAGGGACAGGGTATTCCACAGGTGGGAACAAGTTATTTCCAAGAACATTTATCCTAGAAAGACAAAAAGAATCAAGACAGTGGGGGAAGGGATGGGAAGAAAAAGTAGGGAAAAAAACTGGTTGTAATACTTAAGAGGTCAGGCAGTAATTGGTCTCAGACTCCATGTCTGAGATGCACCATGAACACTTACTTAATTAACAGTCTACAAGACGCATAATTTATTTCCAAAAGCTAGTTCCAGGTTCCGAGGCCTTTAAAATGGGACTTGTCTTTAGAAGGCACCTTCCCAGCCCAAGCAGTCTCTAATCCAAGGGAACACTTCACAAGTGAGCATGCTAAGTATGTAAAGCACAAATGTACAGCACATTTTTTTCAAGGTTTCTTGAAGGAGTATTTGAATCCATGTGAAGACATGCATACTAGAGAAGAGACCTGAATTCCCTTCCATTATCCCACTCACCCTCCTCCCCTAGTCTCCTTACCCAGTTAAATGAATCTTTCCAATCTGTGTTAGGAAGAACTCCAGATTATTTTTGTGCTCTTTCTTCATCAAAGGTAGAATGGTGCAAGTTGGTTTCAAAGTTCTCCTCAAGATAGCCTGCTCAAGTAGAATCCATAAATCACCAGTGGAAGGCATTACTTACTACTTTGTCTCTGAATTTTTCCCTATAGGTCTCAAACCACTCACGGATCTGTGCCAAGAGTTCTGTGCTAGCTGCTGGAACATACACCACTTTAACAGGGAAGAGTACCCTTCCAGCAACCCAAGTTGTTGCACATCTGGTAAAGCAGAACCTACAGAATATTAACATAATTCTGCCAAAACACAAATATCCCTTTCCCAAGCAGACTGTGAAGTGAAATCAAAACCTGCACTTGAAGAACTGCAAAGCCACCTTCTCACACCTCCCACTTGCACACACTCCCTTCCCAGGAGCAGCACCTTCTAGCCTGAAATATCCTAGTGCATTTTTCAAGCAAAAGCTATTAGGCCAAAAAACTCAGCCTTGAACCCCTCAGCCAATTTTTATCTTCTCTTCAGTTTGATCCCATGATCTTTACATGAGAAAAGAAAGAAAAAACAGAACAGTCTCAAGCTCAGACAATGAAGTCTTAGTCACTTGCATTAGAGTCCAAAATTGTTCAATGATTTCAACATAAGGCATATAGTCTCTTTTTTGAGAAAAATATCTGCCCAATTTAAAAACTGATTTAAACTCTGATTCTCCCTTCAAGTCGCTTCCAAAGCATAAGACTAACATGATGTAGTAAAAATACACTGGATTGAAACTCAGAAGCACTGTATAACTATTAATCTTGTATAACTATTCTTCCCAAGAGTTCTCTTGCGTGCCACAGACCAAGTAAAAAAGACCAGTCCTTAAGGGACAGAGACCACACCACTGATCCTGTGGAGCAAGTATTTCCCAATGCACCTCATGTTCTGCATTTTCTACTATGGAGCTAATTCCATGAGGATCAATATTCATAGGGTGGGGAGAAAGGAGCAATGATCTGATCCTATTAGGGAAAGGAGTTTAAGAAGAAAGCAAGCTCCTGTGGTCTCAGACTACTTGGTCTAGGAGAAGAGGGGAAAACACCACTGCTGTCCACCACCTTTTAAGACAAAACCTCAACCCAATGTCAGTGTACAGTTGGTAACAGGTGTTTTTCATAGAGAAGGCCTGTCAAGTCTTTTGAATATCTCGCTCCACTGTAATTTTTGCACACACTCTCCATTAGATCCAAACAATGAAATGCTTTCCTTACTCATTATGCAGTCCAGAAAGCTGACTATCAGCTATCTGAAGTGCATAGGAACAAATAACGGCAGTAATGTGAATGTCTGGGTGAGGAAATGGTAGTGTGTTAGGGATTTCTTACTTTTATTTTTAACATCAACATACACCATCCCCTAAAAAACCACAAAGAAACAAACAAAAAACCAAACATTAAAACGGGGAAAAGCTCAGAAGTACTTAAGGAAGCAAATGTTCTCAGAGCTAGGGTAAAAAAGAAGCTGCAGTCTGCAGTCTTCCCTAGTCCTCAGACCCTCAACCTCCTGGCAGCAGCGCGATACTATCAATATAGCGTCATACTGAAACAATCAGATACAATACCTGTAAAAGAGCATGAGGAGCAATCTCTACTACAACGGCATTCTCTGGAATATGCTTCAGACCTTCGTGGAACAGCACTGGATTCACTAGGTTGTTCACATGGTACTCTGCAGAGGAATTCCTAGCCAGATCACTTTGCCACTGAGATTCAGGGATAGATGTACTGATCCATCGTGCTGAGCGAGGTTTAGGGTGTGGAATGACCTACAGACAGTCAAGAAAGAAGGACAGGAGAAAGAGTTACAAGTAATAGAGAACAATACAATAGGCAAAAGCAAGCAGTTTCTCCTTTTCGCAGGTCATTTCCCCCAGCTTGATTGCTCAGGATATCTTTCTGCTTGAGGCCAAGTGATTTCAAACATTAGACCTCACAGAAGTCTACATGCTCTTCAAGAGATTTCCTCTTCCTTCTGAAGAAAGGAGTCCCCTTGAGCTCAGCATCACCCATAGTCAGCCTAGGTGCCAGAGCATAAGCCATGCAAACCACAGTTTGGCAATATTACCTTTTTCAGCGCATTGAGCAGTGCTGGTGCAATAGACGCCATGTAATAGGAGTGAAATGCGACGCCAGCACTGCGCACCTCCTTTGCGAACACACCATCTTTCTTCAGTGTGGCTACAAACTCATTCACAGAGTCCTAAGAAGAGGAACATAAGTGAACTAAGAGAAAAGCTCACAAAATACTTGGGATCTGTACGAGCCACTGTACTCCCTCCATACCCTTCATCAGTTGCCATTTAAAGGGAGCCATAGCTGGGATGAGGTTATTGCCCTTCTCAGTCTTACAATTTATCCTCCTCTATACCCATGGATATAAGAGATATTTTATTACTAGCTTACTGAGGCACTAACATCACTTTTTCTCACAGAGTATTTGAGTGTATAAGTTTATACAAAGTATTATGCCCACTCCACCACTTCGATCCAGCTCCCCTTTGCAAGCAGCTGAATGCTAATTAAGCTTCATGCTTTCTTCAAACCTGAACTTCACAGGTCCCACTCACAATCCTGGTATGTACTGTATCAGTTCCATGCTCACCAGAGGTCCTGAAACAGTGACAGTGTCCTCAGAGTTGTGACAGGCTGGTACCACATTTGGAGGACAGCGTTGTTTACATTCCTCCCATGTCAGACCTGCAGAAGGAAGACCACAGGACAACAAAAGTGTTTCTAGCTATGAGCCTCATAAGAGGAGGCAATCGTAACTCCACAGTCACTGTGCTCAACTCAGCACTTTGCAAAATTGGGAAGGACTTGCAAGAGACAGATGGGTGTCTCCCCCTTCCTCCAAAAACAATTCTGCAAAAGCTAAGAATATTTACCCTAGAGCTTTAACATGACATTTTTAACAGTTATGCTTAACACAAGAACAGAAGGCCAAATCTTTGCACCATCCCATTAATGAATGGGGTGGGGGTAACCCCCACATTTTCAAAGAAGCTACAGAATTGGTTGCTCTGTCTCATGTTGCCCTTAGTTTCTAGGAGTCAAGCTCATGTGTCTTCTCCCCTGTACTAGCTTGGATTGCTGAGAGACGCAAAATATCCATAGAACTCAGTAACTCTAGTGGCATGCTACGTTAACATATGAAGCATCTGGTCATACATTACACAGATACAAGTCACAGGAAGAACTTGAACTCAACATCAGATTATCAAAAACATACTGTATGCAGCACTCCAAATTCTGTGATAAGAGTGTAATTTATTTAATCTCAAAGGCAAAAAAAGCTAAATTAGATAGGCAGTCCTTTGTAGCATCACTTAAATTAAGAAATCTGGGATTATAACAAGTGATCTAGTTCAATATACTGCATTATACCTACAACAGCTTTTCTCCTAAGTGTTTCAGGTTTTAACTGACCACTACACCCAATAAGAAGCAGAAGAACAACAGTGCTACCAATAATAATTTTATTTTTAAACATGTAAGTCACTATAAAGCCACACCACAAAGCAAAACTGCTGGGTCCAAAATTTTACCCGACAGTGGGCAAAACTATATGACTTACACAAACACAAAACAAAGCTTTTTCAGGAGAAAGCTTATTCTTAAGTGCTATTATGCCAAAGTAATTTCCACTAGCCGGCTGCCCACTACATAGTAGCAGCTTACTGTTTTCACATCTCATTACTCTTGCAGGCAATCCGAAGTCTCCTTTATTAAAAAAACACTAAAAAAAAAAAATACATATATATACACACACATCTGTGTGTGTATAGTATATATCTATCAAGAGCCAAAAAACTCAGTGCTGTAAATTTTCACCTTGTTTCAAGGTGATTATCAGGCATGTCGTTCACCTGACAACAAATCCCTCCATTTCCACTTAAATTTTGGATGGATTACCAAAATCCTGATGTATTCCAGGACAGAGATCACTACCACTGTTTCAACTTAAATATTTAATAACCTGTTCTACATCAGAAGAAAACAAAGAAGCAACAGTGGCCAAGATTTTACTGACATAAGTTTCAGAGACCAATTTTATCCAAATGGCACACAACAGAGATCAGATGCACTTTCCTGTATTACTCTTTTGCTAAGGGTGTACCTACCAACAGCAGCCATTCCTCCTGGCGGCAATTTGGCCTCTTTAACACATCGTCCCCGCCAATAAGCAGCGAGAATGGCTTCTTCATGACTTAAGGAGTTGTCTGCATAGCCGCAAGCTAGTTCTCCCACTGAGTGGCCTAAAATCCCATCGGGTTGCAGACCTGCAGCCTTCAGCATATCAATCTGAGCAATCTGCAAGTAGAAATAAGATTACTGATCCCATGCCAGAGTAAGCAGGTGTCAGGCCTCAAAGGTACACAGCAGTAGCAAGTACATAATGAACTTTTTGGTACAGATATTCTTGGCATTGCTGCTTTTTTTTCTCCCAATAACTGCAGCTCCATCCTCCTTTCAAAGCAATTCCAAGAATCATCATGCAACTCCATTATTGTCTGGGCCTCTTCACAATGTAGTTTTCCACTAAGAAAATATTTCCAACAAAACAAGGCCGCCAAGAATGTGTCTGTACAAAGTAAGAGGCAAGACCAGCTTTCCAGATCACTTTAAAAGCACAGCCTCTAGTTTATTAAGAAACCATGAATCCCACATCGACGCTCAGAATCAAGAAGAGACTTCATTCAGCTTGACTTAGTTGATTTGCGGAACAAATTTTAGAAGACATTAAATGGAACCTTGCTCCTTGGCACAAACATTTGCATATAACTTAAAGACATTCCTTAGTCTCTTAAAGGAAGAAACTGTGCCACATACACACAGATAAACGTGCAAATCAGTTCAGACCAATATTAGTCCAAACATCTTATAAGAAAAAAGCAGTAAGGCCAAGAATGTCTGTACCAAAAGGTTTGTTCTGTACTTGTAAGTGGCAAAGCCCAAAACTGTCAAGGGCACAACACACTCCCTCCTTTCAGAGAGGTATTTCTAACAGCTGCCACTTGCTGATTACACAAAACAAGCTTCCATTAATCGGTATAAAGTGTTACCAGCCAAACAGCCACATTAGCAGAAGGTGCTTATGTGGATTGAGTCCACGACCCCCCTCCACTAGCCCTTTGAGTCTTGCCTGAATAGCAGCTAGTCCAACAAATGCATGGACAGTGTCATCAAAAGTGTTCTCATCTGCTTGCAGCAGCAGGTCTGAGACCTTCAGGCCTGTGTTCTTCAAAGCCTCATCTGAGCGCAATATAGACTGGTGAAACAGATCCAACTTCATAAGGCTCAGGCCCATGCCTTTCCACTGTGTTCCCATGCCTGCAGGAGAGGCAAGGAGAAAGTGAGCTTTAGTAATATTCTGAAACAGGAGTAGACACGATACACTTCCTCTGGCAGTTAAAGAATACTAAGAGCAAAACATTGTACGCTTCTAACATTCTCTAAATTAGGCACCACTTTTTATTTTGCTGGACTTCGCTACAATCAGAAGACAGTTAAATTGAAAGGTTTTAATAAAATACAGAACACTCCTAGACGTGTCACAGAGTCGCAAAATATTTCCTCATGCTACACTGTAAAACAGCATTAGAGAACAGAACACAATTGCTCAAGCCCCAGAACTACAGAAGAATGGAAAAGCCTGGACCCAATGCTGCACACCTACCTGAGCATATGTACCAGAGTGGTCTACCAGACGCTTGAACTTGCTGAACCTCTTTTATGTCACTTTCAGTGCCAACCAGTGTGTAGCCCCTGTAGGGCATGGAGGACACAGGAACTGCAGAGATATCGCTGAGCAGGCTTACAAATGGGCTGCATCCTCCATGTTTTCTGCTCTCTTGAATTAGTGTTTCCACAGCTTCCTGGGTTCTGCCAGAAATTTGAACCAGTCTTGGCATGTTACAAGTCTCCAAAGGCTGGCATTTGTTCTTATTTGGCCTCAGAATGACATGAGCATTAGCACCTCCAAAGCCAAAAGAGTTGATACTGACAAGGCCACCTTTCACTGGTGTTGGTTTACAAACTACCTCCAAAGAGCCATCTTGTAAGGCAGGAATATCTGGATTTGGGGTATTGAAATGAAGATTTGGAGCCCACAGCCCATGTTCCAGAGAGAGAATGACCTGAAAGAAAAACAGTGTTCTGTGCTCCACATGGTCTCATGACAAACATTCTTTTGTTGTTATTATTTTACTACAAATGACCATGTAGCATATTCTGAAGCAGTTGTCTATGTTTGGATAAAGGGACCTTTCAGAGAATAGTATTGTTGATGTTACTGAGGTAGCAACTGCATCACCTAGGCAAATTTTAAGACCATGCAGGAAGTCAGCAGAAGTTGAGCCTTAGGTTTAGCTTCCAGACTCTTTCTAACTGGCAAGCCATGCAGTCTTGCAGGAAAAGCAGCCTAGGTACTAAGACTATCACATCATCTTCTTCCCCTTTCAGAACACATCCATTTATCACATTCCACTTCATCCCTCCCCAGTCACACACAGTAACAAATCCTCTTCCTTATTACAACAAAATGCTTCTATTTCTTGCTTTGCTGCAAAAGAATCAAGCTGAAGCACTGGTAAAGAAGTCTGCTTGCTGCTTTACACCCATTTGTTGTCGTCTTGATTCAAAAAAGCAGAAACAGCAGACCGGTCAGAACTGACACAGCCGAAGGAAAGTACTGAAACAACATGAGGAACAAAATATCTGTGCCAAAAATAACAGGAGCTCCCTTCTCTTAGTAGCTTCTCTCTACATACAGCTCATGACACCAAACCCACATTCATCTGTGGAACAAGCCCAGCACACTGCAGACTACAAGGTCAGCTGCAAACGGAGTGTGCTCTGTATGTCTGACAGCTCCTTCATCACCCCAGAATGGTCAGAGAGATATACTGGCTTGGGAACTGTTCTTCCAAGTTGACTATCAGACACTGCAGCTTACCTGGGAGAACAACCAGTATAAATATATGAGTTCAACTCACAGTCAACATGTTTAAAGCTGTAGTCTAAGTATTTTCATGCATAATGTCCTACAACTCCAATACTATGCACTTTGAATGTGCTGTTGCTTTACACTGATACATACTGTACTTTTAAGTTTTTCATGGTTTCTGCCTGGGTTTGAGAGCATAGTACAGTGAGCATACCACCAGTGCCATCAAAAAGCTTTGTCTTTGCTGCACAGCAAGTGATTAGACAGGCTGAGTAATTCAAAGATGCAGGTGATTTTTTCCCTTCCTTACCAGAATTTGCCTGAAGAGGCCTTGGCAAGCCTTAGTGCCATTCCTACCTATCCACATAATTAATGGATTCCCTTCAAGTCTGAAATCTGATATTTTCAAGACCCAATTTCCTGACACCTCACATAGGAGTATTTTATGGAATTCCAGAAGGAAACATTTACACGAACTGCAGACTTCCTGAGACAGTTACTGTCTAAGAAACACTGGGTTTGGTGAAGAGGTGGGGGCAACAGTACCTCAAAGTCATGATCCTGAAGCTTATTTTATGACTAAGTTATCATTCCTTCTATGAAGAATGCGTCAGTCAGAGATAAAGGCGCTAAAAAAACCTAAACTTTTCTCTACAGGGAGACGGACACTGCTATCGTCATGCAGATGAGGCTATTCACAGTAAGTTGTATTTGGGTCACAAGTAACCACTTTGAAGAATCTACAATTCTAGCAGTGGCACTGTATGTGACTTCAGTTTGCATGGTTCTATGGCAATATGCTTAACAAGCAAGTGTGAACATTAGCGAGCTCTCTGCTAAGCAGTTTAGCAGCTAGAGCCAATAGATGACCGTCTGCCTACAGCAGTAGTTAGCAAGCTGGTCGCTAAGACAGACAGTTATTCATGCTGGTAGCCTCATCCCAAAGAACTCACCTGGCTTCTTGCCATCCTAAGAGAGAAGAGGAAGAGATGATACATCCCTGACAGAAAGCCAGAAGGATCAGCTGCTCTTTTGGCACTGAAAGCCTACACTGCCTCTCATCTTTGGTCACTGTCAACTACTCCAAACATCTAATCTCCCTATGTATATGTGCCTTAAACCCAAACAACTTGCAGCAGAGTTCTGTTGGAAGGCCCAGCGTAAGGATTGACAAAGTAATCAATAAGGATTAACACAAGAATCCCAAAGCCTCTATTCCGACCAGAGCTACGCTCCTATAGAATTCAGCAGGAAGAGGGAACTGAAGTGTGTGTGCACACAGCAGAGGGCCACCTGAGCATTCGGTGGTTTGAAGGATAGCCACCTGAGCTTTTAAAAATAGTTGCATGTGAAGCAAGTAGTTAATGAGAAACACCGGAGTTCTTACCACTATCAGTGAATATTTTACCCTGAACCAATGCAGATTTTCCCTAAACCAACCAAACAAAACCCCACACACTGGTGTTCCCCACCTTCCCTAATTTTTCTTCTCAAGCCCCCGTTACCTTGGCTAATGCAGCAAGCCCTGCAGCAGGCTCTGGATGACCCATATTTGACTTGGTTGATCCAATCAACAGTGGCTCTCTTTCACACTCACAGAAGACATTTACAATGCCATTTACTTCCTGTGGATCTCCAGCCTAGTATGAAGAGAATCAGAATGGCTATTAGCCAGCACTTCCAAAACACACCCCAAAAGAGTAATCTGAAAGATTATGGTGTTTGGGCAAAATCCAAAAGTAGTGAAGCATAACATATTCAACTAACTGGTAGAAGGCAAAAAGATTTCACTTTCGGAAAAAGAATGGAAAAGTGTGGCAAGTGACGCAAGGGGAAAAATCTCTTAGGGACCATGCTGACCTTGGTGCCTGTCCCATGAGCTTCAACATACTCCACTTCTTCAGGTTTGATACCACATTCCCTGTACAACGACCTGACCAACTGCTGCTGCATCTCTCCAGATGGGAATGTCACACCTAGGATCAAAATTGCCGTCAATTTCACTCTCCTATCAGGTGCTTTCTGTTCTGATTTTAGCATCCTTTCATTCACTTTGGGTTGCCAGGTACCCCCCCCCAAAAAACAAACTAAAGACCTTTTCACCATGTCCTTAGCACCAAACACAATAACCCTCTCAGGCTCTTTGTAAGAAGAGCAGAGGAACCAGAAATTAGCCTAAAGCAATGAGTTAGACTAGGGTGGAAAGATACTGGTTAACAGAATACTAGAAGATGTCTAGGTTAAGCAAAACATGTGAAGATTGGTGTCTCCACAGCTGGAGAGCAGGAGAAGCTGGACAACAGTAGGTTAAGAGCTTTACAGTTATAACACTGTACCTACATTTCTACCATCAGTGCAGAAGTTACTGCAGAGATGTCCTGAGGAATGCTAAACTAGCAAGAGAACATTGCTGTTACTTCAGTAGAAACCACCATTTCTCTCCTTTAACTTCTTCAAAAAATAGGGTCCTGAACTTTGCATTATCAAAACCAGAAAATAAAAAAAAAACAAACCACCAAATACAAAAAAACATTCACACACCTGAAGAAGAACCCTACAACAGACCATTTTTTATGGCAAAGACTCTAAACTGAACAGTTATGTAGGTATCTCACTTTCCAGCAGCTCAAGACCTACCTTGCTCCTTAAAGCCATCAGTGTTAATTCCAGCATTTACTATTGTGGCATAGATCCTCTTTGCCATAGACCTCTTGGTCAAAAGAACAACAACAGCAGCTTCAGAGCGACAATATCCATTTCCTGAGAGCAGAAAGAGAGAGTCACAACTTCTGCTCTGCTTTGTAAAATTTTGCCAAACACCATGCAGTAAGATTACCACTCACAATAGACTGTTTTGAGAATATGACATATCTATTTCTTTTAAAGAAAAATTTCATGTCCTAGAAAGACACAGTGCTCATCACAAATGACAACAGAAATTTTCCATCAAGAGACAGCTATTTTTTCTCCCCAGAGGCAGAGGGATGAACCATATGGTGCCAGTTTCTTCCTCACAGTTAGTTTTCCAGGTTCAATGGAAATCAGGTCCAGGGTATGTCCCAAACAATGCACCCTGGAATAACTACAAGGCTAGCTCTTTGCTGTATTGAAAGAGTAGCTGGTCACAGACTGTACAGTAAGTTACTCTCATACACCATAAGCCTTTGTACTTAAGCCTTACCTGAAACATCAAAAGCCTTGCAGGCTCCATCAGGACTAAGCATACCCAGTTTCATGAACTGCACAGATGTGTTGGGTTTCAGTAAGAGGTTGACTCCTCCTACTAGGGCTGCACTGCACTGCCCACGACGAATTGCCTTATAAGCATTTTCCAGAGACACGAGACTAGAGGAGCAGGCTGTGTCAATAGTTAGGCTTGGTCCTTAAGAAACATAAGGAGAGAACAAAAACAACCTTAATTTCCTAGATTCTTCTCCAAAGACTACAGGACGGGGTTACAAGAAACATACTAAAAACAACATTAAGTAAGAGTTGCTTCAGAACATAGCAGAGTTGCTTCAGAACACAGCAGATAAACTTGATGCAACGGGAGACTAGAACCACCATCTCTGCCTACTTAGGCATGAGAAAGGTGGGAAAAAATTGTGAACAGATTTGCTTTAAGGGCATTTTTAAAAATTCTGTCTCTCCATCAAAAAGAGAACACAGCTTTACAGGCAGGTCCCATCTAATTACCCATTCTCATCAATAAAAATCCCTTGCCCTTCCTGGTGCTACCCTTGCCATTCTCTGTTCTCTGCTGCAATTCAGATCCATTTCCAACTCTCCATTCCCTTCCATACCGTACATGGATTGAATCATACCTATGCCTTCAATCACATCATTTTTGTGGCTCTCCTACTTCTTCCACTTTACTCAAAAAAGTGCCAGCTGCTGCAGTCAGTAGCAGTTTATCTCTGGTCTAGCTGACTTCCACTTCTCTCAATACCAAATAGCAGTCTAAAGGCCAGAAAGGACCAAGGCCTTTTTATAAAGGCTTCCTGACATCACCATCCTTCAGATGAACACCAGGTATGCCCAGCAGCAGCAGCTGAGTTACAAAGCCTTACAGGGAGTCTTATATAGAGTAGTACAGTATATAGTCACTATGTATTTTTACTTCTCATATGCCTCCTTAGAATAGTTACATGCTATTTTCTCCTTCCAAAAGGGACCTATGCCATCATATCCATCCCAGTCCTCTACAGCAACTGTGGTACAATCATGTTGAAATTGCAATTGCTGATCAGCATCAACAGGTTTGGGGGGCACTCACCTGTTAAGTCATAGAAGTAGGAAATCCTGTTGGCAAGCATAGCACGCTGACAGCCAGTCATACTGTATCCCAAAAGCTCTTCTGGATCTTGGCTAAGGGCTTCGGCAGCTTCTGACCCACTGGCACCAATCCATACACCTGTGTCTGTGCCACGGAGAGTGGCCGGATTAATACCTATGGGGATTGGAAGGTAGATTACAGTAAACACAATGAGGGGCAAACTGAGGAGATACCAGGTACACTGGTACCAGTTCAACCAAAACTACTTATTGTCCCTTTCCAGCAGCATCGTTCCCTTACCTTTAATAACCTTTTATCTGTTTCAACTGCCAACCTTACATGTCTTACTTCGGAGTCCATCAGAAGCTTGGTATTGGCTTTTGGCCAGAACATACTGTGCCCTGACACAGGTTTTCAGCCTAGCTGGGCATTGCTAGAGTCTTGTGTAAAAAAGTGCAGGGACTATGAAAAGTACAAATGCTGACAAGAGAACCCAACAGCTAACTTCCAGTACAGAGAAAAGGAGACTAAAGGGGAGAAAAATCATAGCACCTGGAATGTCATGCGAGCACATCAATATCTATCTACAGCCCAGATCTGGAGTACAAGACAGAAATGAGAATTCTTAAGCACAAAAATAGCCAACAACCAGAACAAGAAACAACTCTGCTCTAAAAAAACCACACAGCAAGGTCAACTGTCAGGAATCTCTGCTGTTTCTTCTCTCTGCTTCAGGCGTCCTGGAGAGAGACAGAATATTCAGTCTCCAGACAGAGGCTCAGAAGCAAAGTTAATTTCAGTAAGTCACAGAATCACAGAATGTTGAATGTTGGAAAGGACTTTAAAAGACCATCTAGTCCCAACCCCCACTGCCACAGGCAGGGACATCTTACACTAGACCAGACTGCTCAAGACCTTATCCAACCTGGCCTTGAACACTGCCAGGGCTGGGGCATCCAAAACCTCCCTGGGCAACCTGTCCCAATATCTCACCACCCATACAATAAAGAATTTCCTCCTCATATCTAACCTAAATTTGCCCTCTTTCAATTTGTGACTAGTCAGTACTAGTGAGCTGGTTCCAACTTTTTCCCCCATGTGCTTATGGTCTGACATGAAACTGATTAACATGAAGAATACATTTCTTGGCTCAGTGGATAAGTAACTCAAAATCTCAAAATACTGGCAGTGATAGAAGAGAGAGAGGCTCCTATTTCTGAAAACACACTTCCTAGGAAAACATTCTAAAAAACCAGATCAAATGCTACAGGTTTTCCAAGAATCCGGCCAAAAGACAGAAATACATCAGGCCATCTGTCATTCTTTTACATCATGGATGAGAATTCTAATCAAGTCATCCTTCTTTTCCTCTTACAAAGGAATTATTATGGAATATTAGGATAGAGCAGAACATAGAAAAGCTCTAGAACTGTCGATTCTGTCATACTGGTTGTACCCTATGATGCAGGTACAGATTTACTGGCAGTCAACAACGATTTCCTGGTTTGCATTCCAGAGAAAATAGCTTTGTTCTAACCCTTAGACCGGCATCTGGTAACCTCTGTACCATGCCTTGGATCTCCTCTCTAATGTGATGGCTTTCCCTTGGTAAGGATTCCCATCACACAGGTGCATGTTTGCACCTGTTACACAGAGACAATATAGCTTAATTCTCCCTCTTCAGTCATTCATCTACTTACCTCCATCCAAAATAGCTTCATAGGAAACTTCCAACAGCAAGCGAAGTTGAGGATCCATTGTATGAGCTTGTTTGGGGTGAACCCCAAAAAAAGATGCATCAAATTTGCTGATGTCCTTGAGCTTTCCATTTCTCTTAGGCAGTCCATAAATTCCTGTGAAGGAAAATTCAACACCAAGTCACAAAACACATCAATGGTGAAGCAGCTACAAGCTGAGAGACACAGTACAGAATGACCACAGCTGATTTTCAATTACACATGAAACTTCCCTCCCCTGCGCACTACCCAGAGGGCTGCATGAGTTTCTACCGACCTGGAAATGAGAATGCTGCATTAGCAAAAATAATTGTAACTTTTAGGACTCTCCTGGATATAGCAGCAAAAGACTTCTATCTAGTTCAACTATTTTTGCTTTGGCAAGTGGTACCAAGCACATACAGTCTAAATCACTGGTTCCGGTCAGTCACCATTTAGAAGAAAAACAAAAGCTGCTTTTGACTTCCGCAAATCACTAGCTTGAATTGGGTAGACATGTGCCAAACACTTCAAAAGGACAATCAGACAAAAAAGGAACACTGTAAAAAGTCATAAACCACACAACTGGAATCCCTGCGCTATTTCTGAACCCAGCAAAATGTCAGAGCTGTCTTACTGTCACAGCCAGCAAGAGCAGGTACAAGATTAATGTTGCCTAGCTGCTCTGTCAGAATGCTGTTTTATTTGAAAGTAAGCTACACATTATTTATTAGCTGCTACTGCAGAGGACATAACATTACAAAATGGATTACGTGAGACCTTCATGAAAGTACTCTATTACTGAATTTCTTGATGATTTATCAGAAGTTAATTCGGGTCTGGCAGGGTTTCGATCTCATATATTCTTTTCATAGGATAATTCCTCCAAAACACTCAGAACTCAGGGCTCCAAAAGCAGGGACAATAAGCACTCACCTGGTTTCCACCTCCGATCATCCTCTGTGACCATATCAACTCCATTAAGCAGGTTCTCCCAAAACTCTTGCAAGTTCTCAGATTCTGGCAGCTTTCCTGCTATGCCTGCAATCACCACGTCCTCCATCTCTTAACTTCACCCTGTTGCTGAGATCCACAAAGCAGTAAGGCTAGTAAGATTTCACACAGAGGAAGGTGTATGTGTCTTGTCTTCCTGACATGTTGTGACAAACAAGCGTATTTGCAGGAACACCCACACAGGAACAGCCTATGGAATCTCTACTACTAAAAAAAAAAAGATATCCCAACTAATCAAATGGACCATAAGATCCATGCGGTTGATAAGGATGAAAAAAATGATCCTGAAGGAGCATCAGGCTCTGAGAACCACCAGTTTCTACATGACAACCAGAAAATGAGTAAGTCTACCTCTACTAAATGCAGAGCCTCTGTGAAGTCAGCAGAGAAGAAAGATTAACATGCTGGAGCAGAGGTGGGTGGAGAAATTATGAAATACACATAGTAAAATACATAATTACAAGGCAAACCTAACAGGTAGCAAAACAAGTTCTACAATCATTCCAAAGTTAAATCCTAACTTAAGAATCAATAATCAAAAGATCTGTTGGACGTGAAAAAAAATAACCCCAAACAAACAAAACTATGAAATTGCACAAAACCACCCCCTCCAAAATAAACAACACAACCCTAAACTCCCTCAATTAACTCTGAGCAAACAAAAACCTGACGAAAAACCCAAACCATACCAACCAACAAAAAACCAAACAACCCCCCCATACACACACAGCAGAGAAAACCCACACAAAGCACAAAGATTACAGTACAATTTAGCATCATTTTAAATGTCAACACCAAAGAAGTAAGTTCTACATCTTGAGTGTTTCCTAACTGGACCCTGCACTGCCACATGTTCAGAGAACTGTGAATGTGGAACTGACTACACACGATAGAGGCTGGTGCTTTAAGATATGATTCAGCAGAACAGATCTGGAATACAGATAGGATGAAAAACTTCAGTGTTGTCCCAAGAAATTTGCATTCAAGACCCCAATATCAAATACCACAAGAGAGCATCATGCTGTACAACACAGCATGGCAGGGCACCTGTATCAGACCACAGCACCATATATTACACCCCTTTATTTTCTATTACAGTAGAAATACATTAACAACTGAGTAGAGAGGAGGCAAGTTAACTTGATGTTTCAGCTAAATTCAAATTATAATTTTAGATCTTAAGTAGACAAGTTAAAGGAGTAGGGGAAATACCCACATATATGGTGGGGTTTTTTTAATTTAAAAATTAAGTAAAAGTATGGCTGCAGGAACTAGAGATAGTAAGCATTAACAGTACTTTCTTAAATAATCCTACAGGTAAGCAGAGGCAAAATATTCTTTCATGTGTCGGATTTTAAACAAGTAAAAAACAGAAAGAAAACCAGGCATTCAAACAATTACAACTCTGCCTTAATAATTTTGAAGGAAAAAGTTTGTTACGAAAGAGCTGAAGTTTGACTTCCATCATGTATTACGCTACATAGTGGCACGCAGGCCCATTGCTTAAGTGCCGCTGGTGGTTGACCATCTTCTCCAAAATACAGCACTAATGGGTGCTCTCTGATGAGCACTTAATGGCTGTTTTTCCTACCCAGGATGTTTCATTTGGGCATTCTTTTGCAGCCTCTTTCGGGACTTCCTGATGCTTTTGAGCAAGAAACAGGCCCCTCTTCCATCCACATATTACGTTGCTCAGGCAAGGTAACACTTTCCCATAGCTGCATGAGGTTGCTGGGGTGTGCAGAAGGAAAGCAGAGCCCTCTGCACAGCTGAGGCGTAGCTCTGCCAGAACATAACACCACAGAGGCTGCCTGATTTCTTTCACCCTTCTTTCCTTCAGCAGTAATCTTGATTCATATCTGTGGAGTAACTATGGGATTATGCAACACCTAACACTGAAGCAGAAGAGATTATTACTTCACCAAGTCCATTCCTTCTGGGAGCAGAAACAGAAGTGCTCCCAAAAGGACATCTTAGATTTCTAGGTCTTGTGCTAAACACCCAAACAACAGAAGGTCTATTCCACTCTCGTTCATTTAAGAAAGGAAACACTAAGGGCCAAATTGAGCAAGGCCCTTACTGAGAAACTAGTCCCCAAAACTTAAGTTGGTATTAACAGGCCCAGTCCACTCAGTGCTGAAGAGAAAACTCTCAGTTTTTCCACTCACACAAAACTAGTAAGTCAGTTTTACTACTGGCCTCACCACCATACCTGTAAAAACCAACCAAGGGCCACAACTCTACTACACTTTCAGCGTTTCTGTGCTGGGGCAGGGAAAGAGAGATCTTGGGCACAAAGTTCACAATTTAAGCTTAAGATACGAGACACTAAAATGATAGTTGTTCCTTCCCATCTCGTATCTCTTTCCCTGGAGTATCAGAAAAACTCTACCCAGGTACAACCAATTGATGAAATGTTCCTTTGAGACAGTGAAGTAATGAAATTCATCAGCAAAACAATTTTTGCCAACTTGTTATGAATGTAGTTGAGCAAGAAAGACTATGTCAAAGGTGGAGAAAAAGATGCTGCAGTAATCAAAATCAGAAGAACAAGAGCCACAAATTAGAAGATTTTAATACACAAAGAACCAGGAAGATCTAGACTTGCCACAAAGAGCTCCAAATGCATACACCTAAGATAAAATAAAAATTATGGATTAAGCAGCAGACAGCAGAGAGGATCTGCTGTTGGAAAACCATAGCGGTCAGAAGAAAAGTCATTAATATTAAGCCATCCCTGATTAAACAGTGATTAAAGGAGCTGTTACAGCTACCAACAATGTTTTTGGTCTTCCTTGACAGATAATAAGCAGGTAAACCATTTTAAAGTTGATTGGCTTTGCCCCCAAATGGTGTATTGCTTTATTATTTTACTTTATTAGAGACTTGTTTTCTGTAGAGCATTTTTTGACTATACACAGTAACGCAGTACAGTGACAGATTTTCAAGTGTAGGGCATAGCACAGATCAAGAAAGAACATTTATTTCTACAGCTGTTTTAATGGAGATTAGACTACAGCAAACATACAAACAGACTGCTTCTACTACCTTTGATGAGCAAAGTGTTCAAAAGCAACAGATTAAAACAGGAGATGACGATAAAGAGGGACAAACAGGAGTCTTCTATTTCTTCAGGCTGTATTTGCTGAATCCATCTAACATCCTTCTTCCTCAGTTTATGCCATGCTTTTGCTTAAATTGAGTCGTGTGAATTTTCCTCAGACAACTTGTGTTTTTAATTGAGTGGAGAGAAGCAAACACACCACCTTCCCTCTGCCAAAATATCAGCGCAGTAGACACCTCAGTTAAGCCTAAACTACCACCTCGCTGGATTTGCACAATATTTTTTAGCAATTCTACTGTGTTGCTGACTCATTCAGTTAGTGACTAGCAATAACTAACAATCCTTTCTGGTATCAAAGCTACTCTTAAGTCGAAATACTGTTTTCTATTGCATTTAAAACGTTTGTTTTTCAGTCCCTCACTAATTTGCCACAAAAAATTAATCAAAAATTATTAATCATCACTTTCCACCATCCCTGGCAGCTGTATAACTTTTTTACAATACTTTTACTTACTGTTTCCCTAC
This sequence comes from Ifrita kowaldi, assembly GCA_013398055.1. Taxonomy (NCBI): domain Eukaryota; kingdom Metazoa; phylum Chordata; class Aves; order Passeriformes; family Cinclosomatidae; genus Ifrita; species Ifrita kowaldi. The sequence continues at coordinate 42,000 of VZRS01013339.1, read as the reverse complement.
AGAAATAACCCTCTGACCATTAAGCATGTAAGCTTACAAAGGGAAAGAAAAGCCAAAAAATCCAAAACCAAAACCCACAAACAAACAAACAAAAATGTGAAGGTAAAATCTGATTTCTTCGCCCGCTCATACGTGACTTGCCAACCAGTGAACATAAACTTGTTCTCCTTTAATTTGTTCACTAGGGTTTGGTGAAGAAAGGAAGGGGAAAAGGAGGGAGAAACAGCTGATCACAAAGAAATGACAAATAAACCCCAAATCTTGTTTTGCCTGATGCATATTTCCTTTCCCTAAAGAGGAGCAATATATGTATTTCATTGTTATTTTGATAGCTGACATCATGGTGGGACAGAATCTTTAAAGTCAGCTCTGCTACTGTTTCTAGGCAGTTCAAATCTTCTTTTTTTTTGGAGCTCTCATCATTGTACAATGAAACACTCATGACTCCTCCATAGCTTCCTTCAGCACAGATATTGACAAAAGGACTGTTTTCTTTGTTTTTCAGTATGATTACTAATCTCTGACTATAATTTCTAAAATTTGTAATAAAAAACTGTCCTTACACAGAAACTTCTCTTATGAAGAGCTACAATGCTTGCCTCCAAAAACCCCTTCACAGAACAGAGGCAAACACAGTCCAGCTTTCATTTTTTTGAAAGCATTTGGCTACCATCAATCTGTATGTTAGAGATTCAATTTAACAAAGACCTTTCAAATGCCTCTGTTTCAGGTCTGTATTTGTCCTGTCGACCACTACACAAATGAAAAACAGTAGAGTGTGTTCATATTTAAAAAGCGCTACTTAGTGGGAAACAATCTGGTTCAAAGCTGTTACTGGAGAAACATCCATACTGCTGTACGATCACCAGGTTACCTCGTGTGGGCCGTTGGTTTATACCGAAGTGGGAAAAAAATAGTTTTAACAGTATACACGGCACGTTTTTTCAGACGGATTCCCAGAACCTATTGGGGAGTCTTCTTTCACAACAGCGAGCGCCGATCTCCTCTTGTACAAGCTTCCTCAGCTTGCCACGACCGCGCCTTCGCGCTAACCCGGGACGGCGTGGAGAGCGCAGCGCCGTCGTCCCGCTGCCCGGGCAGAGCGGCTCGTCCAGCCCCGGCGCCCACCCGAGGCAGAGCGGTGCTCGGCNCCGCCAAGATGGCCGAGCGCCAGCACCACAATGCAGCCACCTTGCCGGGCGGGCGGAGCGGAAGGCTGCGGCACGGAACCAGCCGCTGAGGTGGGGGGACTCTCCCTGGGACGGCCGCGCTGGGCCACGGGAGAGCGGCCCGCGGCAACAGGGCGCGGCGACGCCGGGGCCGGGGAGCAGAACCTTTCGGTCGTGCAGACCGGGCCCGCGGGTCCCAGCCAAACTCTCGGACCCTCATCGCCCACCCGGCGTAGAGGGCAAGATGGAGCCTTCCCGGCGCACCCGCGGGGATCAGCGGCCCGCGGAGCCTGGAGCAAAAGCTGCCGCTCTCCTGACCGCGCCGCACCCGGTGTCCCGCCGATACCTGCACAGGTGCGGATGACTTCGTGTCAGTAGGACTCTGTCGTCAGCTCAGCGCGGGATCGGGATGCTGCGGGGCGGGCGCTCCGGGTGGACGCTGCGGCGGCCGATGCCGAGCTGCGCACGGCCGATACTCCGCTCTCTCCTCACTATCTCCCTCTAGCTTCCCACCGCTATTTAAGCAGTCGCCACCTCCGGCGGCCACGCCACATGGGCTGACAGTTTACTCCTCGCCGCAGTCCAATGAGAGCCGGGGCAGGGCCGCCCCGAGTCGGACCCGGGGTGATGCCAACCCCTACCCGCCGGAGCCGCTCCACGGGAGGAGGGGACCCTGGCTAGGCCGGGCCGGACACAGGCGGGCCCCCGTGCCCGCGGCACCGGGCCAAACTCTCGCGTCCCGCTCCGCCCCGTATTGGAGGCCCTGGAAGGGCGCGAGCGCCTGGCTTTGGGCTGGCCGGGCCGGGGACGAGGCAGCGCCGACCTCCCCGTGGGCGCGGACCTTTTCGTGTCCCTCTCCCACCTCCCCGCGGGTAGGTACACTGTGGGGGGTACGGCCGCGTCGCGCCGGCACCGTGGCTCGGCGATTGAGGCGGAGGCTCGGCGGGCGCCCGTCCGAGCGCGGATGGCGCAGCGCCCGCGCGCACCCGCGGCGCACAAAGGCAAGGGACGCGGAGCCGAACGCGCAATCCCGGGACGGCACCCAATACGGAGGCGGGGGCACGTGGGCGGGGGCGCGGCCCTGCCAATCGCGGGGCCCGCGCGGTGTTGCTAAGCGATAAGGCGATGTGGTGACGGCTGAGGGGTGGCTGGGGCCGCCGGCAGAGCGAGCAGCGCCCGTCCTCGCTCTGCCGGCGGCGGCGGTCGTTCACCCCGGCGGAGCGCGGTCCCGGGGTTACCACAGGGCAGCAGGCACGCCGGCCAGGGATGCGCTGCCCCGTGCCCAGGCCCGTCGCGCCGCCCTGACTGGCGGCAGCAGAGCGAGTCCGGAGGCGGGGGGCGGGCGCCAGAGATTCCCTCCCCGCCGTGCCCCTCGTACGCCCCCTTTCCCACCGACGGAACGGGGCGGATCGCTCTGCGTGTGGGCACCTTTCATCTACTTTCCCTGTAACTTGCACTCCTTCGGTTAAACCCGAATAGTAACGAATTTGATTTTTCTTCTGTATTGCCTACGACTGCCACTCCAAAACAAAAAAGCCTTTCGGTCGACAAATGTGGGCTTGAACACGGGGATGCAAGAAGGTCCCTCCCCCGCCTTGTCTCTCGTCCATGACTTGAGCTGGCTCTGGGCAAGAGGCCCCGCTCCCGGTAGCGCTTGCACTGCCGCTTCGCAATACCGCTCCATTGCGGCCTTCTCGGAGCAGACCTTTTGCCTTTATCTATATATTCCTCAACATAACAGGTTTTTAACCCTTAGGCAAGAACAACAATAAATAATGTCCTCTTTTACCTTTTCAGTACTCTGATCTGCCTGAATTATCTTTTTCATAGGCGTTCCTTTCTTTGTACAATTCAATAGTATCCACAGTAATACCTTGCTGCCACTCTTCTCATCTAGTTATTAAGAATCAATGCCCAGTTTGTTAAATATTTTGGTCATAAGAGAAATATACGAGAATTTTCCTGCTGTATTTAGTACATCTGTTATTTAGCACAACCTCCCCATGCAGGAACCAAGCAATATGTTAACATTATTTATTATTATGCATATTTTGCTAATGTTCATATTTACTTGCTATGTTCTTAGAACTACTCTGAAACAAATGTACAATGACTGAACTATTTTTTTTTCTGCCACAAGTAAAATAAAATGAAACAACCCAGCTAGCATCTTTCCTTACCTACAGTTGACTTAAGGAAACCTGTTTCTCAGGGAAACTGAATAAATTAAAGCTGTGTTACTGGCAAGAGGTCTGCATGAACAGGCATGCCAGGTGACATGGGAGGGGAGAAAGTGGGACACCACACCAAACAACCACAAAAAAAAAAACCCAGAAAACCCTCAAACAAGCAAACAAAAAAAGCGCCATAAAAACCTGCATACAAACGTATACAAAAGCATTTCTGAAATCTGCAGCCTATCAGTTTACACCCACGATGGAAGGAATAAAGAGAAATGTTTTCCAGGTTCAAATGCAGTATTACAAAGATCATGGAACAAACTGCTCTTCTACACTGCTTTTAACATGTGCACAGAATCTCATACCACCGAACTATTGTGCATCTCCACAGGTCAATATTAAACATGGAAATAACAAAATTTTTTTCAGGATGATATATAGCTATTATAAAAATAGGAATTTACACATTAAGTTCTAGAAATAACCAGTGAGTGCTTTAGCTGGTGTGATCTGGGCCAAAATTCCTGTAGTTGTTAGAAACCACTATGCTTTGTGCTACAGAAAGAGCTCATTCAGGGCCTGGTTCAAGGGAGTGCATCATGTTGTCCTGGCTCATGAACAATGTTGAATCAAATGACAGGATTTTCAAGTAATGAAAAGATTTAGAAAGAAGCTCTCAAGGTCTCTCAGGCCTTATATTGGCTTAGTAACATCTCATGAAATTTCTTGTAGATTTAGCATCTGATTATAATATCACTGTACCTTTGCACTAAAGCAAAACATTTTCAGCAGGTAGTAAAAAAATAATTATTCAAATTCTGAAACGGATTACCACCACATTATCAGGTGCTGAAGAGAGCACCTCTTTGCAAAGCGTATCAGGAAAGCATTTCTATAATAAAATGCTCCAGAAAAAAAAAGACGCTTATGGGTACGTAGCTCTCTTCCTTCGTTTATCCTTTTTAGATTTTATATGTTTAGCAGTAACTGAGAAGTATTATTCACTTCAGTGATACCACTTGCAGAATCACAGAATCTCTTAGATTGGAAGGTACCTCTTGAGATCACCTAGTCCAAGCCCTCAGCTGAAGGGTCAGCTGGAACAGGCTGGCCAGGCCCACATCCTTTTGGGTTTTGAGTATCTCCATAGACAGAGACTCCATAACCCATCTGGGCAATCTCTTCCAGTGCTTGACCATCCCCACAATAAAAAGCTTTTTCTTGAATTTTTCACCTGCATTTCCTTTACTTATAGGAAAGTTCATCTCTGTACTATCCCAGGACAGCTCAGCATTACTGGAAATGCTACAAAAATACACTGATTACTTGTTTTAAGTGTCCTGGCATGTTCATTACTACATAGCTATCCTTTTCTACATCACAATTCAGTCAAGTTTTCTTTTAGTTTCATATGTTTTAAGACTTACTTCTTACAACACGTCTGTATGATTCTGAGTACATTATTCTAAGCCCCTAGCAGTGTTTCTCGCTGTTTTGAACTCCATACAATCTCTTGTCAAGGGAAAATACAATCACTGGTGTGACAGTAGAAATTTAGTTTTATACTCTTTCATGCTCTCTGAACAAGTGGAAAGAGCTACAGAAGATGAGAAATAATACAGACTCAGATGTAATCTTTTTAAACCCCTTTCTTTCAAGTAGAGAGAGAGCTGCACAGGATTAACGGTTGCATTGTTAATTAGAAGAAGACAAGTAGATTGAGGCATCCCACTTCTAAACTTAAATCACATCTACAGTTTCTCAACAAAATATCTGCTAAAGTCCTGCAAGCCCTGCCTTAAGGCACAAGGCTTTACCTATGTGTTAAGTGGGCATTTCTAAATCCATGATGCAAGAAAATCTTAACATATATAATTAAAATATCAGTATTAACAGTGAAGACTGTAATCTCATAATGTATACAGATTAACCCTTTATTTTAGGCTTCACTGTATGAAACGGGGCATTCGTTCTCTCTTCTGGCCGCAAATATCTTGACATACAAAACCGAGGCTGATAATTAGATCGGATATAGAGACGTCAAAGTAAGTTAATAGCAAGCATGAACCTGCAACATGCTGCCAACATAGAAATCAGTCTTTAATATTATAATTGCGGATTTTTGCCATGCTAGAAGAGATTTTTGGTTTTAATAGATGAGCACTAGATAAACTCCTGGGTTTTAACTTCTGCCGAACTTCCAGCCTTGTTCCTCTGACTGTCAAATCTTCAGATGACATTTCAAATTTATCCTTGGCTTTGACATTTTGCTGAGATTCTTCAGATTGCTCAGTTGAATGTACAACTTCAAACTCCACTGCTCAAAAAAGAGACAGAAAAATACTTTGTAGTTATGTTCGTTTTCAATTATGAGATTGGATAGTTGAAGAGAGCTGGTTTACTCTTTTCCTCTAAATATACTGCTGCCATAGTGCTGCACTGTCAAAATCTTATATTACCAGGACCATTTCTGTACATAGGAGACCCAGAACAGTCCATTGAGGCTTGCCATACTGATGGTATAACACAGCGTCTTCTGCTCAATCCTCGCTTCATCTGTACATGTTCATTCTCCATTAGCATCAGACTGCTTAAGAGAGGAAGACAGCTGGAAGGTCAGTGTAATGGTTCAAGTCAAGCACTACCTATCTGTTCAGCTGTTTTAAAACATCACATTTTACAAGTTTAGCCTTCTCTCAATTGTGAGAAAATGTGTTTGGATATGCATGATATAAAAGGCTCAGAGGTAACTCTATTGGCTTGACCAAGCTTCATTACTACCATTATGTTTTGGGTCTTTTTTCAATCCTCTCTCACTTAGGAAAGCATTTAGTATGTACATCTTTGGTTTTGTTGTCTAAAATATCTGTCTTTCCAGAAAGGACTAACTCAAAAAGAAACATCTTTGTTTGGGAAGCAGTGGGACTGGTCCTAATATCAGTCTGCAGTTCTCACATAATCCTCCAAAAATTATGATCTCCAACTAACTGAACTTCAGTCTTATCACAGGTTTCTTTAGGTAAGATAAGTGGAACTGGTCAATCACATTATTCACTGTAAGCTATAGGTAGTATTTACAGGTGTTTGGCTCCAGCCACTTAATGCTTATTTTTCAAGGCATTGAGACTATAACTTCAGATTTTCTATGGAGAGCCAAAACGGACAGCAGAAGTAGTCATAATAAACTTGTGATAACACACACTACAGTATTCTTTACTAGTTTAATTTTATAAGCATCATAGACTGCAGTCCCAGATACTACTACAGCAACAATAAAAGGTGCACAAGTTGACAAAGATCAGTTACTAGTAGGAGAAGGTACATTTTCAAAGTCAACCGAACATGGTAGAAAGTCTAAACAAAATTCTACATCAAAGGAAACACAACATGTTCCTGAATTATGGAATGAATTGATCGATTGAAGATTTATAGCTCTATGCAAAGCATGACACTGTGGCTAGTGTCAAAACATGACACTTTTCAAAATAATTTTTATACACAGGCTTAGCTTGAACCAGCTGTTCACTCGTGTGTGTGATCTCTGCACTGAGTCAGTTTGGTGGCATTTGTTATCACAGGTCACAAAAGCTCAGTGGACTCTTTGAGCTGTGGATGCGAAATCCTGTTGTCCAGCTTGCCACCTAGTGGCTTCCTACAGGTGTAGAAGGTATGGAAGAGGATGCTTGAGCCCATGAAGATCGTTGGGTGTATTTTCCTGCCTGGGAAATGGACTTTAATCATTAGAGTACCTCTACCACATCTGGCAGATAAGAAAGCAGAATTTCACAACATCAACCATTTAGAAAAGTGCAGGCAGCAGTGTCTGGAAGGTGTTGCTTCAAAGATTCCTTTCTTGAACAGGAACAGCAGCAGAATGATAACAGGAATGAGCAGATCCACAGGTAACACACAGTTAACTCTGCTTACAGACAATCTGGTTTTTTAAAAATACTCACTCAGTTTTCAAGGTCCTTTTGTACTCACCCAAGGGGATGACTTTTAGAAATTAATGTGGGAGGCCCTAATCCTGTAAATCCAAAGGCAAAGTAACCAAGCACCAATGCATCACATGCATCCCTTCCTGTGAAGACTTCTGTATGCTTTTCTCCTGTCATTAGTAGAGAAACTATAATTGTAACTAGTAAAGACTTCTTAGTTAGTTAGTTTGGAACAACACCACAGAACACAAGCATTCTATATGGCTATTTTTAAGTTTTGGACCATCAAAAATGTGTGCAAACACAGAAATTTAAAACCAACCACTGCAAACTTGTAAGGTTAGTTCCAAAAATTAGGAAAAGATAACGAATCAATACCCCAGAATTAGAAATACTATTTAGAGTGAAATATCCTAAGAGAATACTAAATAAAGACCTTACTGTGTTCTGGTTCTGCTTGGGACTGCTCACATCTGTGAAGGACCTTGAATAAGATTGGCATGAATATGCACTATGCAGTAAAACTTAAATGCAGTAGCTTGGTTTGCACACCAAAGAAAAAAACACACCTAATTTACAAGCCTGCAGCTTACTTTCAAAAGTGACCTTGGTAATCAGAGCTAGCAAGACCATAGCTAAGCACCTAAACTACTTTTGAAAATGGAACTAAATGTTTAGTGTATTGAAATGCTTAACATGTCTTCTATTTGATGTGTGTTAACTTCAGTCAGAAACTAACATTCATAGATTTTTTTTCCTCAGGATGAAAGAGATATATGTAGACATTTTGTATAGGCAAACTGAAATTTCCTCAGATGGAAGTTTCATTTAAGAAATTTGTCAGTAGATATTTGCTTATGGCTAACAGTGCTTCTGAAGGAACACCAACTCAAACAAGTTCCTATTCAGGAGAAGAACATAGTAATGAAGAAAATGTAACCAGGGGATTAGTTAATATTTGTGAAACACTTCAAAGATGAAGTTTTATGTAATGCAGAAAAGAGATCATGAGTCTTTCTCTGATTGGAGCTGGAATGAATCCAGAGCCAGAGCACTCTTTCTGTTTGTTAATATTTTACCAGATTCTTTCTCTGGCCAGCTTTTTACCCACATGGATTGCTCTTAGAACTGTCAGTGATGTCAAAGGTTTTGAAATTCTGTCTAGTGTGGAAACACTTAAGATAACTTTTGATCCATGAAGTGTGGAATTTTAGACGACAGAGCTTTGCAAGTAACAATGAGAATTACAGTACAAGAAACTCCCCTATCTAAGCTCAAGTAGTAAATCAAAAAAGTTACTTTACCTCAAAGCAGCTCACTCCTGTTCTTTGTTAGGCTACAATGTAAACCCAAATTATTAAACCCGGGACACCGTTCTGAGTACCTGTGGAGGTGGGGTTTCTCAAAAATGTATAGTGGGACATGAAAACACAAAGTTTCATCTACACTAAATATGTGTAAGTCAAATGACTAGTGGGGACATAGCTTGCCTTACACCCTTATTCCCCCTGCACCAACCCCAGCCTCTGCTGACCCAAGGACAGCTAATTGGAGCGGGTAAGGAGCTTTTCACACAGTAGCACACAGCACCCTTCACAGTATTGGCTTCATGCTAAATGCAGTATTACAGCTGAACTTCAATAGGTGATGTTTGCTTTTTTCCCCCCTGAAAAACTAGTATCTTCAATAGCAAGTAGCAACTTTATTAAGATAAATAGAAGAAAATTAATTTCCATTTTCTAAATGTTTTACAAAGCTTCCCCTCCTCCTGTCTAGCATTTACTCTAAAATCAAAAAAGGCCCTATAGCCCACAGATGAATGAAGAACACTTGCAGCATGTACAGAAGCTAATCACCTGGCTGTACATGTGTGCCATGATTTCCAGAGGAAAGCATAAAAATCTTCTGATAAACAACTTTCCTTTGAGGGTGGCTTGTCATCAGCATTCAAGGTGCATATGATGTGGATCACCAATCAAAATCTCCCACCTGCTCTCAACCTCTGGGATAGAGCATTTAAAAAGTAAAGAAATACAGAGGTGTATTTCTTACTTGTACAGACTATGTGTCCTATGTAGCCTTTTAATATCATCAAGACTTGTACCTGTCTATCTCTAGGAGGTTCTTTTTCTTTCAATAATACAGAACAATAAAAATACCTGAAGAAGGGACCTGTGTTCCTTCTAAAGACCTTCCTTCTACTTATCTGCAGAATTAACACACAAGCTATTAAGTCTGTCTAATTTCTACTGTAGAAACTGAAAATTAGCAGGTAGAGTAAGAAGAGAGAAAATTAAAATATCTCATAGCCTTTTTACTTGCTTGGAAGCTTACACAAGGTCTGAATTTGATGGTGAAATGAATAAAGTGTATAACAGTCCACTCCAGTAATCAAGACGTAGTCATTAACTCTTCAAACCACATTGGGTCATTGTATTGTGTAATATGTTGGAAATACAGCAAATTGCAGGGCTTACCTGACATGCCAACCATTTTGAGTGCCAGTAGGCTGTTTTGCACATGAAAAAATGAACAAAACTGTTCAACAGCTTAAGAAAAATCATTTTCATGCTACAATTCTCTGTTTCACTAGAAATTCCCACAAAACACGTCTACTGGTGTTATCAACTTGAACAGAGTTGAACTTGGAAAAAAAAGAAAGTTTGAATAAGCAAACTAACTTGCGTGCTTTGTTGTAAATCATTTTTTGTCACTGAGCTTCCAAGTCTCTGTGTGCATCACTTGTACCTGAAAGCCCAGTTCTGAGTCACTCTGTCTCAATGACAGTTCTGTCCATTGTAACAATGTATTTGACGAAGGTATTAAATTCAAGTGAGTGGTTTTAAACAGGAAGATTGAATTAATTTCCATAGCTCAGGCATGAAAAATAATGCAAACCTCTGCTAAAAATCAGAAGCAGAACTTGAAAAATTGTCTATAATGCTTCTAAGGCGATGTTGTTCCAAAAAAGAAAGATTTTGCTTTTATTTTTTTTTTTTCTGAAATGCAGAATTCAGTCCAGTAGAATTAAGGACACCTTTTCCTGGAGGAGAAAGCTAAGCAGCAAAAAACAGTGTTTAAAAATTGTATTCTTGCAATGCAGTATTTCAGGGCCTGCATGTTTGAGTAAGAAGTCCACTCTGGTGTTCCACATATAAATCTGGATGCAGAGATCAAAGTAAACTTGGTCTCAGGAAAATATTATCCCTTATTGATGTTTCACTTGTTTCATGTTGGCAGTATTATCTGCCCCTTTTGCTATTTTCTAGATCCCTGAAAATCTACATTAAGTTTTGCAACAGTGACTCGAAATTTCTAGACATTAAGAAACTGATGTCCTTGTAAGGCTGCCAGAGCTGTTGCATCACACATACAACAGCATGAAACTGCATGGCACTATCGGTAATGTTTCAAAGACATCCTTTTGCTTATCCTGTCAATATAGGCCTGACCTGAAATACTCTTCCTATTTCAGTCCCAGCCTCACAAAACAAGCACATTAATCATGAGTGTCAGCACTATGTCCATTCCAGTCCTCCAGGTCTGTCAATGCACATTACTTTGTCCCTGCAATACACTGCTGTTGTGAATAAATACACTTATAATCCACTCTTCATTTTGAAAGCCCTTTTAAGTATTATTTTTTCTTGTGAGCTACTAAAGATGGTTCATTGCATCCATACACTGGTTTAAAAATAGATGTAACATAGGCTGGATAGGACCTGTGGGTGAAATGCCACAGTGCTTATCACTCCCTGCTCAGAATGTACCTTGACACAATTTGTGTCCATTGCCACTTTTCACTGTGCACCTAGGAGAATCTGGTTCTGTCTTCTCCAAAATTCCTCACTGGGTAGGTAAAAAGCACCAATCAGACCACTCATCGACTCTTTTTTACACTGAACAACCCAGTTCTGTAAACCTCTTCTCATGTAATGTGTTCCTGTGCCCCATTTAGTGGCTCTCCACAGGACTCCAGTTTGTCAATCTTTTGTAGAGGGTCCAAAGCTGGACACTGTGGCCTCACAAGTATCAAATAGAGGGGAACTGATCACTTCCCTTAATCCAGTGATTCTTGTTCCTGCAGTCTGTATGTGATTAACAACATATGCATATCTATGTAATGGTAATACAGCTCATTTGAAAAGTCGAAATGGCTGCCCTATTACTATACAGATACTGTCAGATCTCAGGAATAATGACAATGATAAAAATAATAACATTAAGGCAAAAAGCCCAAGCAATTCACATAAGGCCTACCGCATTTTGAGAAATAACTTATTGAAAGCTACACCTCTAATTAAAAAAAAACCAACAAAAAACACCTTTACTGGAACATTCTGGAGAAATGTTTGTCTGTCTATTTATAAAGACCTTCTATAAAGAAAAGTCTAAAACCTCTCTAGGGAACATACTCTGCTATTAGCTATCCCTATAATTTTTCCAATATTATAATGTAAGTCCATTATTTTTTGTCCTATCTACAGCAGGTGTTAGTTTCCCAAAGTTTTGCCAATGAAGGATTACTTCATGAACAGACCAACAGTTTGAGATATGTAGCATTAATCTGCAGTATACTGCTCAGCATAATAGCTGCCATTAAAAAGTTCTTTAACAACTTGCCTGTAAAGAGGCTACACTTTACTGCACGTATCTTACAAATGGTGCTCTTGCTAAAATTTCTAAGAACATGTGGTGATTTCTGTAGAAGTATAGCACTAATTCATGTTCAGTCTATGACCTAGGTTCTACCTTCCCCTGTCATCCTGACCCTGACACTGTCTCACATGTAAGGACTGGACACTGTCTCACATATAAAAATTTGTGCTTGCTTCTATTTTTCTCCTGTTCCGACTTGTTGCACTGGACTATAAAATTCTAGGGAATCCCCACAGCATATACCAGCATTATGCCTGTCATTATGATGTCACCTTTTGCTTTTGGGTCTTAGCACTCTAAGCAGTATTGGAGCTATTAACCAGTCAAAAAAATAACAATTAAGCAATTAAGCAAAAATTTGCAAATTACAATTTGATCTAACAGTCACTTGGCAACACATGAAGCATGCAGTTCTCAAACAGACATTTTCATATTTGCCCCAGCTAAGTTTTAGACTATGTCAAAACAGAATTTGCATTTTCCAGGAGTACTTAATAAAAGTGAAGATGCATTTCCAATGATGGCATTTAAACCAGAGAGCTATATAGACATTCCTCTTAATTCTTTCTTCTGCTGGCAACAGTGAAATTCCCTTCAAGTAACTCATTCAGATTCTGATCTGTAACAACAGCAGCAGTACGTGAAAGAATTTGTGACAAAGAATGGCAACAGAATCCACTGTGTTGGGGTACACTATGTGGTGATAGAGAGATAGGCCTTGAAGGCCGGAGAGAGAGCTTTTTTCTTAAGCTTGTGGGTGACTTTGGGACTGTATTCAGGTTACTGGGCATGGGCAGAGAGAGGATTGTGATTTTGTGGATAGCAATGGACCTGTGAGAAGTGATGATTGTAGTTTGTGACTTTATAGGGTATTGTTTACTTGTTACTATAATAGGTAAAATTTGTGCACTACCCCAAGTGATTAGAGGACACCGTAGTGAACATCTTTCCTGTTTATATGACGTTATATCCTGTTAGGTGCTAGTATTTAAAAGAAATTCTGGCTGCGTAATAAACGACTTTGCATCTCCCTCTTGTGCGTAAAGTCCATGCCCATGCGTAATCACTGCACACTGTACTTCCACTCTTCCAGAAGAGTCAAATACTGTGACTACTTTACAAAGCAGGCTTACCCTGGTTGGTGTTCTTTCGAGGACTGAGTATAGAAAGGCTTGATCCCGTATCTAAAATTTGACAAACACCTTGGCAGAAATTATGCGCTCTAGATGAAGAAAGCTGGACCTGCTGGACTTGCCTAGGACTCTGACTGAGCAGCCGACTTTGAACAATTTTTGAGGATGTATCTGCCTTCGTTGCTGAGGATGCAGCTGGCCCATGATTTTCCATACAGAAATCTAGCCGAACCTGTTCAAATTCAAAGACGATCTCAGAGACATAAATACTTTTCACACCAAAGACATCAGAAAATTGGTTAAATTTCATAGTGGCATCTTGGACTTGGAAAAATAGAAGGTTTCAGCAAGAGGCAAAACAAAAGAAAATTATTATTTTTAATTTTGAAAGGTTGTATGAGAAGATTAATTACAACATCATGGCAGTGATTGAGAAACCCTAGTTTATTTAGTGTTAACAAATACTATTTTGTACAGGAACAATGCATAATTTTAAAAAGACATAGGTTTTTAAGTCTTCCAGGAGATGACTGTTGAGCAATTCCGACTGAAAAATCCAAATGAAGGTGAATTACATTGATCATAAAACTGCACTGTACCTCAGCGGATGGTACTTCTGTTTCTTCCCCACAGCTGCTTGGAGCTTCTTCTTCCTTTAAGCTAGGGCAGGCAATAAGAGAAGAGAACCTCGAAGGATGCTGTTGCCTTGCATACCGCAGCTCCTAGTGTGAAATACTACATTAACACAAGTGACTCACGGCCCCTAAAACTAATACCCTTATAGGTCAGTTTGCTGTTACACTGCAAGATTTAAAATAACCAATTATAAATTATATTAAACAGAATTATGTTCCCTTCAGATCAACAGGGCCAAACTACCCTTCTAATAAACCTAGTATCAAATCTGTTCAAAATCTACATTTCCTGCTGCTGTTACTATCACCTCGCTTGTTGCTCAAGCTTATATTGTCAGGGTCCTTCTTCACTTTTGTATTTTCCCATGATTAAATTACAGAAGAAAAGCTCCAAAAAATAAAGCAGCTGTGGAAAAGTAAATCATCAGCAGCTAAAATAAACTAATTTACCTCTCCAAGTTTCACCAACTTTCAACTTGTAGTAACTAAAGTGAGATTTGATGAAAAGCAATCAGCTTCAGCTCTGTCAAAGGAGATGCAAGTAAACATCAAAGTCTTTTGCTATGTATTTAAGACTAAAGAAATAAAATGTGAGCCCATTACGTAAAGTAACTGACAGTGAAATTCCTGTAGCTCTGACAGTAATAAATTATCTTGGTTTTTTGTAAGGATGAAGATCTTGACTCAGCACGAGTCAACAGTGTATCCTGGTGGCCAGAAGCGCTTGCTCAGCTTAAAAAAGAGGAGGCTGGCAAATGACCTCATTGCTCTCTATAACTTCCTTCCATGATGGGGGAGCAGAGTAGGAGGTGCTGATCTTTGGTTTTGGTGTCCAGTGATAGCATGTGGAGGAATGGCTTAAACCTTCATGAGGGGAAATTCAGACAATTTTTCCCTGAGAGGGTGGTCAAGCAGTGGAACAATTTCCCCAGGGCGTGGTCACGGCCCCAAGCCTGTCTGTGTTCCAAAAACATTTGGGATAATGCCCTTAAGATAAACAGCTTAACTTCTAGGTTGTCCTGTGTGACATCAAATTCAAAGATCCTCATGGGTTCCTTCCAGCTCCAGATGTGCAATGATTCCATGGAATCTTCCAAAGATAGATTTGAGCTAAACTCAGTAAGAGTAATTGAAATGCAGAATTTTAAGGTAAGTTATGTTCATGGAATTAGAACTGGCTTAACATTATCGCTAGATTTCAGAGAGCATGTAATTACCTGTGTTGAGAGTCTGTGCTGTAGATGCTTTAGAACTGATAGTTGACATTGTGTTCTTTTGACAAATTCTCTTGGAAGAAGACTACCAGAGACAATACAGACTGTGCAGCGTTTAGAGCTAACAGGATGCCAAAGTCCTATAAAAGAGAGAATATACCGAGGAAGGCATTCTTTGTTGTTATTTTGTCATCAATATTACATTTCCAGCAAGTGTTTACAGCAGTTATAAATGAACCACAGAACACAGGCCTTCTCATTGCAGATGGTTTCAATGCTATGCAGAAATGGGCCTCATGGCTTTTTCCTTTGCTTCATTACCATAAAAACTATGCATGGAACTTAAATATTCACAGTGATATCTTTTTACATTATATATACTCTTAATTCAAGTTTACTCTACAGTAAGCTTATTCTGCTTTCTCTTCCACTTTCCTAAAGCGTTAGTTTTTATTCCAAGAGATACAGTACCTCTTTTCTGCTCGTAAACAAAGTCTTAAAGTTCAAGTTCCAGTTTGCACACTGACATCTAGGCACCAGGGAGTTCCTCATCTAAGATGTTCATCAACAAAAGTCATCACATACACGCTCTATCTAAATGCATCACGTGCGTTAAAATTGTTTTACAATTAGTCCTTGGCATGTTTACTCTTCTACATATAAACTAGTTAGAAGCGTACTACATACAGACTTATTGTTCTATCTTAGCATCTCCTATCACAGGATAATCTTACTTGCAAGGATTAGTACCACAGTCTCACATGAGCTGTGCAGATCAGGGATCAGTCAGGTCCAGCACCTCATCTTTATAACGAACCCTAGCTTTCTCCAGCTCAAAGGATGAACTGATTCCCCTGTTTTATTCTAAATATATAAGCTAGCACTTTTCTTTAGAATAAATTTACCTTCTTTTAACAGCATTCCAAGTTCTGCCCTGAGTCTGTTTCCCATTTCAATCAGCTGCCGCTTTTCTTGGCTCAGAATTGAGATTTTTCTTGCTGCTTCCTTGAGTTTATTTTGCATTCCTCGTAGAGTGCGTTTGACACAATACTGACAACCAACACCAGTACCTACATCAGGTAACTGTTGTCCAAAATCTACCATGTTTTCTTCAAGAACTTTGGGTTCTGGCCCCTGAATAAAACAGACAGTGCTTATAATGAATATTTTGAAAGTGAGGTCTGTAGGTTCAGAGATCTGTACAAATACGCATGAGAAGTCAGTTGAAGAAAACGTGTAAAGTTGAAGAAAATGTGTAAAGTTGAAGACTACAGCCCATTTTTAGGGTCCATTTTCAAGATTATGTTAGCAGTACAGGGCAAATTAAACTGTGGAGCAAAACACTGTAACAGCCTGAGACATTCCCGCAGATATTGTTAATTGTAAGTGTAAAATAATACACATACGATAAACACTGTATAACTGTAAACTAAAGAGCACTTAATTTTAAGATAAAATATGGAAAAAGCCTCTTTATACCAAATAGCAATCTGCTACAAATCCTTCTTTGTTTAGTCATTGTGTACATACAAACATAAGCGGTAGATATAACTTAAAACATTTACTGAAAAGTAAAGATTCTACAATCAGTTTTGTCTCTGCCAACCTGAGTCCACCTGCACACATATATTATGATAAGGTATATACCCAAAAGATCGCATCTTTGTTTTTCAAGACCTATGTACTGTGTTCTTTCAGCCCCCACAGAGGAGACTTTTTGATATCCATTTGAATAGTCATCATTCACTGAACAGTCGTCTCCCTATAAACATTTTACATTTCACACATTGCCACAAGTATCTAAATGTATCACGTGCATTAAATTTGTTTATAATTACTCATTTGTATGTTTACTCTACTGCGTATAAACTAGTTAGAAGCGTACTACACTAACTGTGCAATCCAAATCAGTTTTCAACTAAACCACCCGAAACACTACGATTCAGGAACTACACGTTGAAAGCTATTGTCCATAGTGAGAAAAAACAAAACCATTGTTGCCTTAGTGCGCCATGCAGCTCCCATGCTCTTATTTCTTTGGATAGTTTTACCATGAAAAGGAAGGCTCTTGAAAACATACAGGGAAAGCATGCAGGCCTACAAACAGTATGGGGGAGAAAGGTAGAGAAATTAGTACAGGACTAGAGTCTAAAAACACTAAGACAGACAGCAAAGTAAAAGGAAAAAGGGACACCACTTTGACATGCATCTAGCAATTTGTATAAAAGCAACTAATACAAGTAGCCACAAATTATTACAGTCTACCTTCCTCAGTGAAATTGACATACTAAGGCTTAACATAAAGAGAGGTGAAGGCAATGACCAATTATGGCACCACTACTTCTCACACTGTGCACCACCTTCACCAAATCAAAAGGCAAAAGCACATCACCTGGCTGGGGCATGGAATGCCATTTGCTTAAACTTTTATTTTTCCTGAACTTTCCAGGAAAAGATTCCACAGCATTGCACAGAAGTTGTTGGGGTTTTTTTTTTTCAGGTGACAGAATGTAAGCTGTAGAGTTAGGAGTGGAACTCAGAATTTTTTTTTACCTTTAGATCTACACAAAATTCTGCAGTACAAAAGACAGAAAACACTGAAAAAACGGGTACTAAGGAAGAGTGGGAGGAAAAACTCTCCTCAGAGCTGATACAAAAGAAAAATACACATACACGCAGAAGTTTACATGCTATTTTTACTAGTTTCCACAATAAACTTTCCTCTTCTTCTTTAGCGTTGGAGTCTATAATTTCCAGATTATGGTCAAAGAAACTGTTATATTAAATGGAAAATAGAAAACTATCACTATGGCTGTCTTTGCTGACTTTGCACCTGCACCCCCATGTTTAGTCACCATTATTGCTCAACAGATTCTGAACTCCCTGAGGTAGAAACATTTTTGCCTGTAATTCTTCATGGCCTTAAGTACACCCTTAGCATGCAATTAATAAATGTAAGAAGCACACAGAAAGTGTAGAAAAGTGGTAAAGACAAGCACTTGTAAAATCCAGTAAGAAATTAAAATAAAGTTTTGCCCATTGTTTTTAAGATATTTTCAGGACTGCTTCCAGCTCAGTCTATGTCTAAGAAGGCTTGTTATGTACTGAGAAAGGAAAAAATAAAGCAGACAGCAGAAATAGGCAGGAAACAATAGTTCAACTTCAGTGAAGACAGCATCAACTACAATTCCAGCATTTTATTCACTCGAAGTTTTGGCCTGCATATCCCCTATTTGCTACCTGTCTATACATCTAAAGCATAAGTAATTCAGCACTTCACAATGAAGGTGCAAATCACTGCCTGAAATTGTTCCTGTTCTCATATCCAGCCATGAGCACTCAATTATAATTTAGCATCATTAAGCGAAGGATTAACCTCTGGAACAGGGAAAGTTCATTTCTTATCTTACGGTCTCCAAGGCAAAGTCACTCGCTATTTTTTTAAGGCTCTATCCTCACTTACAGAAATGCAAAGAAAATCAGAATGCACCTTGGACAGTAGTTTGTAAAACACTTTCTGCAACAACAACAAAAAAGAACTGGTATAAAATGCAATTTTCACCTAATTCTGGAAGTGGCCAAAGAGAAAAAAATAAATCTGCACTGTCTATACTGGCACACAACATATATTTCTAAATATATATTTCATATATATTTCTAAATATAATTTGACAGCATAAACAAACAATTCCCTTCTATATTTAGCAAAGAGAGAAAACTGAGATTAAACATGACCTGTGCATGGTTGGTTATGCATGATTCCACACAAGGTTCCCAAGGCTCCTAAGTTTATTTAAACATTGATATTGTTTCAAGTTTTTAAAGCTCTCAGCTTTTCAATCAGGACCTCTCATGCTTATTTATTACTTAGCTACTATTTCAATTTTCTTGAACTTAGATCATTACTGTTGAGTCCTAACAGTAAGATTAAAGCACAATAATATACTGGTAGATGATACTGGTAGATCTTACAGATGATTTGACAATTAGAAAACCCTGATTTTTTAAAATTGTTTCTTAAACTATCTTACTTCAGACTCTGTTTACTACACCATGAAATTGCTGGGAGACAGGAAGAGGAGAACATAGAGTGACTTACTCCTTACACAGTACTAGATATTTGTCCCAGTTTTCAATTCCATTCTTATTTTTTTCCAAGAGATGTCGCTGTTCTTACCCTTTAAAATAACACAGTGAGAATGATGTTTGTAAGCCCCTGGACAGAGCAAAATATGCTCCTACACCCAGTGGGTTTTTCCTTCATGGTGATCACTCCAAGACAGCACTGGAGCTTGGTACTTTCTCCTGGTCATACCAAGTTGCGCTTGGTATTCAAAAAAAAAAGGCTAAAATGTGGATTTAGATGGAAATTGAGAGGTGACACACAGTAGCTTAAGCATTTGCAAGTGGGAAAAAAACCCATCAAAACTGGCTTGCAAGATCAGAAGTGACTTGTGCCAAGGGATGACTAGTCAAAATTTATTGCCTAGAAAGAATAAGCATAAGTTTGGCTGAAAAAAGTTTTGCTGGCTCTCATCTAACCAATCATCACATAAGCATATATTACTTCAGTTTCTAATATTTATTCAAGCAAAAGTAATACACTATGTATTTAATTACACACACACATACAGATACTTTTAGGTAGTTTAAACCTCATCATACCTTTTCTGTGTCTGGGTTTACCACACAATCCAACCTAGTTGAGCTGACTTTGACGTTGCTCAGCGTGGTTCCAGTTGAAATTTTGTTTGTGCTCAATGAACCTAAAAGGAGAGTATAATATGAATGTATATATATTTACAGAGAGTTTAGGTTTTCATAGCAAGAGCCCCTTCAGAACACTGTTGCATGCATATAAATATCTAGTTACAGAATCATAGGACCATAGAATTATTCAGGTTGGAAAAGACCTTTAGTATCATCAAGTGAAACCAGTAACCTAACACTGCCAAGTCCACCACTAAACCATGTCTTCAAATGCCCAGACGTACATGCCTTTTAAACACCTCCAGGGATGATGACTCAACCATTTCCCTGGGCAGCCTGTGCCAATGCTTGAATAAGCCTTTCCAAAAAGAAATTTTTCCTAATATCCAATCTAAACCTCCACTGGCATAACTTGAGGCAATTTCTGTGGTCCTGTCGCTTATTAGTAGGAAAGAGAGACTGATCCCCACCTCACAACTTCCTTTCAGGTAGTTGTAGATAGTGGTAAGTTCCCCCTGAACCTCCTTTTGTATACCACTTCAGTAGATATACTGTAAACGGATATACTGTAAACTCCCATGGCAGGGGGGTTTGGACTAGGAGATCTTTAAAGACCCCTTCCAATCTAAACCATTCTGTGATTCTACATACTGGCTTCACTATCAGGAATTCTGTCGTAACTTGTAAGATACATATATTTGCTTTACTCTTGCAAAATGTATATATACTTGCTTTTCTCGTGGTAATTCTGTAGTGACTTATAATGTCTGTGTGTTTGTTTTTACTAATAATTGTTTTGTAGCGATTTGTAATACAGAATCTCAGACTACTGTGTGCTTGTGTACTGTGCAATCTTGAAAACCCCACAATAACGATTTTTACACATTCATGGATTGGGTAGCCCTCATACGTTGTGGCTGTGACTGCTAAACTTCTTTAACGGAATTTAAAGTTCTTTGTCGAGAGCTGACACCTTGCTCTGCAAGCTGTCTGTTTTCTGTTAGAGGAAGAGAGGACAACATCTGCTCATCAAGACTCTCCATTTCTTTCCTCATTTGTGCAATAGCAGCCCGAAGACTGGCATTCTGTTCCTGCAGCTTTTTTATTTCCAACGCAGGAATATCTTTGTACTGAGAACTTTTATCATCATACTGAAATATCTGGAAAATAAAAGTACAAGAGAAAAAGAACCCTTCATTAATGTGACACCTATTCTCTCCACACCACCACATATACAGATCCTAATACTTTATGTGGGAGGAAAGTACCATAGACAGAGAAGAAATAGATTTGTTTATTGAGGATTTGCCAGGGAAAAAAGTGCTGTACTGAGAACATTATAGGAGGAGGCACAGATGGGCCAGAGCTGGCTGTGTTTCATAACTGTTGTTCTGCAGGTGTGGTTTATTTCACTTCCATGCACAGGTAAGCCCTCTCCTTAAGGACTTTGCGGGCCCAATAGCAGTAATAGCAGTCCCCTGTCTGACCTGTCAAATTCTTGAAAGTGTCATTGGAGATCATCTGTTGACAATAACATTGTTCTGGTTTAAAAGACAGATATTTGCCAAGGAAGATGGGAATCTCCCTGGAATGGAAAGATCATCCCCTCCCTCCAAATTATTATGACTTCGAAATTACAGGACTTCCAGGCAAAGATATGGAAAAAGGAATAACAGTTCTTTACTAGACTATATATCTGTATGACAAGACAAAACAAACAACAGCAACGACTAAAAGACAACCCAGTAACAGCCTTTTCCCGCCCATCCAGCAATTTCCCCTTTGGTGTAGTTACGACGACAACCGATAGGGGGCGCTGCTGGCTCATGTCGAGGCGGAGAGGATGCAGTGACTCCCCCGGGGCTTCAGGTGCAAGATCAGGACCTCCCTGGTGGTGATGGCAGCTCAGATGAGAGAGAGGGAAGAAGAATTGACTCCCCCAGGCAGCCACGAGAGCGGTGATCGGTCTTCGATACCGCTAACGGCAGCCGGTACGCCCTGGGAAGGGAGGCGGGGCTTTACCACGATGTCGCACTACCGTACAAAGAGGTCCGACGGATGTGCTTCCCGCTTCAGGCGGTCCTCTATGCGGTGGTTCCGGGAGAGGGGCGGAGGGAATAACTTCCCCAGGCACCCACGTGGACTGTGCTGGTCTCTCTCGGCGCTGGCAGAGGGCGAAGTTCCAGTCAATGGAGCAGCCGGGAGTCCCTTTCTCTCTTGCAAGCAATGGAGCCACAAGCCGGCGGCAGGCAGAGCTCCACGGCAGTATTGAAAAACCGCTTCGCGGGAGAGGTCCAAAGCGAAAAAAAACCACACGACCGTCTCTGCTCCCAGCCGGGCAAGGACTGCCCACCTCCAGCTAAGAAACTGCCAAAATAACTCTTCTCCCCCCCCCACTTTCGCTCCCCCAGAACCATTACAACCTTATGCCAAGGCCACGTCTTTTGTCCCTGGATCTCTATCCATTCACCATCTCCCTGACAACAAATGGGAAGAAAATTCCGGGGGGGGGGGGGGGCAAAAAAAAAAAAAAAAAAAAAAAAGGGGGGAAAAAAAAAAAAAACCCCCCCCCCCCCCCCCCCCACCACACAACCAACANCCCCCGCCCCGCAAAAAACCCAAAACAAAACATACAAAACCCCGAAACAACAAAACAAAGACACAAAGAAACAAACAAACAAAAAAAACCTAACCCCCAAGAAACAGAAGGAAGCTGGATGTCCTCTGCTAAAGCAAAAAACGGGAAGGAGTGTATGGACTACACCCAGATAACCTGGACAATGGACAATATCTAGAAAACACGGACATTGATTTGAAAACACGTTTCCTGGTCACTTGAAATTCCAGCACAATCTTCAGGAAAAAATATCTAGTAGGACCAATGAGATATAAAGACCAGAATATTAGGGTCCCAGTATTATCTACTTTTGCTGTTTCTTCATTCAAAGTATGTCTGCAAAGATTTTTAAATGTTTTGTTTGACCAATGGTAGTGTATTGTAACTGTGATTTTATCAAAACAGAGAATGTAGAATTTAGATTCTACCCCTGTAAAAATCTTCTTTCACTGACAGAAACGTGTCATCATGCATTTAAGAAATGCAGATGCTATTTGATACAGGAATATTAGAAAGCCATGCAATAGAAGAATATACACTCCTACAGTGACTAAACAAATCCTAATTCACAAGCCATTCAGATCAGATGTTTTTCACATGGAAAAGAGCATGAACTGTCTTTCAAGTATTTGTATCTAAATGTTGCTAAAATGTTTCTTGATTTTTAACCCTAAGCTTAAATTGTTGCAGAGCAGCAACTCTGCCTCTTCAGAGGGCATGGCAATCCATGAGGCGCTTAAGACACTTCAGCAAAATACTTCAGTCTCAACATTTATGCCTTGCACAGCCTCAAACACTACTCCGTTTCCATCTTCTCCATCATTTCCCACTTCCTTCAGCCCCCTTATTTTCCCAGTCGTACGTTTGTTCTGCAAATGTGATCTGAGAGTGTCATCTGGCATGTCAATGCCCTTCAAATTAAATTTCCCTGGCATAAAGACAACAGCTGCCCTGCAGTTTCTTTCTCCTGCCTTAACAGTACAGGCTACGTAGAAGATGAGAATAATCACTATTCTGCTTTTATAATCTCTCTGAGGCTGTTAAGGACAGTCAGGAAAGGCACCAGTAGGTAGCAATGCAACACCCAGATGTGAATTTTGGGGCCCAGGACTACATCTCAGCCTGCAACATACACATGAACCATCACAGTTTAAACCAGAAATGCAACTGTCCCAGATTTTTGTAAGTGGAAATGGGTCTAGCAAGCAGGCCCTAAGAACCCTAATAAATCAGAATTACATGAAGCACTCTTTCCTTTTCTGTGCACTTGTATGGTATTATTAGCATGCTCTAGTTAGACAAACATGACCTAAATACTAAAATATAAGTTATAAGCAAGATTTCCCAGGCTGGTGTGTTTCACATCTCGGTTGCTTATTGAAAGGCCAAGAATGTCTACTGCAACATTTCTAGCACACTTCTGGGGTCTCAGACCAATTTGAAGAAAGGACCTGTATACCGAAGATACTGTACTAGGGTATATTTAAATTTTAATCTTTCTTGCATTGGTCATCTGGACCAGAGGCTAGCCAGCGTACTATTCCTTCCGCAAGAGGACTCATTGACAGAAATGTCTTAGTCACTTTTCTTCTGTTTGTTTTCACTTCATTTTTTACAGATAAGGTTCTAGACTAGAATAATAGACTTTTAAATGTTGTTATTTAGTTTTTTAAACACTGACCCTTCCCATAAAAAGGAAAAAAGATCAAAAAGGTTTTGCTGAGATGGGTACTGCTTACCTTACACGCCAAAAGTGAAAAAGCCAGGGTTTTTTAAAAACAGAAAGAAAAGAGTGACTATGAAGACAGTCTTGCCAAGCACAGTTGAAGAGAACAGTGAGTAGAAAGAAGAATATAAAGAATATAAAGAAGAATCCCTGCCCTGATTCTCTTGGTATCTCAACGACCAATTAGCAGATCAGTCCAGTTTGAAATGAAATGGGAAAAAATACTTGCTCCATAGCAAGTTTTTGCTAGCAGTCTACTTTTATCTGTAATAAAAATTGTCTTCAGGAACCATCTTTCTGAATACAACACTTTCTGCATTCAGGAACTACTAGGCTTGCTTAGCACTGCTTTTTCTTAGCAAGCGTTGTTAACATGCTCTGAACTGGTCACTGTTGAGCACCTGTAGCTGCCCAGTAGAGTGCACTGCAGCATACTATTTACTTTCAGTCTTTTACCAAAGAGTTTTCTACTCCTAATTCATTATCCTTCAGCATGACTTCAAACCAGCATTACATTTGCAATTTTGAATGGCTTTTTAAAATACATGCATTTTAATAGGTAGCAATTAAAGGAAAACTAGTTAGTGACACCAAAATACAAGACATTATTTTAAACGGCTGGCATACTAGTATTTTGAAACATTGCCTTAAAATTTTAACTTTACAACTTTAAAATCTACCCTGAACTGCAATCGACACAGAACCTCAGGAATGAGGTTCCAGAAATTATTTCTTCCCGTTTGACTGCCATGATGGTACAGTATGTTGTCACATTTTGGAGCAACTGTCTATATCCAGCTTGCTCCTTTTGCCAGTGAGTAATGAATGAGAGCCATAATTAAGCCCATGACACCTAATCTATGTGTATTCCAGGCTAGATATGTCTGTATTTTGAATGAAACATATGAAACAGATGAATCGCTTACAGTAAGCCCAGTGGAAACAAGGCCCATAAAGCTGTTATCTTAGAATGAATTAATCCGTGTCTACTTTAAGTGCTGTCTAACCTGTTTCTCCCCTTCAGGTGAAATACTGTGATTAAACGATGCTTGTATTGCCTGTTCTCTCTCAATAGTCAAAGCAGAAAGAACAGTCTTCACTTCATGCAACCTGTAGTCTGTTTTCTGTGGATGAGCTTCAACCTAGGACGGACGGAAAGGAGGGAAGGCAGAGGATGTCAGTAGCTCAAGGACAAAGGGATGGAGAAAAGAAAAGGAAAGGTAAGGAAGGGAAAGGAAAAGGAAAAGGGAAGTAAAAAGAAAAAGAAGGAAATCGAAGATACTTTAAATCCTAGCACAGGGACTTAAGCACATCCCTTTTGGCTCTGTCAAAAACTGCCTTAACAGACAAATAATTTAGCTTCATTGTCTTATCTTCTTTATGTGAAATGGAAAATGCTGATTTATCTCTCACATGTGTTCACATACTACAGTCATTGATGCCTATGAATCACTTTGGAAAGACAATGATAAAATGGAACACTAGCGTAAATGCCAGCATTCTGAACATCACAAACAAGTGTTTCCTCTGTACCTGTAAGTTCACGGGGCAACCGGGCATTGAGAATTGTTCGACCATTGCGCAATAGTCTCTAAACAATAAACATGTATTTAATTTTTCAGAAGCAGAAGTTTGTACACCACACAAAATAGGGGTTTTTTCCATACAGAAATACCCAAGAGTTTTTCAGGACTAATATTTTTCCCTTGATAGAATTCAAGTGATACTCTGATCTGAAATTCTTTGTGTCCTGGGGCTGCTCTGAGATCTTTCTTCTTTTGCTACAATGGCAAAGGAAAAGCATCTCTCAAGACGACTTGATCACATGGAAAGGGAGAAAAGGCCACTATTAGAGATGGTTCATGAAAATTAATTTGGTCTCTGATCAAATACATGTGACGAACTGCTGTGCATAATTCAGAATTACTGTTTTTCAGATTTTTGAAAGAAGGCTAAAGACATATTTCCCTGAGAAACACCATGGTGGAGAGACTCCATAGCTCTCTATGCAACAGATGATTCTTAAAAAGTGTTAATTTGAAATTCTCACCTCCTCTCTTGATGAAGACAGTCTCTGTGTTAGATCCTCTGATTTCTGATACGAATTACATTCAGCATTCTCACAGAGCTGCTGCCAGTTCAGTTCTGTTTGCATTTTACTCTGTTTCAGAATCCATTCTCGCTCAGCTGCCAGAGATGGTTGTTGTTTATACCTATGATACACAGAGCAAAGCTGTTGATTTCAGCAGAGTAAATACTAAGGATGTTTTGTGGATATTTTTGTTTGGGTCTGGTTTTGTTTTGTTTAATCCAGCTTTGTTCGTTGTCCTCATCTTCTTTCTTTGTTCTATTTTACAAATTATCTATTTTATTTTATTCTGTTCTACTCTCAGCATTTTACTGAACAAAAGCATTTTAATTGTTTAGAGTTCAGTAGTCTCTGAGGGTCCATCTGTATGGGTATTTAGAATCAGCTTTGGAGGTCACCACAACTCAGGCGGCATAAACCGCCCTTTAATACCAATACTGCTCTCAGTACTTCCATCCAGAGCATGTTTCCATTTTGCTGATATCAAAAATGAGATACAAAATAGCTAGGAATTAAAATTGCTGCATTGTCAGGGCAAAATTTCTAGGCTAAAAGGCTGCTGCATTTACATACCTTGAAAACACAGTGTAGAAAGAGAAGAGATAGAAGGCGCAAGTATTGGAAACTGAAACAGTGTTAGAGATCTCTAGTCAAGGACTCAGGTCAGAAAACTGCAAAGATCAAAGGTTTCTTCTGAAGTGCCATCAGAGTTTAAACCACATGACACAGAGTAAGCAACAGGTGCAAATTTACATTTAATAAGTATACATGCAGTTGCGGTTCTTCTGTTCTTGCTGAGTGAACAGCAGCTGGTCATGCATTCTTTATAGTCAAGACTGCAATAGGACAAAGTGGGTTTAGATCCATTACTACAGCAGTGTCCTTTAAAGAACACCCAAGACCAAAAACAAAACTCTAATCGTGCAATTTTCAAGATGCAGGAATCCATGGATACCTCTAATGGCCAGGTAACCTTTTGCTACCCTAAAGGTAAAGTTTATAGGCTGAAATAATTTATTTTATTACACAAAAACCAACACAGCTGGAAAAAGTTGGCAAACTTCTAGGCATACAAGCCCTCTTCCTGAAAGCTTGCCTGTTTTTCTCAATGGTATTGAGTTGGTTTAATGTGAGGGGTTTTTTCTCCCTCTACCTATATAACTTGGTTTGGCAAATTATTAAGGTATCAATTACAACAGCACTGAAGCAAGTGGACATGGGCATCAGAGAACAATCCAAGTAACACTGGATGATGATTAGTGAAGACTGCACATACAGAGAATAGAGTTTTTTGAAGAGTGAATTCCTCATTACTAGCCCTGGAAGGATGACAGAGGTCTTTCAAATACCCATATAAAGTTCTTGGTTGCATAGGAAAAAAACCAGTCACTATGAATGCACCACAAATACCCATGCTTCCTGCTATCCTGGAAACAGTTCAACACATAGGTGGAAGAAAACAGCAAAACCAACAGTCATCTTTTCATGTGCTTCACACAGGAATGCCTTTAGATTATAATACACTCATTCATTCTGTGAGTGAAGCATAACAGCTTAAAATAAGTTACCTTAACTTCATGGGACAGAACTAAGTAACCCTTTTCAACTGTCTGCTTGTGAAACTCACATTCTCTCTCTTTAATTTGCACATCAAATTCAGGAAGCACTTCCTACAAAGGGAGTAACAGATAGGTAACGCTAGAACAATGGCACTGATGGAAACACTGGGTTGTCTCAGACCTTTCAAACACTGTACAAGGAGTTTAATAATTGTATAATCTTTCTCCATTCTAATAAGAATCAGAATGTGCTGAATGAAACCTATCATCCGGTCTGTGGTAGGTCCCCTAACACGGCTTACAGCAAAAGAGAATTTAAGGAAACACATCAGCCAAACAGTATCCTTTGCAAAATAAGATCAGATTTCATAACCACTGGGGAGAGAGGAGAGAAAAAACCCTTGTTTTACAAAACCCCCCACCATCTCACAGACATTAAAATTCAATTCCTTTGCGGCCATCTGAGCACCTGTAATATGTCAAAGACTATGCTTTACAGAAATAACTGAACTTTATTTTAATTTCTAGAGGAGCAGGAAGGTGCTATATCTCCCCAGTGCTAAAAGTTATGGATATTTTTATGTATTTCTTTTTTAAAACTTTTTTGAATATAAAATAAAAAATCTTAACAGAAGTTAAATGTAGATTCTAAGCACATGAATAAAGGGATATTGACTATTACGTACAATCTATACAACTATAAGTCGCACACATATACATATGGATCTAGTGGTGATAAAATTTTAACTGTTTCCCTCTGGTTTTGCAGAATGACAATAGAAACAGCATAAGAATAGCCACTAAGAAATCACATGAAAACATTTTAAAGGTACAACATAGAGACATCTATTCACTAGTCTAAGCTTTTTGTTTAAGTTAAGCAAAACAATTCAGTACTATTAGAAGTGAGAATTTTGGCTGCAGTCAAGAGGCCTTTAAAGTGTACACTTTCAGAACTACTACAGAGTTAAGAAACTAGAGCCTTACTGAAAAGTTGCTAGAAAAATACTACCACGTTTTCCACTCTGAAGATGAAGTGACAAGAGAGTGCTGGGAGAAAGGACACTATGGGAAAGACTTCTTCCCTCCCTCCCCACCCTGCTCCCCTTGCAGCCATTGAATTTTAATTTAAAGGAAAAGAATAAAACCAGTCATATTGTTTGTCATACTTGGGAAAACAAAAATCTGTTGTTAGAAGACCTTACAGTTCAATCCCAAGTAAGAACAGTACTACAGAATGGACATTCTACTGCGAAATTCTTCCAAAGTAACATTGCAAGTTATTCCAAAACATGGACATTAAAGACACCAGTAAAGATACCACTGAAGAAGTGTCAAATTGTTGCTTCACAACACCTATGTTTTGTAAGTGTATGAAAAACTCTTCATAAAGAAGCCACGGATTTTCCAGAAAACTAAATGGTTGCAGTGAGCTGCCATCCAGTGGCTAAATGATAAAGTATTTTAAAAAGTGTTTGACAGAAACTACTTTGATGAATTAAATTGATAAATCACAACTGAAAACATGAGAATGAGATCACAAGGGATTTTGTCTAATTGATACAAAATCATGTTAGTTTAGGGGGAATAACTGCAGGAGATCCAGTGGCAAGCATGGAAGATGTGTTTCTTTAGTTGTAAGCATAAACAATGGAGATAACTTTTTTTCTTCTCCAGTATGGTAAGAGAAATCATGTGTATTAGATGAGTAGTCTTATGCTTGTGGACAGCAGCTAATCAGCTTTATCATTACAGTTCACCACACAATACACCATAACTTCCAAACCAAGACAGTTACCAAATATTGTTCAGGTTCTCATACTTCTTCAGGTAGGTTCATAAGCTGTCTTCGGGAAGCCCACAAAAAAGAGAGCCATGGATGAAGATTCATTATTTTAGCAGGACTACTATACTGAGGGCAGCGAGACTTGGATTGGCAGGTGTTGGGTGGAAGATGCAACTGCCTAACAATACCACTTCCATTTATATTACATATTGGTTTGGTCGACAGGCCAAAAATTAAGTGTTCTAGTTCTAACGACTAAAGACATTCATATGTAAATTAGTAAAAGTAACTCCAATATCAAATACATTTTTATACACAAACAAAGAAGGAAAGTTTTGCTGTTCTTTAAAGTTTGTTACATAGAAACAGGTGGTATAATGCCTCCCCAGGGTATCACAGTTGAAGACCAAATTTCACAGTTAGTAAGATGATCATTTTATGGTGAAATGATAGGAATATAAGAAGCAGCAGGGGGAAAAAAAGTACCTTGTAATTAGTATGATAAACAGTGTACATTTATCCATCTTGCCTAAGGCTACCTCTGCTTTCTAGATGCTGACCTTTCCTGTAGTTTCAAGGTTAACGAATTTAGCAGTGTGCTTACTACATAAAATAATCTTACACAATCTCACATTACTAAGCATATTCTTAGCAGCTCCTTACAAGGGGCAGCTGTCAAACAAGCATAGCAACAGCTACTACAGGAGCAGAACATAATTTTCTAAACTGTAATTACAAATGTAATCCATTTTTAGAGGAGCAAAACAGTAAGCAAAAAAAAATTATATATAAATAAAAAACCTATAGCAATGTTAAACCAGAACATGCTAATTAAAAAAAATAAAATTGAAAAAATGATTGCTAGATGGCACTGCAGCAACACAACATCACTTGTCCAACATTCTTATACCAGTTGCTGACATCAGCATCTTCCAGTTCTTGAATCTATTGCTCCATGTGAAGTTTCAGGTTCACATAATCCTCATGCAGATGATCTGTGACTATTCCTAGAGCTATAAACAAAAATAAATTTTCATTAAAAAGCATGAGGCATCCACACGTAAAAGTTTTTGAACAATAACATATAACTATTAAGAGAAGATGCTAAAATTTCCTAAAGAAACAGTCACCATAACATCTTTTTCTCATAATTTAGTGGAAACCAATTATAATAGTATATGGTATTTACCAAAACAATCATTCAAAAGGTTAGTTGCATACAGAATATAAAGGATCTGCTGAAAAGTAGTGCAAGACCTCCACTGAAGTATGAGTTCCTCCTCCACTCAAAAATTTCTGTTACATAAGAAAAAACTGCAAAACAATGGCTGACTAGCAGAAATCTGATCTTTTAGATATATTTAAAAAATAAAAGCCACTCTGTATCTTTTCCAGTCCTCTCCCAGTATTTTTAATTGCTATCAACAAAACAGTTTCTCTGAGATTCAGTGGAAGAATACCAGTAACGTCAGGATTTCAAACAAATCTGAGGAGCTGATACTGCTACCAAGACCAGTAAATTCTTTAATGATACACTGAACCTTTTAAGCTCTGTATTAATCCCTGCAAGACTTAACAGGTTTGCTGCAGCCTGTCACACAGCCAAACAAACCTAGATTGCTATCGTGCTGTTCTGCAACCTTCTATTTACTTTCAACTCTATATTACCGGGCTTTTTACGTAGCTGAATGACCATTGCATTTGATCAGATAAGACCGATCAAATAATACCTACAGAGACAAAACTCTGAACTAGAACTGGAGAGTCACAAACAACTAAACGCATATTCACTTTCATATTCTGCTAGATTTTGCTTTTAAATTTACTCTTCACCTGAATTAATGCAAATCCTATAGCCAGCACTAATGCATACAAACCAAGTCTATCAGAAGTGCTGTCTCAGTGTAGTCTAGACATGCACTTTTACACCTCCCTTGTTCATCCCAAAACTCTTAAGGGCAAGGCAGATCAGAAGAATGATTGCTGTACTGTGATCAGTATCCAGCTCAGCCTGGCAAAGAAGTTTAAGAGACTCAAACTCCTCCTTCCATTCCCAGAAGATATGCTCCATGTAAAATTTCTGAACTGGCTTTAAATGAATTTGCATATACACCACACTAACATCAATCATTTAGTAACCTTGATGAATTCCAGAGTCTTGCCCAGATCACCCACAGTAACTAAAAAAAGTAATTTAAAACTTATCCAGCCATCTCTACATTATAAATGTAGTTTGATCCAGAACAGTTTACGGCACTTTACAACAATTACCATTTTAAGCAGAGAATAATCCCAAAGAGACTGTTATTTCTGATGACAGTATTTCCATTAAACAAGAATTACGTGCAGACAGAACTCAAGAAATAAGTGTTTATTCACTCCACCCTGCAAGCTGCACACATATTTCTCTTTTCTTCAAGATACGTATGATGAGTCAAGTCACAGTTCAGCCTTCTTTTTTATTAAAAATACTAACTGCTGTGTCCGATTTGTCTGCTTTTAGTTTAAAAAGAAAATAAACAACAGAGAGCCTGTGCTTTTACAGGCAAAACCCTTTACTTGCTTCATATCCATCTCTTCCTATTGTTTGTTCTCCATATTTGCCTCATATCTAATTATAAATTCTGTAGAAGAAAAAAAACCAACATTGTTTTTAAGAAGTATGGGTGCTTTTAAAAAAATTTGTTATTTCTGCTCAGCTCTCTCCAGAGATTTGAGAAAATCTCTGGAGTCAATACAGCTTCTCTCACTGTACAGTATTATTCTGTGTCACTGGTTACAGATAATCCCTTCTGAATAAGCAGGGATGCAGAGAACAAATCGGAAAAGCATGCCTTTCAAATAGTGGCTCTTTAATCTCTTTAAATGAAAGAGAGATTTTCAAACCAGCAAATGCTATGCAATATCTCTATGCTAAAGGATGTCACAATTTAAATAATGTTTTTCTTCACAGACAAACTAGACAACTCTAGTTCTCGAGGATCGAAAAATGAGTCTCTGATCATTGGATGTGAGAAGTATAAAAAAATTCAAGCTTGCTCTTCCCAGGTATACTGAGGAAGAAACCCTGCTAAAGGACACAATGATCTGATGGTCTTTTAATTCTGCTGGCCAAGATTTCACATTTATCCCTAAGTCAATTAAAATAATGTTTTCTCTTCATATTCTGATTCTCGTTGGCAATGTTCAAATCATGCTACCATGCACAGATAGTGTAAGTACTATATTCTTCATTTGGGTAAAGAGAAGTAGATGATTTTTTTTTAAGTCACTATCGTGGATATTCATGAACAGTACTGCCTCCCTGCCTATAACATGCAACGCTAAGAAAGATCTGCTCTTTTTGTATCACACTTTCAGCTACAGTTGCTCCAAATGTATCAGGCGGCTACCACAGTTAAAAAGATTAACTAAATTTGAAGTGCACGGAGGGAGAAAAAGACAGTCGAGTATCGGCAAAAGAAAACACTGCCAACCGAACAGTCGGCTGGCCGGAAGCAGATCCCACAAGGAAGGATTCCATGGAGGGCCCAGAAGGTCAGATGTTCTGAGGCAGAAGAGCAGATGGCAGACACACTGTCAAGGTCAAATCCGTTAGATGAAGGCAGTAGAGAGGAGCACAAGATAATGCTTTGCACTCAGGGACAGCACAAGAGAGGACACTTAGCAGGAAGGGTGCAGAAAGACAGTGGGTCCCCAGAGAGAGAAGAGGGCGCGAGATGTGCAAGGCGACGCGTCGGGAGCTCCGAAGGACAACCTGCGGCACAACAGGATGCTGTGCGACCGCATTGCGCTCTGGTGGAGAAATCCAGTCGCGACTCGCCTTCTGACGGCACGAACCTCCACTCGCGGCTGTAGGCCGCGTCCCCCTCGAGAGCCGCGGCGGGCGGGGCCGTGCCGAGAGGCGGGCCCGGCGCCCCGGGACCCGCCC
>VZRS01013334.1:22997-52665 GCA_013398055.1 Ifrita kowaldi | reverse complement strand
GGTGGGGACAGCCCCCGCTCCCTGGGCAGGATCCCTCCAATCAGCCCAAACCCCCGCCGGTCCCCAGTCCTCGTCCGGCTCCGTGTGGAGCGTGGCTACTCCTCCCGTGCGCGGCGGGACCCGACGGGCAGCGGCGTCCCGGTGCTGGGGAGATGCCGGCCTGCCGGGATGCTGCCCGCGCAGCCCTTTCCTGCTCCAGCTCTGCCTGGACAGCATCCTCCGCACCCCGCTCATCCCTGCCCTCCGGGCCGGGCAGCCCGGGGGACTTGCGGTGCTGCCCACGTCCGGGCTGTGATTTGCAGCCCCGGGAAAGCCCCGCGGAGGGAGGGGACGGGGGGGACTGGCATCACCGGGCTCCCCCGGGGCAGAGCCGCCCCTCCCGCCTCTCCGGCCGGGGACTCGCCTCCTCCCGTCAGCTCCGCGCGTTCTGCCGCCGGTTCGCGCTGGATTAAATATTTAGAAGTTTGCAGCGGTGAATAAAGCGATCGTTAATAGAAATTGATGGCACCGATGCAAAGGGGGTGGCACCGGCGGCAGGAACGGCGCGGCTCAGCGAGAGCGGGCGGGGCGCTCCTGGGAGGGTTTTTAAGGGGTTTCACCCCAAGTAAAGGGTTTATCGCTCCGAATGCTGTGGCAGCGCCAAAACCCGGGAGCTGCTCTTCACATTTCCGATGATGTCTTTAAAAAGCGTATTTTTTCCACCCTGCCTGCCTGGAAAGAATAACCCCGTGCCTTCGCAGAGACGAGGCAATCCGCTCGAATTTAGCACCTAAAATCCCCCGTCAGCACCTCCCGCCGTGCTGCCTGACACCATGCAGGGCTATCACTCCCCCAGACCCTCCGGGTTTGCCATGGCAGCGGGGGGCAGTGGGAAGCGGGGTGCTGTCGGTAGGGACCGGGAGCGTGTCACCAGTCCCCCGAAGTGCAGCGCTGGGCAGTGGGGGGACCCCCGTCCTGGGGAAGGCAGGGATGAAGTTTGCACGATGACCTGGAGGAGCGAGCGGCTCCCCGGGATCCCAGGGTGGGGTGGGAAGGACACGGGACTGGCCGGGTGGCCGGTGAGCCCTGGCTCCCCACGCCGGGCTCCGCAGCCCCGCTCCGAGCTTGAGTCAGCGCTTCTGTCAGAGGCGGGGATGGGGCAGCGCTCGGCGGAGCGGGATGCGGTCCCGGCGCGGGTGCGGAGGCAGCGGGAGAGGAGGAGGAAAGACGAGCTGGGATAGGATGGAGGGGCGAGCAGAGAGGGAAAGAAAGGGCGAGGGTTGCCCGGGCACCGGCCGGTGGTGCGGGCCCACCCGTGCCCTCTCCGCAGAGCCGCTGCTCGGTGGGAGCCGGCGGCCGTGGGCAGCGGCTTGGCGTGGGGATGGGGAAAGCAGAGGGCAGAGCGGAAAGCCCTGGGGCCGACCCGACGCCCCTGCTACGGGTGCCAGAGACGGTCTGTACCCCCCAAGGCGGGTCGGTGCCGTGCCCACGCCCCTCATCCCTCACTGGGGGACGCTCCCCCAGCCCGGCGCTGCCCACGCGTGTCCCAGCCCGGCCGCCGCTCCGGGCTGGGGCAGCGCCGCTCTGTGACAACAGAAAGTGGCTGGAAAGGGGCGAGGCGTCACACGCTCTGCCTCCGGGAGGCAGGGAAAGGCTGAGGGACCGATGGGAAGGCATGAATGAATGAATCTCCATAAAGAGCCCCAAGCAGCAGGGAGAGGGAGAGAGGAGGAGGAAGGAGAGGAGGAGGAAGAGCCGGAGCAGGGCAGGCAGCAGCAGACGTGACGCCGGCAGGTAAGGGGGTGCCGGTGCCGCACGGCGCCGCGGTGCCCGGGATGGCAGGTTGGGGGACACAGCCAGAGGGGGACAGGAGCTGCCGGGACCCTGCATGGGTTTGGGGTTTTTTTTTTAGGGAGCATATTTTCCTCCAGACTCCTTGCAAAACGTGGGGTCCCTAAACTTCCCAGGACTCCTTTCCTCCCCCGGTACTGCCGCCCTGCGCCTGCCGGCTTTGGAGGGTTCCGGGCAGAGCCCGGCGGCGGCTCCCGGCGGGGACCGGCCCCGGCGGCTGGACCTGCCCCGCACCGGGGCAGCCCCGAGCCGGGCCAGCCTGCCCGGTGGCAACGCAACTCGGCCGGGCGTTTAGAGTTACGCTGCCGGGGGTATCCAGCTTCTGCCGCGGCCCCTTTGCTTTGGGGACTCAGTGGGGAGCTCCTCTTCCCCCGGTCTCCATCTCCTTTCGGCGCTCCGTCCCTGCCGTGGTTACATAAGGCAGAGGAGCCCGTAGCCAGCGCTGACGCGGGCCGGATCATCGGGATCGCACCCAGGGATGCCCAGAGCTGAGCTCAGCCTCGTCCGGCTGCGCCCCATCCTCTGCCCCGCTGCCCGCGCTGAGCCACGCACTGCCTGTTCCTGCCTGCTGCGGGGACTGTGCGGCACAGGTACACCCCTACACACCCCTACAGACCCCTACAGACCCCTACGCACCCCTACACACACACCCTGCCCTGCCGCTGTCCTTGGCTCTCCCGCAGAGCTGCCCCGCACTAGCGGCGCTGGAATGCGCGGAGCCCTTGGAGCGCACAGCCGCACGCACTCCCCGTCCCACGGAGCAGCCCGGCTCCCGCAGATGGGCCCACGCCAGGGCGATGCACACTGGAAGTGTTTGCACACAAACACAGCGCTGCGGGCAGCACACGGGTCACGCTCTCGCACACACGTGGGCTGGTGCTCGCCAGGGGCTGGTGCTCGCCGGGGGCTGGTGCTCGCCGGGGGCTGGTGCTCGCCAGTGCCGGCACGGGGGCCGTGGGTGCTCTCCTCGTGCCGGACGGGACCGGCTCCCAGCCCAGGCGGGCGCTGGGAACTCTGCTGGGAATGCTGCAGGCCTGGCAGGGCAGCCCCGGCTGGCTGCGGTGGGCAGCTCTGCGGCTGCCCGCAGCTTTCCCCTCCCTGACCGAGGTGCTCCGAGCAGGGATCAATAATGCCTTTCTGATTGGCTTCAATTCCCCATTCAAAGTAGTCACTGCATTAGGACTTGATTTTTCTCCCCTTTGACTCCTGGCCAGATTAGATTGTGAATTTGGCTGATTTCAAGCTACTGGGGGAGGGAAGAATCATACAGCAAGCGAGAGAGAACTGAAATATCCTACAGGATCCCCTGGAGGGGAGAGAAATCAGGTCTAGATAAGAGCTTGTTCTCCCAGTCTGGCTAATGCTTCCCTGTTTTATGATCAGAAAACACAAGATCTAACCTCTCACCAGGATGCTTAACTATGAAAGGTCAGGCTTTTGGCTTGTGCTAGGTGCAAGGTTTGTTATTGTGAGCTGTGGTTTATGTATTCCCGTGGTGTGCTAAACACAGGAGTGCACGATGCATGCAAACAGAAGGACGAGGTCAGCGCTTCCGAGGTTTACGAGTCGAGCTCTGGATGTAACGCTGGGGTTGGAGGAACTGTGATGGGGACAGAGCACGAGGCCCGTGCTCTGGAGAGCCCAGAGCTGTCCTGCCTGTTTGTCAAGTCTCAGCCCCATCCTTGGGCAATTTTTTCCAATAGTTGTTTCTCCATGTGCGTGCTGGGGATAAGTGAGTGGGTTATGTCAGTGATGCCCTACGTTCCGGAGGGACACGGAAAGCAGCACCCAGGAGCATCCCAGCCACGCTGGTCAGGGTGCTCTTCCCTGCTGGCTGCTCCAGGGCCAGGATTTCATGCCGAGAAAAGCCACAGCAGCATAGCATCACCTGCAGCATCCCAACTGCCAGCACTTGCTGTGAATTGGTGTTAGCTCCAGGTGAAGCAAAAGCTTGGGAT
Organism: Ifrita kowaldi; assembly: GCA_013398055.1. Lineage (NCBI taxonomy): Eukaryota > Metazoa > Chordata > Aves > Passeriformes > Cinclosomatidae > Ifrita > Ifrita kowaldi. Next base: position 48,877 of record VZRS01013334.1, on the reverse strand, counting down.
TATGTGGTTTCTCAGCAAAGAGCACTGGGAAGCCTGGTGGAGCAGAGGGACTTGTGAAGGAGCTGAGCTGTTGCAGGGCAGTCAGGAGCCTCAGGAGGAGAGGATGTGGGGCTGGGGGCTCGCTGCAGGTAAGCTGTGCTGTTCTGGGCTGTGGGGAGGCGGCTGTGCAGTCACCGACAGGGCTGTGAGGTGCAGGGTTGTAAAGCAGGTATGAGCAGGGAGCACAGCCTTGAGCGGTGTTTGGCATGATTTGGTGCCACTGCTGGATTTTCTTGGTGTTGCAAACCCAGGGCTTGAGGAGGGTTTGAGTGAGCCCGATGGCAGGACAGCATTGGGGATGAGTATCTGGGTATGGGGAGATGGAGATGTGATGGTCAGCAGTAAACTGGGCCCAGAGGAGGCTGGTGGGGAGGAGAGGAGCTGTGTGGAGCTTGACAGGACAGCTATGGAGCCAGACAGAGCCCAAACTGCGGGTGAAGAGGGAGGCAGAGCTGTGAAAGCAGTAAGTCTGTGAGGACCTTGGGGTGAAGGGACTGGGGACCCTGAGCCTTGGTCCCATGTGCACTAAACCCCCAGCAGAGCGGTGCCAGGGGCTGGGTGGGGAAAAAGAGGATAAAGAGCATGAAATTATTTGTGTGGTGGTGGTTGGCTGCTGGAGAGGTGAGTGTATGTACCCAGCACGAGGGTTATCTGGGTCCCTGAGACATCCCTGTAATAGGAACAAATAATAATAAATCTGAAAGAAAGGAGCTGTGAGAGTTAGCTCCAGGTGAGAGGGACCTGGAGCCTCCATGCACCATGAGGAACTGGGGCAGGAGGGTCTGGGGGAGGAGGTACTGAGGGTGCAAGGGGTGTATGAGCCTGGTTAAGGGAGCTGGGAGGACACTGGGGAGGTGGAGATGGGAGTTGGTGTGGCTGTGGCAGCAGCCTGTGAGAAAGCTGCCTGTGTTTAAAAAAACACCTCAACAGACCAACCCAAAACGCCTGTCAATCAGGGAAGGATTAAATCTGTTGTTTGGGCTTGGCCTTTGCACTATCTGGTCTGGTCTCCTGTGCAGTGTGAGGTTCAAGGCACAACTCAAGATGACCCACAGGCCGTAGAACCACTGCTCATGAGGAAAGCCCTCTGCTAATGGAAGTGTGGCCAGCTCCCTCAGGGAGCAGAGCATCCCACATCTCTGCCCTGAGAGCCTGAGCTCGTTGTCCTCTCTAGGGGCTGATGAGGGAGAAGTGGGGTTCCAGAGCTGTGACCCCTGTTCGTGCCCCACCTGGGGACCAAGCCATCAGGTGTTTGTTCAAACACACACAATGCATGTGTTGAAGGCTCTCAGAAAAGCCAAATGACCACAACTCCGCTGGCTTCCCTCACCCCTCTCTCCTTTATGCTTAGAGGGAGCCAGTGGGAAAATCTCCAAGATCTGGGGGTTTTTTCTTTCCTATTCCAGCATTTCTTTATGAACTGGACAAGGGCAATCTCTGAAGCTCACTCGTATTTTTAAATCTGCAGGAATAAGTGTATGGAAATGTATGTGTTTTACTGTATCAGCTGCTATCAGCTTTTAACTTTATTACAGTAAGTGCAGAGTTTTTCGTGGGCCAAACTCATTCATTGGATTTAATGGAGTTAAACTGCAGGCAGATTTGGCTACTTGTTTGTGTATATCTTTGTAAAATGGACAGGCAGAGATCATAAAATTTTATACTCTCCATGGCATCTTTTAGGGAAAAGTCTTCCAATATGTTTTATAAACAGCATGCATATTTTGCTACAGTGTATGCTCATACCTAACACAAGGCACTTTAGAGCTGCTTCTTTTTTCCCCTCCCAGAGCTATATGTATGTGTGCAGGATTTCCCTGCGTTATTTTCTCGTGCTGCTTTCCTTGAAAGTGCCTTTAGCAGTTTTAAACAATTTAACTGGATTTCTTTCTTTCTTTTTGGTGTATTTGTATCTCTTCTTAGAAATGGTAGTCAGAACCCTAACCTTTGCTATGAAGGGCTCAAAATGAGGGAAGAATAATGTTTATAAAGCCTCTTGGTAAATACCCAAAGCACTCCTAAACTGTCCCAGCTGCAAATGCATGATCTCAGGACCTTTCACAGGTACAAACATCTGCTGTGATACCATTGAGGGGCTGACTTTTTTCCCTCCTTCTTCCTGAGATACTGTTTTCTTTTATTTTCACGATGTGATGATACCGGTTTCTTGACCTATTCTGGGCTGGGTTTGGATCCTGCTTGTGCAGGGCCTTTCCCAGTGTAACATGGAGCAAACCAATGCTTGAAGCTGTAGAGAAAATGTATTTCTAGGAGATGGATTTACTTTCTAATGAGGTATTTGACGCTTTTCCAGGCTCTAAACAAATTAGACCCAGATCTGTGGCTGCAGGGCATTGGGGGGGGAAGTGGTTGATGAGCTGAGCTAATTAATTACACTTACTTATGACTTATCAAATGGTCATCACCACCCCATATGGAGCACTTGAGTGTTTGGAATTAAGGGGAGAGGATATTGATATGTGGGATAAATGTAAAGCAGTGGTCAATGACAAGGACATGAATAAATCTGGGGGTTCTGGTGACATTAAAGTAAATTGCGGGTAGTGAGGTATGAGAGAGACTTGATGTCAAAGGAACCCTATAATGTATTTATATTCCCACTCGGGATTTGCTGGGGTTTCTAAATAATGCATTAATTCAATTACACATTCTTAATTAGTGTTTTCTCAATTTGGAGCAACATCATTAATTTACTGCGTCATATTTTTATTTTGCTGGTGTGGTGAGTTTCATTTTTGACTCTTTCCCCTCTCTGCTTTGTGAGACTCGTAACACTCAGCTGCGATGCTCATGCCACAGGCTGCAGCTTCTTTGGGAGTACCAGTTTGCTGTATTATGATTTTTTTTTTAATTTTTTTTTTTTTACGCTGACAGGCTGCACAGCACTGACCTGACCCCATAATAGGAGGAAGAGGGAGAAAAAGAGCCCAGATCTGAAGCAGCTGCTTTTGAATGCTGAGCAGCATCTGTTCTCCATAGAGCAGGGTGATCTGCAGCATGCTGGGGCAGGATTAGGCCCTTTGGGCTCCCCCAAATGGGGTTATTTGATTTTTTCCTCTCTGGAAACTCATGGTACTTGCAGGGATGGGTGCTCCCTGTCCCTCTGGGGTGACTGCTACTCACAGGGCTGCTCCTCCTGGCACGTGGAGCTGCTCAGGGATGGGGAGGCACAGGGTCAACCCGCAGGGTTTGTCTGCCTGCTTCTGCATGGGAAAGGTTGAGGGACAACACCTTTGCTGCTGTGCCCTTCACTGCCCTGTCCAGAGGGAAGATGTGTTTGTGAGAGCTGCTCTCAGGCATTTGTTCTTTGGCACCTCCTGGAAAGCAGAGCCGGGTCAGTGGCACATGTGTGGGGTGGGTGCCGGTGCCAGGGCTCTGGTCCTTGCCATAAGCCAGGCTTGGGGTCAGCACTTGCTTGAAACAAACGTATTACCTGGTTTATTCAAGTTATAGGATGGTGACTGATCAGGGAGACAAACGCAAGCCAGCCCTGCTCCCTCCAAGCGGTGCCTTCCAGACCAACACTTGTCCCAACTTTGCAGAGAGCAGTTCGGGCTTTTCTACCCCCCAGCCCCACTTCTCCCTTTTAATTTTTGTTCTTGGCTTTGCTTCTCTTCCCCACCCTCTGCCCACGCTCTGCTCTCGCTCGGAGGCGAGCAGTGCAGCCTCCCCAGCCCCATTCATCACCACTTGCTCGCCAGGCACCGGCAGCCGCCGCTCCATTGATTGACTGCGGCGGGGAGTGCATTTAAAATCATTACACTCCTGAGACAGCTTTTAAATATGAGGAAAATCAAGTCTGTTAAGAAGCCTTGTGGAAAGGGTGTCTCCAGCCAGGGAATTCCATGTGGGACCAGGTGGTATCTGGATCCAGAGGAGACTCCACTGCTCTGGACCTCACGGGTGTCCCTGTGTGAGCCTGGACCACTCAGTGCTGGTGTGATGGGAGTGGGCAGGCGGCTGCTGGTGGAGAATTAAGTAGAAATATTTCACTGTAGAAAACGCTGTTGTGTAAAGCCATCCATCTGCTGCCTGTCTAATGCTTTGCATGAATTAATGAGCTGATTGATTAGGAGAACCCTGCAGCAGCCGGGTGAGGGGAATGATTCTTGTCCTCACACTGCAGGTGGGGGGAACTCAGAGGTGCAGAGGTTAAGATTAGGGTTTCCAAGTTGGGTTGGGTTTTTTTGCCATTAGCGAAGGCTATAGTTGAGACACTTTTTGTGTCTTGTTTTACTGATTGATCAGTCTGATTTTCTGGATGTGTTTTGCCTTCAAGAGCAGTTGTGAGACATTGCTATGGCTGCGACTCAGCCCTGGAGAGTCTCTCCCAGGATCTGATCTTCCAGCGTGTTGGTGACAAAACAGCAGAGTCTGCTGCAACTCTTGGCTGTGGTGTTTGCAACCAACAGTCTCTCTTCTTCCTGCTGGGAAAGACAAACTCTCTCAATTTCTTACAATGCTGGCTGTTTAACACATCTTCCTCTCAGCCCACGGCCTTTACCAGTCAAGGCTTCCCATAAGCATCCCCCAGTTCCTCAGAGTATCTCTCCTGGCCACCTGCAGCTGGTGGAGGCAGGTTACTGATGGCTGATGCATGGAGTATCCCTTTCCTCCATGCTACGATGCGTACAGCTTTTCAGGAACGGTGCATTGAGCAAATGTCACTCCACAGCCCCAAAATCTATCGAAGGAAATGACAGTGGCTGTGAGCATTAATCATCCTGTATCATCAAAATAAAGTTGTTGCAATAGAGTATTGTCAAAGGATAAATGTCTTGACTTGGGCTCAGTGCTGGTTGCTTTAATGCTGGCAGTTCACCAAGCAGGAGGTGGTAGTTGTGTGGCCCAGGGGCTCATCTTGTGGCATTGTTAATTAACCCTTCCCTCTCTAGGCTAAACAGTTGGTCAGTCTGGTTACCAGGAAAAAGTCTGGGCCACTTGAGAAGTTGAAGTAGTTTCTTTCCATCATTGTGTTGAGAAATTTGGGCCTGGCCCAGCTTGAGTAAAAGCAGGGGTGTGTGGAGCAGCACTGTAGGGGCAGTTTCCACTTATCCTTCTGAGCTCTCATTGCCCAAAAAAGAAAAAAAAGGTAGATTTGTTAAAGCAATGCAAAAAAGGGCAATGATTTAAAAAAGGTATTGAATATCTGATTTGTGGTGTAAAAAATACCTGTTTCTGCTTTACTCTTGCCAAAGGACGGGGCTGGAAAACAAACCCTGTAACCCTCATGCTGGTCTGCCCCTGCTCAGGGTGGGGCAGGTACAAAGGCTGCTGTGGGCAGGCATCAGGAGTGTGACAGACACGGCATCCATCGGGACCGGCGGGATGAGGGGTGGGACTGCTGGTGGCACTCAGCTGGTTGTCTCCTGGGGCTGGAGGGAGGCACGGCAGTAATGTCACTTCCAGCCGCCGTCTCCTGGGGAAGGTGGTGCTGTGCAATGAATTGCAAGGTCTGGTGTGCGGCCCGAGGGGGATGGAGAGCTGCTGGAAATCTCTTTGTGCTTAAAATCTGGGAGTTGGAGCCAACCTCTTGTGTTTTCTGGCACCATTGAACCTTCTATGCTGCCGGGGTTTGAGCCTTTGTCCGTGGGGGCTGCAGGGACCTGGCCCGTGCTGGGAACAGGCTGTGCTTTGCGAGCTGTGCAGCAGAGCAGGACTCTGAGGGGGGAATGGAGGGGAGCTCTGCCTCTGCCCAGCTCTGCTGAGCAGGCAGGCGGGGCTGGGAATGGGGGCTGCACACGGGGATGTGGGATGGACACCTCGCTGAGCCCCTCTGGTGTTCCTCACCTGTCCCGGCTCCTTTTTTTTTCACGTTTTCCGGGGAAATGCTGAAGCCTGGGCTCAGGAATAATGCAGCTGCTTCTGGAGAACATCTGCCACAGAGGAGTAAGGGGAAAGCTTCAATAAATCAACACGTTTCACCTCCGTCCCAGTTCACACAGGAGCAGGAATCGGGCTGTGGAGTTTGTGTGACTGCTTCATGTGTAAAGAAAAAAGGGGAAATAAATCTGTGGGATGAGATTCTTAAAGCTTCATTAGAAACCATATAATCATTTAAGTTGGAAAATACCCTAAAAGACAAAGTCCAGCCATAATGCTTACAAGCAGAGTGAACATCACGGCCCCATCCAAGTTCAGAGAAGTTTGTCTCATTGTTTACTGTGTGGGTCAGTTTGTTAATCTTGAGCTTCGCTAATGGACTTGATGATCTTGGAGGTATTTTCCAATATCCATGATTCTATGATGCTCCAACAGTTTTGCAGAAAAGTCCTCTTCTATGTTAAAATCCATTCCAGCTGTGAACTAGCTCGGATGTTCTCTAATACCACATTGACTTTAAGAAAAAGCCCCAAAATTTCTGCATGGCTTTCCCCTCTCGGTGTCAATAAAGAATGGATAATTCATGTTATGATTTTTTTTAAGTCCCAATCTTAACAAAACAGCCATAAAACAGCATCAGCTTATATAGCCCTTAGGACAGCACACTCTCTTTTGCACTGGAACTCTTTATTTGTGGGGCTAAACAGAGTAACAGGGTTCGTTTTAATGAGGCTGGCTTGGGAATTAAGTGTGTGGCACTTATTGATCTTGCTTTTTCTCCCCATTTATTTTGAAAAACTGTTGTCTTTGTTTTCAGCAGGTAAAATCTGAAGTGTTGCTGCAAATGCTGACTTACTTCTGTGGTTTAAATTGCAAGCAGCTCCTCAGAGCCAGGGCTTGTGGGGTCCTTGGAGGTGCTGAGTTACAGGTAACCTGTTCTGCACACTGTGTGTAAAGAGCCAGGCATGGGGACCAGATGGGAAATAACCTTCTGAGCTGGTCAGGTTTTCTGTGACCACCTGAGAGCCCCTTATGTGTCATCAGAATGATATCCAGAGAGCTGGCAGCTGCATTCAGGGGGTAAACCTGGAGGTGAAGTGACACGTCCAGGGTTATCTGGGGTGTCAGTACCAGGGCCTTGCTGGGCCCAGGTCCTTCCACACCTGCTTCTGCACTACCCACAAGACTTACTTCCTTTCTTTGTCCTTAGTTTTGCAGTGCAAGGAAATTCTTGTTTAATTTTGAATGTTCCCCTAAATCTTGGTGACGGCAGATTGACGTAAGCGTGTGCTGGATCAGGGCCTGTTCTCTTATGCATATGGATGCGGACACAGCTGTAAGCGTTTTCCATCTCAAGGCTTCTGCAGGGAAGGGAGAGATCTTCCCTCCCTGCCCATGGATGTGTCCCCTCTCCCCTTGCAGCAGGGGCAGCAGCACTGGGTGCCCTGGTCTCCAGCAGGACCATGGGGGTGAGTTTGGGTAGAATTGCTGGTTGCTTGGCTCGGTCATTGTCCATCCAGTTTCCTGGTGAAGCCAGTGTGTGTGTGCAGCCTCCTGGGACAGCTGGGAGCTGGGCATGGCAGTGGAGGGAAAGCCTCTGTGTTGTGGTAACATCTTCCTTGGACCACACAAGCTGGGAAACTCCTCCAAGCCTGATGCTCTTGGAGGTTTTGGGTGGTGTGTCAGCACATCAGCAGAGATTTACGTGTTGGCCATGTCTTGTCATCCAGAGCTTGCCCAGGATCTTGCTTTTGCTGCTGTCACCAGCAGCAAAAATGCGGCTGCTGCCTTGGGGTGGGAGCAGCAGCTCCTGAAAAGGGTGGCACACGCAGGCTGGGTCAGATGGCAAGGCAGGTTGTGTTCATCCCAGCTGGTCAAATGCAGACTGGAAAGCCCAGGCTCTGCATCTGTCCTGATGTGTGATATCCCCTCAGTCACGCTGTAGCCCATGTGCTTGCTCAAGACAACAAAAACTGCTTCCTGATCCCTCTGCAATATCTGCAACATCCAAGGGGTCTCTATCCATTTACCAGCACGGATTGTGCCCGTGAAGCTCTTGGATCATGCAGGATGCAGCCTGATGAAACTGCAGGCAGAATACTCAAAGAAAAAAAGGTGGTGGAGAGAGCAAGTCAGCCCAAGTCTGTTTATGGCGGTTCCATTTTATTTAAAAGGGATAGCAAATTATAAACCATTTAAATATTTCATCTGCAGAAGAGCCCTGAATGAATTTGCACTACATGTGGATGTGTGATGAATGAGTGGGGATGGCAGCAGGAGCAGCAGCGAGCACCAGCCCTGCTCAGGCCCATGTGGATGTGGGGAAGTGGTTGTATGGGTTAAAGTGTTTTATTTAAAAAGGGAATGTGTATTTTACCCTTTAGTTGGTGAAAGTTGTTGCTGTCTTAACAGGTTGGGTTGGATCTGGAGACAAGGGCCTCATCCTGCTCCTCGGTGCTTTCTGCCTGCTGGGTGCCTGGTGACTCTGGAGGATGCTCAAAATAGCCCCAAATCAGAGCTGTGTCTGCCCAACCTTGTGGAGAGTCACGAGGTCACTGGTGTAACTGGGAGGAGAATTTGTCCTTCTAGCTTTAAAAATAGCTGTATTTTCTTTAATGGCATTTTCCTTGGGGCAGCCAGGAGCTTGCAGGAGTGCACAGCCCATTTGAGGTGCTGCTGAGCGGGAAGAGGTGCCAGGACACCCCAGTTAATCCCATTTCTAAACCACATTTGTCTCTAAAAATGAACCAAACCAAGCAAAACTCCGGATTTTTCTTCCTTCCAAAATTTTTAATTCAACTGGCTTCCTAGAGCCAGGTCGAAGATGTTTCCTCTGTGGAAAATGCTCTCTGGTGTAACTAAATAGGACTCTGTAATCTCCAGCAGCTGGAGTGTTTAGTTAGGGTCCAAGGGTGTTTTTTTATATCCCAACTCTGTCTGTCCTGACCAAAGTGCGGGGTTTCTAGCGATGAGCGATTTGGGGCTTATCTCTGGGAAGTGCTGTGAATGCCAGACCCATGCTTACACAAGGAGAGAAATGCATGAATTTTTCCACATCAGTAGGAGCTGGAGATTTTGCTAAAGGTGTCTCCAGCTGCAAGGAGCGAGATACGGCTCTGCTGGAGAGCTCTGGAGAGGCAGAACCGAGGAGAAAATTTAAATGTGGATTTAATGCCTCAGAAAGCCATCTGTAAGGGAAGGTGCAGGTGCTGGCTGGCTCTTGGCCATGCAACAGGTCACTCAGGCTGGCTGATTGTGAGGCTGCTGAAGCACAGGCGTGGTGCCTTTAATCTGACTTGGGAGATGTTCATTAGGGAGCCCTGTTCCGTCTCAGGGCTGCAGCACAGCCCAAGGCTGGTGCTGTCCCTGTGAGTGCTCTCCGTGCACTGCTTGTACAGGGTCCTGCTGGATCCACTGCTTCTGTCTCCATTTTTACATGGAAAAGCTGCATTGAAGGTTGTCAGGGCCTGGGATGCAGATGGACAGACTGACCACAGCCAGGGTAGGGCGGTTGGGACACAGTTGCCGTCCTAATTCCAACCTCTGCCTGTGCAGGCTGAAGGAAAATGAAAAGCAGTAAGTGAAGTCGAGCCTCTGTTTGTTGCCCTGTTAGCTGGTGAGGCAATGGCTGAATCTCTCAGATGACACTGCACAGCACTTTTGCAGAGTTACAGGGTGACTTGGTTAATCCCCAGCTCTGTATGGACACGGGGCTGAGAACTGCACCTCCTCCAGCTGCTCATTCCATTCTGGCACCGAGGCTGTGCTGGGCATCCTGGCGTGGAGAGTGGGTCTGTGCCTCGGAGAGCTGTGCAGAGCAAAGCCACGCTGGGAGGGAGCATCACCTCTGCCCTGCTCAGCCTCCCAGGGCTGAGAACCATCTGTGCTCACCCCACCACAGCAGTGGTTGTGGTCAGACATCTGCTGTGCCCCCTCGCTGCAGCAGGGCCCTGTTTGTGGGGTCCCTGCAGCCCCCCTGTGCCCCCAGCCGTGCTGCTGCTGGGCGCTCCCCTGAGCATCACACCGGCCTTGCCCTCGGCCGTGCCCCCTCCTCACACCCCACCCTGGGGTTTTGCTGCCCAGCACGTAGCTAATGTCAATTTGTAAAACAATACTTCAGCATTACCCAGTGAAAACACAGACGGCATTGTACAGCTGGGAGCAACATTGATTGAAGTGATATTTAATCCAAGGAAAATACATGATACATAGTCTAGGATTCCTTGCTTATCCATCATATAATGCAGTTCACCGGGATTAAATATCCCTTCTGTAAAGTTGGTTGAGATCAGTGTTGTTATTTGTTTTGCAAATGATCCTGACAGTGATGCTGAGAGCTATTGATTACCAATGGTTCTTTAAAAATTGCTATTATACTGCAAATTACAAACCTTGGGGGTATCCAGTTATATGATAATGGAAAGGCATTGGTGTGTAATGACACATGCATCACAACAAATTTGCTCTTGCTATATAATGGAGATTGAAAGGGACATGATTTATGACCAACAGGATTAGCTGCCTGCCATGATACGTCTAAGGTAACACGACAACTGTCTAGTTGTTCATCGTGGCAAGAAGTACTGATGATTAGACCAATTTAGAAATAAATGAAGGAAAAAAAGCGCAAAATATCCTCTACCTTTTCATTTAAAATACGTAAACCACTCTTCTAATTAATAAATAGCTAAAATCCCTCCATCTCTCTCCCAGGAGCAACCACAAAGCACTGTACAGGTGCAAACCAAGGCTGCCAGTCCTAGTGGAGCTCCTGGGTTTGCCTGGAAAGCCTTCAGAGCTTCTGGCCGTGGCTGTGATGGAAGTGCAAACAAGAGCCCTGAATCTGCTGGGAATTTCAATGCGTGTGTGCCCTTGAAGCCAGTGGAGGACACTCGTGTTGAGTTGTGTGCTCTCATTCCTGATGATGAATGCCTGATAACACAACTGCTTGTCTTCCAGGCTCTCCTGGTGTTTCCCAGCTCCGTAGCTGAGGACTGAATACTTGATGTGTTTGAGAGGAGCCTGAGGGCTGCTTCGGCCTCCGGTGGCTTGAGCAGTGTCACAGGAGCCCTGCCTACCTGGCGGGCAGAGCTGGGTGCTGTGACATTGCCCTGCCATCCTGGGATGGCACAGAGGGCTGGCAGGAGGATTTTGCATTCAGGAAGGTGTGTGGTGTGAAGGTCAACTCCCGTGGCCATCCTGTGCTCTGGGCATGCTGCAAATACCAAATGCCAGCAATGCAAACAAACCTTCTTCTCATCAGATCCACAGTGGAGCCCAGAGACAGCAGAGCCTGGGTCTGTGCTGCTGTGTTAACGTGCTCAGCTGGGCATGGTGAGATGCATGTCCAGGGGCCAGCGCCAGCAGAAGCACTTGTGAAACAAAAGGGAGGGAAAAAGAGTTTCCCTTCTTCACCAGCACCTTCTCAGCATCTTTTGTCATGAAGCTGTGAACTGTACTGAGAGTCACCAGGCTGCCAGTGTGGAGAAACACCCATGGGCAGGAGCCCTCCTCCACAGACACAGATTTACTTTTGCCCTGTGCTCGTTTATTCTGTGGTGCTGCAGTAGTAGGGACACTTGCCCAGTAATTTCTTTAAAGAATTTTAGCACTTGGTAACAAGGCACTTAAGGTGGGGGAAGAAAGAGGTGTGTACTTGTTTAGGTGTTATTCTATATGACATCTAAAGATCCAGCTCCAGCCTGCCATGAATCCCACTAACTCACTTGGAAGTGGGATGGAGGAGGTTTGAAATAATAAAAGGTAACTTGGGGCCCACACGCACTAGTGGTTGGTGGGAGGTGAGTGCATCCCTGAGCACGAGCAGCACTGTGCTCTTACCCACCTTATCCAGAGGAATTATTCCCTCTGCCTGAAGTGTAAGCAGTGTCCTGGGATGAGGCTGCCAGGCTTTTTCAGAGTGAGGAGAAGCAAGGGTTCCTTGAGACCGCACCATCACGTTTGTGATATAAAAACCAGTGCAGAGTAAAATTCTCCTCCTTGTGGAAGTGCTGGCCCTTGACTTGCAGTAACACATTTATTGTGCTGTTTTCTCAGCCCAAGTCCTCTGCAGGTCTCCACGTGCTCTACCCTGTCTCGTGGCCTGTTCCTGTGTGTGCTGTGCTTCAGGGGTAACCAGCAGCTGCAGAGATGCTGTTTGTCATCGGGGAAGGGGCATGTGCAGAGGGGGCTTTGTTTTCCCAATAAGAACGGAATCCCAGCATTTTGTCAGTGTTTCAGATGTGAGAGTCTGTGCTTGTGGAGACAGAGAGCTTTCCAGTTTCAAGATTGTGGAGGAGGGTGGACCAGGAGGGGGGGTCACAGGTGGGGCTCAGAAATGCTGGCACAAGGGACCTCTGGAACTCCGCAGCCCAGTTTCTCTTTTGAAGCAGGACTTTTGCCAGCGGTGACTCAGGTTGGTGTTGACTTTGTCTAGGCAAGTCTTAGAACTTCTCCCAGGGTGGATACAGGTGGTGGGTTGACTGCTCAGGTCCCTGCCTCCCTGGGGGAGCAGAGGTATTTGGGGGTACAGGTCATGGGTTCATCCTGTGACTGTGTGAGATCCTTTGGCATTTCAAAAAAGACAGGGGAGGACCTGAGCTGGAGAAGTTGTAGGGGATGGAGGAAAAGTGTGGTTTTGGCTGTTTGTTCATCCTCTTCATCACTCCCAGCTGAAGGTGGGTCAGGGTACAGAGCTGGACAGGAGATGCCCTCATCCAGAGCATGCCTGACCTCTGCAGAGATGTGCACAGACATGAATGTGCTCGGGAATGATGTTTTCCCCACCATTACCTTTGTAGATGACCTGACCTGATGTCTCTGATCCAGGCCCTCCCAGGTGAGAGAGCTCTCTTGCAGGAACTCTTTGACTAGCAAACACTTCAGTGGCTCAGGGGAGGGTGGAATGGGAGGAAGAGAGCCCTTGTTCCTCTCAGCTGCTCTGGGTTGGGTGGACCTAAAAGTAGCAGGTATGAATGCAACTGTCATTACCTTAATGCTTTGTGTCACAGCTGGAGTGGGACATTGTCACATGTATGGATTCTGGGAGGTCTTTTTATCCAGCGTTGTATCACATTTTACGACAAAAATCAGTGTAAAATGGTTGTGGTTGGAGCTGTGTCCTTCAGTAACTGGCTGCACAAGTAAGTCACTGAGTCAGTGTGCACAGCAGCAGCAAAGCAATGCATAATTCAGGAGGGACCTCTGAGTGACACAGGGGACAGAGGGGCCACACAGCTGTTGCCTCGTTGTGTGAATCAAGTTGGCTGGGTGAAGGTGGGGAGTCCCCCCTGTCCCCAGATCACTCTGGGCAGAACCTGCTGTCCTTAGAGAGACCAGCATCGCTGGGGTTGTGTTGTGTGAGACACACACTGGGGCAGGATTTGCTTCTCCTTGGAAGAGTTTGTCTGCAAAATGTGGGCATTCAAGCATTTCTAGGGTACCTCCCAGAGCAGCCCACCCCGGACCATTATCTGTGTGTGAAGCAGCCCCTTCCTGCTCCAATAGCACCTCCCTGGCTGGGACAGAGTGGGGCAAAGGGGCCCTCAGGGGCGATGTGGCCGTGGTTTAGAGAAGTTTGTAAGGGATTTGATCACAGCTTAGGAAAACTTTCTCCCTCTCCTCTGTGCTAGTGATGACTCTCCATTTATTTCTCTGCCGCTGTAATGAAAGTTGATTTTTGTCGTAAAATGTGATACAATGCTGGATAAAAAGACCTCCCAGAATCCATACATGTGACAATGTCCCACTCCAGCTGTGACACAAGTGCTACACAACTGCAGAGATCCTGACACTGGAGCAGCCAGCATGCACCATTTCACTGGAAAAAAGGATCCATCCAAACGGTTCCTTTATGTCATGCTCTAATTTTGCCGCTGTTGGTTTATTTTTGTTTTTGGCTTCTTTTATTCACGGTATTCTTAAAACTTCCCTTTCAGGGCTTAACAGCTTAACCATTTCAAAATCATGCCAAGCGGAAATGTAGCATACGATTTTCTCGCTAAACATTGTGCTGATCGCTCAAATGTATTCTGGATTTGTAGAAAAGCTGCAAAAAAACTGGGATGAAAGAGAGTGAGAATTAGCACTCAAATGAAGAGCCAGGTCTTTGCATGCTTGGGAAAGGTCTGTGGAAGCAAGCAGAGTGCTCACCTTCTTGCCCTGCTGCATGCCACACTGGCTTGGCTGGATTGGTGGGCAGGCAGGTGGTGAAGCACAGGTCTGAGTCCTGAGGCTGCTACTGTCTTTAAACATGGGTCTTAGTCCTGGTTGTTGGTCCCTGATATCTGAATTATGCCCCAGGCTCTGCTACCAGATTCCTCTCTGGGTTTCAGCAGCTCCTTCAGTCTCTTGGGCCTCCCTCTCTTCTTCACAGGAAAGGGATTATAGTGCCAAAAATAGCCTATTTTCCAAGGTGGGCCTCTTTGTGACTCTCTTCTGTGAAATACGTCTTTCTCCCTGTTCCTCCTAGTGAAATACAAAGGAGATGTGATTCACCACCAGTGCTGATGTGCCAAGGCAGCAGGAAAGCTGCTGGTGTGCAAAGGATGCTTTGTACCCGCACATGTGCCTTTCTGACACACGGATTCCCTGCTGGGGCTGGTGGCTTCCTGCTCTGCTTGTCCTACTGAGTAGCTGGAGGATTCAGGGCACAAATGGCCCTGCTCCTGGTGCTGATGGAGCACCTCTGATGGGGACAAATGCTACATTTGGGAGGCGAGGTGGGTGTTATGTGATCATATGGACAGTCCTGTCCCGTGAGAGCTCATTTGGGGTGGGTCTGCTGTGACTTTTGTTTGGCCCTTGCTCCTGCAAGGAGCTGCCTTTTCCCAAGGAGGAGGAGGGCAAGGAACACATTTGGAAATGCAGACTTTCCCTTGGAGCTAAAATGGGTTATCAGCATCTAATGACTGCTGCGACTGCTGCTGAGCAAACCTGGGCTCTTGGGATGATCACAGGGGTGCAGACCGGCACAAGAGAAGTCAGATCAGTGTTGCAGAGCTGGGAGGTTTGTGTGAGTGCTTCTTTTCAAAGACAAGGATAACAGAGAGTTATTTTTTTGCCATTTCTGGCTTTTTATGGTTGCTCACATTAGAAGATCTTTGAGGGTCCTCACTTCTTGCAGGAAATGCTCGTGGGCCCTGGGCTGTGGATCATGGCTTACAGATGCTCTGAGCTGGAATTTGCTCTTTCATTACAGCTCTCAGGCTTGTGGGGTGAAGTGAGGGACAGCTGATGATTATTAGTAGCTTTAAAATTAATAATGCTCTTTAGAACATTTAATCTTTCATTAACAGTGAATACAATACACGCTGGGGTGCATCCAGACCACAAAATGCTCAGGTTCCTGCAGTGCTACAGCTTGGGCAGCTGGGAGCTCCGTGAGCAAGGGATTCTCCAGATCAGCAGAGGATGTGGGGAAGGGCTTGTTCTGGTTTCCACAAGTCTCATCCGTGTAAATCCTGGACAGGGGACAGGCAGAACCCTGTGCCCTGGCAGTGCCGTGTGTCTTTGAAGGAGTTCCACATCCCTGCTCGCATCACAGACCAAGAGCTGAACATGGCCCCTGATTTATTTATAATATTCCTGGGAGAAGGGGGGGCACATGGAGGTCTCTGGACTGCAAGCAGAGGTGAAGAGCAAGGTGTAGGTAGAAACCACAGTGATGGTGCAGACTGTGGACATGAAATGGGAATGTTGAGTGAGCAACTGCTGTTTGAAAAACCTCGGGATGCAGGAGAAGGGAGGAGAGGGATTCCTCAGTTTGTCTCCCTGCCTCTCCCAAGTAAATCCTTTCTGAGTGATGTGGTTGGCATACACAGAGCATCTTGGCTTGGTGCTTCAGTGGATGGTCTCCAGTTAGGGTGAGAGCTCAGAGCTGGAGGCTGGGGAGCATTAGGGAGCCCAGGGGGCAAAATGTCTTGCCATGATCTTCAAAGAACAGGAAGGAAGAGCACTTTTTCTGTTATTGTTCATAATACAGGAAATTTCCCCACTCCCTTTTCAGTTAATAACCACTGGGGCAAGAAGCTTTCGTAGCTTGTAGGGGAGCAAATCTGAATAAACCAGTAACAGTCATGTTGTTGGAGAGTGGCTCCACTTGAGTTGTTTTTCCACTGTTTGGATAAATAAGACAATAAGAAGAGCTGCTGAGATAGTTGGCAGAGAAATTAATCCCCTGGGAGATTGGGGCAATGTTGTTTATTTGTGGGAGCTGCCTGTGCATGAGGGGTCAGTCCTGCAGTCCTGTAGAGAGAAGGGAAACAAACGTTCTCTGTTCTAGCACCGGATCCATTGCAAGGAGATATGCCAGGGATCATTAGTGCCACAGCCACCACGATCTTTTGCTCAGATTAGTTTTCTCTTTTTAAGGCAAAAAAAAAAAAAATAATGGCAGGTTCCCATTAGATCAGATATGGACAAAGTAATAGCAGTATCACAGAGATTGAGGTCTGCAAGATTAAAATGTGAAAGGGAGGAGAAATGATAGCTTTGGCCCTGCTTGCTGTTACAGCAGCCGTGTGAATAAATGACTCTATGCAGATAAGCAGGGCAAAAATAAAAGGGATGCTTAGGACGAGACAGAAAAAAAAAAGGGAACTAATCAGCAGATTCAACCACTGTAATAAAGCAGTAAACATGGAAAATCACATTATATTAGCTCCTCTGCTTCCCGTTATATACATTAGCCACAAAGTCATCGACAGGCGATTCCCTGGGAAGGTGCAGCGCTGCAGAACCCGGAGCTTCCCGCTCCTGGGGGAAGGAGTGAGTGATGCCAAAGGGGAAAGTTGGCTTTTGAACTGCGTGAGGAAAAAGTGGCTCAGGTGGAGCTGTGGAAAAGCTCGCAGCTCACCGAGTTAGAAATCTGCTCCCAGGAAAAGGACGGCCGGAGTGTTTGTCCTCAGTGCTCAGGCAGCAGTAGGGTTCGTGCTGAGCCACAGCTTAATTGCAGTCCTGGGAGGTACCCCTGATGCGGGAGAAATTGGTCTGCTGCAGATTTTTAAATATATATATGTATTTTTTTTTTTAACTACTGAACTGATTTCCATTTTGTTCAATTTCTCACAAAGAATGACAAGTAGCCACTGCAGCTTTTCCCTGAGTTCAAGCAAAACCAGCATGTAACATTATTTGCAAATTAGCTTCATCCCTCTGGCTCCCAGTTAAAGCAGGAACTGCTTGGTCCAGAGTTGCTCCCAAAATATCCATTTAAACCATGTAATGATTCTGACTCTCTCATGCATAGTAGATGAAAGACGATCCGCGATTTATTTTTGAAGCTTTGAACCCCAAACATGGTCAATCATAGGAAAAAAGATTAAAAAAGGAGGAAGTCATGATAATGCAAAGCTGGGAGAAAAGCAGCCCTACACTTCACAGTAAAATCCGTTTTCTTTGCACTTTTTTATTAACAGCTTCAACTATGATCAGTGCATAAATCTACCTGCAACACAGGATGTTGGAAAATTACCGAGAGACAGTAACGTCCTCCCCGCTGCTTGGTGAGAAAAGAAGGATGCACCTTCAGGTATGGGCTGGAAAATTGTTTCATCCTCTGTTCCCTATTTGTGTTGCACTAAGCCTGCTCGTTGCATTGATTAGAGGGGGGAAATAAGGTGTTTGCAAGAGGGAAACTTCAGGAGGGATTCTCTAAACTTGTCTCAAGCCGCAGATAAGCGTCTGCCTGGGACCCACTCTGCACCCGAGCACTGCAAGGCTCTTTAGGCTTTTCTGGGGGTTAATGGTGGCATTTTGTCCCGCGTTTGCTGTTGTTCTTTCCCTGCCCCTGTGGAGGTTACTGATCCTGCTCCTCTTGGTGAGAACCAGATCAGCACGGCGCTGGGTGCTCCCGCAGCCCCCGGGAGGAGCAGCTCTGCTCTGGGTGCTCCTGCAGCCTTGGGAAGGAGAGCACGGGCTCTGCCATTCCCTGCTCCCGGTCCAGGGAGGGGCAGCTCCGCTCTGGGTGCTCCTGCAGCATCGGGAAGCAGAGCACGGGCTCTGCCATTCCCTGCTCCCAGTCCAGGGAGGGGCGGCTCCGCTCTGGGTGCTCCTGCAGCATCGGGAAGCAGAGCACATGCCCTGCCATTCCCTGCTCCCGGATCACGTTGAACAGCGCATTCCCCGGCACTTCGTAGGGATCACACGAAGGGCTGAGCAGGATGAAGCTGCGCTGGCTGCTCACAGCCTTTTTAGAGCAGGAGCAGAGCTAAGCACTCCTCCTGGGTTTTCTTAATCCAGCCTCAATCCATGCACTTCAAACAGGAGCCTTGTTTTAGGGCTGTGCTGAGCACTCGAGTCTCCCAGCAAGCTGCTCTTGTGCCTGGAAGGGCCAGCCAAAAGCCAAAAAGCTGGTTTTACTCTCTTTTGAAGAGGATGGAAATTGCTCCCCCTGGGCAGGGGAGTACGGACGGGAGTTGTGGTTCCCAGGACAAGGAAAGGGAGGGTCGGTGATTTTCTGAACGTGGATTTTTCTGACAGTTGTCTGATGCTTTGAGCTCAACATGGACAAGCCACTGTCCCTGAAATCCAGCATAGCAACTGGATTATAGCTGTCACATCCATCTCCCTAGGGAGACAAAATGGGTTTCCATCCACAGAGGCCAGTTTAAAACATGCCAGCCTTCTCCAGTGTGCTTTCCCAAATACATGTTTTGCAGCAAACAAGAACCTAAGGGCTACTTAATTCTTGGCAACTGGTCAGCACTGTCATGTTGCAGGTTGAAGTTTCTCATTGATCTGGGTGGGTTGGTTGCTTATTTTGCCACCTGTGGAAGCGGTTTGAGGAAATAATGGGAATTAGCTCATCTCGGTGTTTAGAGATGCTTGTCCGGTGGTATTTGTTGCTTCCAGTAAAGCTCTTTCTCTTCATTGTGTCCATCACTCCTGTTTGCATTTCCCTATAGCCATGTTTGCTCCCTGCAGCGACCGCTGGGGACTTGCAGTGGACAAATTGCCATCAGTGGGGCTGGCTTTCACCTGGGGCCTCTTAGGAGGTGGCAGTGTGTGAGCATTGGGGTCCCCAGCATGTGATGTGGGCTCCAGAGGAAACCTGTGGTGGGACCTGATGTCCTGGCATTTCTGTTGGAGTGTGTCTGTGCTGGTGGGTAAATGGGGTGGAGTGAGATGTGCTGGGGTCAGAAAGGAGCTGCAGATTTCGGGGCTTGAGTAGGTCTTTGTTTCGCTGATGTGTTTCATGGACGTGTTGGCCAGCACCAAGGCTTCCTCATCTGTGGGAAACACTGGCAGTCTTAGAGAGGCAGCTTGGACTGAGTTGTGACTGCTGAGGGCTCTTGGAATGGTGCTGGGTCCTGTCTGGATGTGGATTAGTTAAACAGGTAGTTCTGTATGTACTTCCCAAAGGTGAGGAGACAAAATGGGGTATAGGTGTTAGAAGGGGGGTGGGTGAGAGCTGCCCTCCTGGCACAGGGTGACCATTGTGCTGAGCTTTCAGCTGGTTTTCCAGCTTTCTGCCATGGCTGTGGTACTCCAGCAGTACTTTGCACCACACTGATCTCTCCCCGGTTTTTGCTTTAGCCTCCCCTGCATGACACACGATGCACAAGGGCCTGACACCACGTGCCAAGAGACACCATGAAGGTGGGGTTTGCTCCCTGCAACCTACTGTTCCCAGCCTGCATTTCTTGGGAGAACTCTGGCATCCTGTCAGGCCACAGGGGGGATGTTTTTCAGCCCTTCCCACATCCATGCACTCCTTCCTCCCTGCAGGGAAACCCGCGTTGGCACAGGACAACGTCAGATGATGCTGCACATTCAATATGAGGATGCTGCTCTAAAGCAGGATGAAGGCTGGGAGTAACGCCTTTTAATGTTCCTTCTCATAATTATCCTCTTAATTACTCAATGAAATGCCCAATAAAACAAATCACTATAATTTCTATTTTATTCCCTGCCTTTTGCGGGTTATTTAAGAGCGCAGGGTACATTAAGGAGGCGCTTTCTCATGAGGGAATGCTTTCCAATAGATCATACTTGCAAAATGGTTTTATGTCCCTATCCTGTGTGTTTCATCCTCATTTTCCATGCCAGTTTGCTAATTACCAGAGGCACTGGTGGCTGGGAAGCGCTGCCTCCCTTGCTGCCCATCTCTGCCGTGGTGAAGTCACAGCTCTGAGTTTGTGACATCCCCATGGCAACAGCCCGTGATGTCACTAGCGGGGATTACAACTTTGCAAAGCATCCAGGCACAGGCAGCCGGGCTGGAACTCTTGGGCTTTCACATGTCTTTAAATAGCAAGGAACTAAAACGCAGGGAAGTCTTTAAGAAGGCTTTAGATTTCCCTTTTTTTCCCCGGAAGGAGGGGAGGCTGTTGGCTGCAGGGCTGCCACCAGCAGTCCCGTCCCCTGTCCTGCAGCAAGCCCAGCTCCCTTGTGCGAGTTTGGGATGTGCTTGGGGGAGCTCAGCCCTGCAGTGACGCTGGTGCAGGATTCTGTGGCCGAGGGCTGGTGTGTTGGGCATCTCCCCAATGTCCCTGGGGGCTGCAGCTGTCCCCAACCCCATGCAGCTCCCTCTTGCTTGGTACTTCTTGCTGATAAAGTGAACCTGAAGCAAACCTGGGGATCATCGATCCCCACAGCCCCTGCTGCCCGTGCTTCACTCCTTTTAAACTGCTGGCTCCACTGACTTTCTTCAGTGCTTTTTGTCTAACACTCATAGTATTTGCATAATAAGACATTGTTCATGCACAGGCAGCGAGGGAGGAAGATCCATGTGTGTGCCTCTCTAGCAACAGGAAAATCATGTAATAGCAGCACTTTATTTTGCACCTGGGGAGGAAATTCAGCTCCCACGGCCGGTACCACAAATAGTGCAGGGCGTTTAAACACACGGCCCCAAAACTTACACAGGGCAGCCACCTGACTGATATTTATGTACCTTATTTAAACAGCAGAAGCAAATCAAGCGGGTGGAAGAGTCAATCTCTTTATTTTAGTTTTTCTAAGGTAGGAATAAAGATGACTTTTCAAAGGCCAGCATGTCTCAGCTGAGCGGCGGTGGGGAAAAGCCGGTGCCGCGGAACATACTGTCCTGTCTCCTGCTTCCTCAGATCATAACTTCCAAGCTGGATTCAATAGAAATAAATGTTCAGTAGTTCTGGTGGTGGCCTTTGGAAACGGAGCTAATGGAACAAGACAAAAAACCAGTTACAACATTTTGACAAGCGCTTAAATGTTTAATGCTATGCACGGCGCAGCCCAGTTGTGGGGAGGTGGTGGGTGCACCTGCAGGGAGCTGTGCCCCTCGTCAGCGTGACAACGAGTCCTCCCACGGACACAGGGAAGGAAGCAAATGCTGTTCGAGCTGTGTGGCAGTGAGCAGGCCAAGGGCAGCTGTGGCTCTGGCAGTCCTGCACCGTGCAGCAGGTGAAGGGCTCGGTGGCCCCATGCTGGGGATCCCTGGAGAGGGAGAGAGGAGGGTGGCCAGCTCTCGGAGGCAACCGGCGGAGGAGAATGCCCAACATTACCCTGAGCTGAGACAGGGGAGATGAAGAGGCTGCAGTGATTAAATAGGATCTACTGAAATCCTTCCAAAGCAGGCTTAGGAATTAAGAGCCATCAATGTCACATTGAGGGTCACTCGCTGCAGGACACCTCCAGCCGGTGCCCGGCCTCCCCCCGTGCCTCTGTTTAGCCCCATCCGAGCCTGAGGAAACTCATCCTTTGTTTCAGAGCCCACTTGGACATTCCCCTCTGCCACAGAACAGTGAATCTCAGCGAGGAGGGCCTCTAAGAAGCCAATTTGTCTGGAGAGGAAGGATTAGACTGCGTATGGCCAGATTTGCTTTGAATTCAGGTGTCATTAGGGATTTAATAACGGGGGAAGGTGGTGGGGACAGAAGGCATTGAACGGGCTGGGCTGACATTGCCTTCGTGCAGAGATCTGCTGGCTGGTCCCCCGGCAGCAGCAGTGCTGGAGACTAACCCCAGGAGGTGTCAGCTGGTGTCCCCTGTGCGTCAGGGACACCGGGGTTTGCTCGCTGAGGCGATTCTCACTGTGCTCGTGGGACTCGACTGAAGCCACCGTGCTGTGCTACAGGCTGGGTCATGCCTGCCTGCCCCTGGGGCTGGATCCAGCTCACCACAGTCTCATCCAGAGGAGTCACAGCCCGGAGCAATGCTCCAGCAGCACGGCTGCACACACCAGCAGCGCCTCAGTCTCGGATAACACCCCCCCAGCGCCAGCATGGGAATATTGGGGGACCAGCCAGAGCCAGGATGGAGCCCACCCATGAAACTGGCAGGCATTCCTTGCCTGGGAGTGAGTTTCCAATGTGGCTCAGACGCTTTGGTCATGTGGGCCTGCACCAGAGCAGGTCCCCAGTTTGTCTGCTGCCACTGGTGCCACATATACACACATCCCCACCGGTTCTGTGAAGCAGGGCCACCTCTCCCAGCCACATACAGGCATTGAGCAGAGCCCCAGAGGGACTGTCCTGAGTGACAAACCTCTGTCTGATCTTGGACTCCCACTGAAGGGGTGTTTTAATGCCCCTCCTCCGTCTTTCTCCTTATTTTCCACAGCTGGAACGACGGGTCACAGCAGGGAGATTTTCACACATCATTAGAGCCAAGTGTCCAATTCCACACAGCCGTCAACCCCAATCAGAGCGATTTAAAAGGCAGCGCTTCCTTTAATCATCCGGGGATGCTCAGATCTGTTAGTGTGAACTGAGTGCTCCCATAAGCACGGGGACAAGCAGGGGGATGGAGCAACGGGAAACGATGCTGAGATGAGACCCGTGGTATTCAAAAGCAGCGACTCCTCACACGTGCATCAGCCCCAGGGCAGGCCTGGAGGGTGAGGTCCTTCGTCCCTACCTGCCTGTTCAGGTGGCCATGGGTCCGTGTGTGCATGAGCAGGGCCCGCGGGAGGGCTGCTGTCTGCAGCTGAGACCTGAGCCAGGGGTGATGTATCCAAATGTTCATAAGCAGGAGAGAGCCTCAGCACCCACATTTCTGACTCACGAGGTGGAAGCATCCTGCTGTGTGAGGCCCTGAGCACTGGAGGTGTCCTGGAGACCTGCGGGCGCTGCCTCAACCTGCTGCTCCACAAATTCCCACGGAACAAACGAGTAACCCGGAATCTCGGAGCTGTGCCTCACCCCTCGCTGTCCCAGCCAGCATCCCTGACCCTGGGCCACCGTAAAAATGTGTGCTGGGCTCTGTGGAGGGATGCAGCTCCATGTCTGTGCCAGCAGCAGGAGACACAGGGGCACAAAGTCCCTCCTTTCCGAACAGCACCCGGAGCCTGCAGAGCCGCGTGTGCGCAGCCCTGCCCGGGGCACACTGCATTTTCCCTGTGTGCAACCACACGACCTTCTCTTGGCCTTCTCACAGTCCTGCCACAGCCCCCATGCAATGCAGATTGCACGTGGGTATGGGAAGGGCAAACACATGAGAAACATCACGGAATTACCACCACACCTGACTGCAGGAACATGAACGTCCTTCCCAAACGCTCTGGCGTGCGCGGAGTCACTTCCCACAGTGTCCCTGTCTCAGAGCTTTCAGTGCTCATGATTTGTCCAAGGGCGACTTTGCAAAATGTCAACGTTTTTATCGAAATTCCCTGTGACAGGCTTCAAGTTTTAATTAAAGGAACTTGGGGGTGTATGTTTGTTTGTTTGTTTATTTGTTTGTTTCCATGAAATTAGTTTGGGGTATTTTTCTAAGAAAGCTAATGTTTTTCCAAGGAAAAAATGACAGCCCCTGGTTTTTTGCTAATCTGCCATGTCTTTCTGGCTAACCTGCTTTCTAAACCAGCCTCTCCATCAGGAAGCTCAGCAGCCTGGCAGTCCTGTCTCAGAGGTTCCTCTTCCAGAGTAGCACTGCCATGATTGCCCGAGGCAGCGTGCACACACCACTGGCCAGATCCACACGTGCCAAGACACCTACAGCCCTGAAAGCACAACCAGCTGATGCTGTGGATAAAATCAGCGACTTGCAGACGTGGTTCTGCCTTAAAATCCCCAAGACCAGCAGCAACACAGGCAAAGGCCAGGGGAAATGTTGCCATTAGCCTCTGAAAACCAGAAAATTTTTGCCAGAGAAGCAACCAGGTGGGTGTTTGTTCTGCCTTTGCTGCTGCAAATTGATTGGATTGATAGGACTGAAGGCAGTGGTGTAAGAGAGAATCAGAGCAGCCTTCTGGACTTTGATTTGATCTCTGCCTTTCATGATCTTCCCTTTTGTACTTGCTCATCACTTTAAAAAGTAACTCTATGATGAGAGGTGGCAAAATCTCTCCTAAGCAGAGCTTTTTTGGCAACAAACATTTGACTTTTGGAGCTGCCCTCATCTGTTGGGTAAACATGAAATGATCATCTTTGACTGGAACTGATCCTCTAGAGCCATGTTATTCCACCAGGGAGAGGTATTTCCACCGATTTTCAATGTGGATTATTTCTGTAACTGACTGTAATAGTTTCTTTGGCGGCATTAGGGCTTATTATGTCAGGATTTATTTCGGCGTGAGGTGATTCGACATGCTGTAGTCCTGTAACTTCCCTTTGCATGCTGAAATCCAGGGGGCCATCTCCTGCTCCCACCACAGACACAATGGGGGCAACCTCTTTGCAGCTGGACCTGTCTCCCAAAGTCAGCTTTCCCCCAGCTGGTTCGTAAATGCTGAAGGAGCAAGTTTAAGAGAACAAATTTCCTGCAAAAGACAGGTGAAAACTCACCCAGGTGAAAAATCTAGATGGAAAAGCCTCCTCGAAAGAGGAGGAGAGGGCAGCAGGGAAGGGAATGCAGCTTCAGAGGAGCAGTGCAGGCACCAGGAGCTCCCCAGCATTAGCAGAGGGGTTAGCAGCAGAAAACACAATTGAGGATTAAATGTGGATTATGCTGCAGCGATGCTGAAACATCCTCAGTGCTGAGGCAACCAAGAAAGGACTTGATTTCCTTAGGAGAAGAACTGCTGGGCCCAAAGCAGTTGTAGAGAAAACTCTTCAGGTGTTGCTCGTGGTGAAGTGGTGAGGCAGTGAGCCAAGGCAGCGTGTTTTGGTATCTGGTACCTCTGGGACACTTTGGCAATGCAAACTGGTGGATCTGCTCCTCAAAGCCCCATGTAATATGGGATTTTGGAAATCACTTCACCGTCAAACACTGCCCAGGCTCCACCAAGTGTCGGAAGAAAAGGTTCACACAAACCCTTGCAGTGCTGTTCAGTAGAAGCGAATGGGTAACACTGCCTGCTGTCCTCTCTCTGTCAGCATCGCTAAAATCATTCAGGACCTTGGGTTTATGGTGCTCCTGTCTTGCTGGGATTGGGAAGGGACTGGGCTCATGATTTTTGGCCTGTTCTCAGCCAAAACCAGAGCTTATGTGTAGGAGCTCCTCTGGGCTGTGCAGTCAGCCAGGCTTGAGGCTTCCTTGGTTTGGTGAACCCAGCTGAACACCTCCACAAGGCAAACACCAGCTCAGTGGAACTCTGAGGTGTAGAGATGGATGATGGGCATGGATTGACTAGGTCATGTTGAGGTGGCAGAGGCCAGGAAATTGGGACTTGACTTAACTGCAAACCCTGCTGTGCTCAACAAATGACATTGGGCAACACTGAAACGTCCTCGAGCTGGAGTCTGGATCACGCTCTGTTTAGGCAAAAGGAGGCATTTTCAGCCTGCTGAGCAGACCCCTTTAGTTCCCTTCACAGGCTGAGGCCCAGCAGGGGTGTGTGCAGGGAGGGGATGGACCCTCTGCCCCGTAACATGACAAGCAAAGCAGCCTTTGCACCTTGTCTGCAGCAGCAGGGCACTTGCAGGTCCCCTGGCAGGACCTCAAGGCTGGGAGGAGCAGGGAGCTGTCTGTCTGTCCATCCTCCCCCACCACACGAGCCCGAGTTAGCCACAGCTCCTTTTGGCAGCCCGATTCCCTGCTCCAGCAAGGGCTGGGCTGATGGGGAGGCGGCCGTGAGAGGAACACTCTGTTCAGCAGCTGCACATTCCATTAATTTAATGAGGATTTTTTTCTTTTTT
>VZRS01013334.1:0-22983 GCA_013398055.1 Ifrita kowaldi | reverse complement strand
TTTTTTTTTTTTTTAGGAGGCAGATGGTAAAATAGCTATTTTCTGTTGTCTAATAAATACCATCAGCAAGGCAGAAAATGTGCAATCTCGCCAAGTCCTTTCTGATTCCTCGCCCTCCTGTACCGATGCGTTTCCCCGTTCTCTGCTGGCAGCTGGTGGGGCTGGGAGGTGGGGTGGGAGGGAGAGGTGGGACACCAAAGGCAAGTCCAAAATTGCTGGTGGGACCTGCACATTGAGACAGCAACTTCCCCTGATTGGGCAGAGCCTCGGTGTCCTGCTGGGAGAGCTGTGCTCTGGCAGCCTCTGCCGATCCAATTCTCACTTCATCTGATTGCAGTAATAACAACTCGCACAAATTTCCTGCCTCAACCTGAAATCTTCCAGCTCTGCAATGCAAATAATATAATGTGTGATGAGGAGCCCAATGACGGGGATAATAATAATAATAGTGATGAAGCCTTTATTCAATGAATGAGTGAATCAAGCAAGCAAAAATAAATGGTATTCAGGGCTTGGAAATCAATACGAAGGGAAATCAGGAGGAAGTGCGGGGGGACTTGCATCTCTGGGGGAGTGCTGTCCTTAGGAATGGCATGAAGGAGAGATGAGCAAAGCCCTCTGAGCTGGGCACTCCTCGTCTGCCCGAGTCGCTCCTGGGCTCGCTCCTCTCCTGTGGCTGTAGTGCCTCTGCTGAGCTCGCTGCTGTGCCTGCTCCCAGCCTCCCTGTGATCTCTTTGGCCCCCTTGATTTACAGCTCTCCTGGGCTCTCTGAATGTGTCTAGGCAGCTGGCAGGCTACAGACCTGACCTGGGGCTGGGTAATAACTTGTCTTTTGTCCCATGCCCAGGAGGTTGGCCATAAAAAAGCTCCAGACATCAATTTTCCTCTCCACCGGGGTGGAATTGCAAAATGATGAGTTGGTCTTTGCCCTCATTTATCTCTTTTTTCCTTTCTCCTCCTCTTTTTATCTTGCTCTATTCTTCCACCACTAGTGCTCATTGCTCTCTTCTTCACCCTCTTTCCACTATCTCCTCCATCATTTACCAGCCTCCCTCCCCTCTGCACATCACTGCTTCTCCTCTCTCCCCCTCTTGCCCTCTTCTGCCTCATTTTTTCCCGTGTGTTTCCTTCCCATCTCAAAACTTTCATGATTTTTCTTGCTGTGCGTAGCAGTTTGGTATCTATACCTGTAACAGCCTGCTAATACAGTAATTCCACAAGAGACCCTTTAGAAACCTAAAGCCTTGGCAGCTAGTAAAACTCACCTTTTAGCTTGGCTTCCTCTTTACCAGGGATTCATTTCAGACAGGATTTCTGTATGCACAGCCCTGCCACTCTCTGTTAGTAAAAAAAAAAAAAAAAAGGATTAATTCCTGCAACAGGTGAATGTATTTCACAGCTCTGGTGAACAGGATCTATTCTCCACTTCCTCACTTCCTGCAGGTACATGGGGGATTTAATCATTGAACGTGGTGCTTCTCTTTGTCCAGTGTGTGTTTGAACTGTGCCTTACCTGTACCTGTGCAGAGACCTCGTGGGGAATGCCCCTTTCACCAGTGGGGCATTCCCATGAAACCTCTGCATTATCCAAGGGGTTTCTCCACTTTCTGGAGAGACGCCACGTAGCAAGTTTGGAGCTGACATCCTGCTCTCTCAGGTGATACTGGCATGGGTTGAGGTTGCTGAATGCTCTGTCCCAGCATCACCAGTGCCAGTCCCTGCCCTGAGCCCACCTGTGGAAGTGGCTCCTGCCTGTCCCTCGAGGCAGTGCTTGCTCAGGTGAGGGACTGGCACAGCTCCACCTGTGGAAGTGGCTCCTGCCTGTCCCTCGAGGCAGTGCTTGCTCAGGTGAGGGACTGGCACAGCTCCAGCCTGGCAGTGCCCCTTCTCCGACCTCTCAGAACAGAATCTTCCATAAGCCTGAAGGAAAAGGACAAGCTCCTCCTGCCCTTTCCTCTCTAGCCTCTTTTGATGGTGCCTGCAGCTTTGTATTGTATTTAAATCTATGCAAATATGTTAGTGGATAAAATATGCAGAAGGCAAACCTGGGAAATTTAATCTGACTTGGAAATGTGCTGGGACGAGGCCTTTGGTAAATTGAAATCAGACTTTTACTCCTTTTGTCCCAACAGCTCCAGCAGGACCTGCCCTAGGGCAGTAGGGAAACAGCTGGGTCCTAACATCTTCTCCGCTGTTATATGGGCTTGGGGGTAGTGAAGAAACCAGGATATTCTCCTGTATTGTAAATATTGCAGCAGGACTGACCTCTCTTGGGCTCCCAGTTTCCCTGCTGGTCCCTAAGTGTGGGTGGAATGGGCAGCATTTGGTTTCTCTGCAGTAGTGGCTGAGGTGGTGGTGTCATGATGGGAACATTGAGGGTGCTGGGAACAGGCAGTGAGCAGCCCTTGGAGCTGGCAGCAGGCAGTGAGAACTGCCTGCCAGTTCCTGGTTTGGGATTGCCAACCCTCTCCCGGGGTGGAGAGCCCAAATTTCATCATCCCTAGTGGGTTCCCGAGCAATGGGGCAGGAGATGGCACTGAGCAGGGAGATGTGACTTGCAAATCTTCCTGTCAGCCTGTTTTCTGGACAGCACAAATCTGGAACAATTCCCCTGACCAGGCTGGCAGCTTTATACACAGGAGATGAGGTAGGAGATAATACAGCATGTCTTGTGCCAGATATTCAAGAATTTCTAAGTACATTGCAAACAGGGAGCTACAGGGCAGCGTTGCTCTTTCCATTTCACACGCAGGAAGGCCCTTGAAAATGGTGAAGTTTCCTGCCAAGTCATCCTAGGGGCCACAATCTCTGTTTTATATTTACAAAACTTTGGAACAATGGCTCTCTGTGCTTCCCTGACAAGACAGGAAAAAGTATTCGTCTTTTCTTAGATAAAAGAGCCTGATCTAACAGAGGTTCCACTCTGGACTAGGCAAACATGGTATTTTTCAACAGCAAAAGCTGGCTAACTCCAACCAGAATGGGATTTTCAGCAAGAAAGGTGACCAGGGTTCGGGGAGAGGGCCTGCAGGTAGAAGGACAGACACCAAAAAATTGTGACGAGTCATATTTCCTTGATAACAGAGTTGTGAGGTGCCCGTTGTGCGTTGCTGAGCAGAGCAGTGGCTGCCATCTGGTCCTCCTTCATCATCTCACTGACCCTCACCAAAACAGTTCTGGTGGGCCCAGGAACCCTGTTTGGAGGCACAAATGCCTGGGTGGAGCTGACCCGAGGAAGTCTGTGGCTTGCTTGATATGGTTTGGTGTGAACTGCTGGCTCCCTTCACCAGCACTGTCAGACCAGCATTTCAGGGCATCCAAAGACTCCTTGTCCTGCCAGACCTCAGGATCCGGATTGGAAAGGCAGCAACAAACAACTACAGCTGCTTGGAGAGAGCTTACAAAGGTGACAGAGCCAAACTCTTCCCAAGAGCAGCAGGCAGCCTCACAGGAGGGCAGAGGGCACACAGGCAGCTTGGGAGGCTCAGGCTGGGCACTTGGAAGGAGATGTGCACTAAGAATGTGGCACAGCTCCACAACAGATGGCCACAGAGGCCATGAGATCTCCATCCTTGAAGGTCTCCAGGGCTCAGCCACACTCAGCCGTGGCTGGTCCGGCAGTGAAGATCATCTTGGAGATAACTCAGAAGGGAGCTCACTTCAGCATCCAAAGGACAGCAGACTGTCACCTGCCCTTCTCCTCAGTGACATGCCTGGAAGAGGCTTGGCAGCCCAAACTGTTGTGTACTTGTGTGCTGAGAGAAGAGCCAGGCTTGAAATGTCACCTCATTAGAGCTGATAGGTGAGATTTGTTACAGAGAAGGAGGGCTATCAGTCTTCTGGCTCCTGAGGGGATGAGCTCTTCAGCCAGAATGGCTGGGGGATTGTAATGGAGTTAACTGAGATTGCCATCAGGGAGCTAAGACGTTGGCATTTAGCTGAAGAGGAGAAAACATCTGGTTTTCTTTGTGGAGAAAATCCCTCAAACCCCAGGAAAACAGCATTTTCTCAAAGCAGAAGGAAGGAGCTCCTGCCACATCGGATTCCTGCCTGGGGGCTGCATGTCTGAGGTGATGAGTGTGGTCAGTCGAGATGACAGCAGGTGGATCAGCCCTCTCCTTTTGTGGAGGGTGGTCCAGTTGTCCAAGGTTACTCTGGATCTGCCCAGGAGATCTGATGGGCTTCCATGGAGCCAGGACTGGCATGCAGCCAGCAGTCTTCCCCTTCTCTCGCCCGGGTGTGAAACCCTTTCCAAATCAGCCCCTATCATCGTGGCTGCAGTGGGAAACTGATGGAGAGAAATCCTTTACTGGGGGCAGATTCAGGTGCAGGTGAGATTTCAGCAAATAGCTCTGAACCTCTGTGTTAAACAGCACCATTTTTTGCTGCAGATGCTCCCTCCCTGCTGCAGAGGTGCCCACCTGAGCCCAGACCCAGCCCTGGCCTGGCAGCTGCTCTGCCCTGAGGGTCCCCTCTCCCGGGGCTTTGCTTCATTAACTTCCCGTTAAGTTGAGAGTGCTGAGTCTTAAGAAGTTGGCAATAATGCCAAGCCTTCATACAAGGGTAAAAATAGCCCTAATAATTTAGGCAATTAGTTAATTAGCCTCATTTACTTGAAAGCACAGAGTGGCGTGGGAAGACTTTTCTGCTGGGTTTGTTATGCTTTTCTCATTCACTTT
Source organism: Ifrita kowaldi (assembly GCA_013398055.1). NCBI lineage: Eukaryota > Metazoa > Chordata > Aves > Passeriformes > Cinclosomatidae > Ifrita > Ifrita kowaldi. The sequence continues at coordinate 18,304 of VZRS01013334.1, read as the reverse complement.
GTTTGCTTTTCCCTTGCCATTTTCTCTGCTCCCTGACACAGACACAGGGACCCACAGCATTCCAAAGTGGTGGAATGCCAGCAGGAAAGTGAATGCCAGCCAGGACAGGATGCAGGGCAGTGCTGCAGGGAAGCAGGACTGGTTCTGGTACCCAGGCTTAATGTGTCCTATGGGGAAGTGGGTAGCTTCTTTGTGATACTGTTTAGTGGGCATGGTGGTCTTTTCCAGCCTTAATGATCCTGTGATTCTTTCCATGCTGTCCCTTCCTCATCCCACTTCTGACCCTTCGTTGCAGGTGGAGGCTGTGGCACATTCAGGATGTCTCACAGCTCGTTGTCGAATACCTAAGGGGCAATATCCCACTGTTCTTAGCATTGCTCGTTTGTTCCCAGTTAGAGAATTCCTATCTAGCCCTTAGACTAGAACTGACTGACAGGTGAAAGGAGGCAAGATAAACCAGGCATTTACTGGGAGGAACTGGGGTGCTGGAGCAGCACAAGGCTCAAGACTGTGTTGGTCCTTAACTTGCTGGCAGAGCAGCATCCCACTGTTGGCCTGTACCTGCCAGCCCCAGGGCTACTGCATCCCCTGGGCCTCACTGCTCCCACCCAGCCCCTCTGGAGCACGTGTGGCCTCCAGTCCCAGCTACTCAAAGCTTTGTCTTTGCTTTGGATGGCTGCACAAGCTCACCTGGTTTTGGAGAGCTGCTGGTCAGGTCCCCTCTGTCCTCGTCTGACTCACACGAGTCCCATTCATTATTGACCCGGGGACCTGAATGAATTCTGTCTTCCTGAATTATTTCTGAAAACATTAGATCTTCTCAAATTGTTCATCTTCCCCAGGAATGACAGCTTGCAGGCACCTGGGAATAAATGGTGCCTTGGAACAATTTCATTGTTTCTATTCCAGGCAACAGGAATTCCTCAGATCTCAACATCAGTCCCCAAATCCTGGCGTGTTAGCATAACCTCCAGACAGCTACGAGCTTCTTGACCCAGAAAAAGGATAGGATTTATTATGAACCCTGGGAGACCAGTGTCCTTGCAGCTTGTGTACCCTAATGGTGTGCAGCATATTGTGTGCTCCTCTGGCTGGAATTTTCTTGTCGAAACAGCTCTCTGTCAGCAAATGCCACTTCCACGAAACAGGCTTATGTGTGTGAAATCAAATCAACGTTGATTAATTTTCAGTTTGGAAAAGAGGGGGGAAGAAAACCCGTTAAAAATGTCAAGATGTCTTCTCCTTTCATTCTTGCAAGAAGAGCTTCAGTTCTTTATCTCTTAATGACCTTTTGTTTAAAGCCTTTGTGTTTTGTAAGAAGTATTCAAAAAAGGACGAAGCAAAATGAAGTGTTAAATATCTTTTGAGGGAAAACGTGTCCGTTTCCATGAGCTCTTGTTTGTAATTGCTATTTAAAGGGAGGCAAGAATCGCACTTCTTTTCTCTCTGATTTTTTGCCATTTTGTCCTAAACCAAGCATACTTCCCCAGGCTCCCTGCTCTGCCCTGGCTGACACGTGCCCCACTGTGAGCTCTGGGGATGGTTCTGACTCTTGCCTTGACCCAGCTCACATTGCCAAATCTCCCTCGAGGTGATGGTGTTGGGGCCAAGCATCAGGATCAACCCTTCTGGCCCTGCTCGAGGCCGGCCCTGCTCTCTGCAGCATCGGTGACCTGCAGCCGTGTCCCCACTCAGCTCCCAAAGCTACTCCTTGTGTTTTTGTCAGCTTGGGCTCCCTTGCTTCACCAAATTGGGATGGTGGCATCCCAGAGCAGCAGGCACACACAGGTCCTGCCATCAAACCGTGGTTGCACCCCGCTGCCTTTGATCAGCACCACGCTCAGCCACCGCAGCAGCGCTGAGCTCTGACTCCCTGTCCCTGGCAGCCCAAATCCTCTCCACCTGCTGCTGCCTTCACAGGGACCTTGTCTCGTGCTGAGGGCAGCATTGCCCAGCAAGTCCATCGAGGCAAAAAGCTTAAAAAAAGTTTTACCTTAGTTGCTCATTATTGTTTTTTATTTGAAAGATGGGGACAAAAGTTTTAGCAGGGTCTGTTGCGGTAGGACAAGTTTTAAACTAAAAGAGGGCCAATTTGGATTAGATGAAAGGAAGTTTTTCAGAATGAGGGTGGTGAAACACTGGCACAGGTTGCCTGGAGAAGCTGTGGCTGCCCCATTGTTGGAAGTGTCCAAGGCCAAGTTGGATGGGGCTTTGAGCAACCTGGGAGAGTGGAAGGTGTCCCTGCCCTAGTTTGGACTAGGTGACCTTTAAAGGTTCTTTCCAACCCTAACTCTTCCATGATTTTATAATTCTATGATTTTTTTGCACAGGCAGTTGGGGCAAAGCTTTTATATAGAGCTGGTCCACATTGTTTCACCCACATTAAGGGTTTTTGTTTAGGCTTTTTTTTTAATCCTGGGAAAAAGTTTGTTTGACCTACATAAAAAAGTTTGCTTAAAGCTCTTGCATCCTTCAAATTCACTCATAAAGCTTAAAAAAAAAAAAGTAATTTTTTTCAAGTTATTTGAAACTCATGTAAAAAATTTCACTCTGGTTTTGTTAGTTTTCCTTTCCGCATCTCCTTTTTTTTAAATTCTAAGTAAAAAGCAGAGTAGTGGGGGAGAAAGGAATCATTAAAGAAAACTGAACATTTCTACTTGAAAGAACATGAGCTGAACTGGAAAATGTTCTTTCAACTTAAAGAAAAAAAGTCAGGAAAAAGTTTTTTCTGAAGGGTAAATATAAACGTTTCCAGTGAAAATGTTCTGAGGGGAGAATGGTTATTTTGGAGCATTTCTCTTCCCCAGCCCCATGGGATGCCCTTAGCTGTACACTTAAAAATCCGAGCTGCACAGATCAGAGCCAGCGAACGCCTGGGTTCCTCCTTGGGACTGTGACTTTCCTGCTGTTGCTTGGGGGGATAAACTGGGTGGGGGGCTCAGAGTGAGCACAGGTTTGCTCTCAGACTAAGGGACCTGCATGGACAGTTTTAACCTCTGGAGTTGGGATTTCACCCATGAGCAGGGCACGAGCACTCGCTCTTGTGGTTAATGAACCCTCCACTCTTAACTGGTGCTGCAAGGGGCAGTCTCAAAGTCATGGAGCCTTTTATTCAGCCTGCATCTCTTCCTGTTGCACAGAGCCGAGCTCACTTTTCTCTTTCCCGGCACCACGTCCCTCTCAGCCTCCCAACACATATGTCTCTTGCTGGAATTTTTTCTCCCAGCCTCCAGCACTCAAGCAGCCGAGCAGCATTTGTGTGTCTCCAACAAGTAGCCACTGAGCCTCAGAAAGGCATTAGCTGCCTGACCTGGTTCCAGCCAGGTGTGAAAAGATGCAGTGGCTCTGGCTCCGCTCCACCTCTTGTGACCATGTGAGGAGAGGCAGAAGGCTTCTCCTCTCTCCACCAGTTTGCATCATTCAAGTCTATTAAAAAAAAAAAACAACAAAACAGGATAGGAGTGGTGAGCGGATAGACAGAGCCAATCATGGGGAAAGCTGGGCAGATTAAAAGGCATTTACTGGGTTTTCTGTACTAGAAATGAAAGAAAAACCCTTCAATTAGCTGTCTGCCCGAGGAGCTGAGCAGAAAGGGATGAAAGCTGAGATGCTTTTGCAGGAGCAAAGGGAAATCGCCAGCCAGGAGATGGTTTGTGGGCTCTGAGTCAGGCATCATCGTCAGAGGGGTGTTCAGCCTGTGGTGCTGCGGAGTGGGGAGCCTCCCTCTGTCCAGCTTTTGTGCCTTCCCCTGCTTTCTTCCACAGCTCTCCTTCTTGGCAGTGGTTCTGCAACCCTAGATTCGTGCTCAGAGCAGGGGAGCTTCACCTCATCAGGTGCCGGTGCTCGTGTCCGGAGCACTCAGCTTGTCTGTGTGCCCAGGAGGGTGATGAGGGTGCTGAGCAGCAGCATTACAGCTCATGGTCCTCGTCCTCCTCAGCCAAGGCCCTCCTGCCCCATGCCTCTGTGCCCCATATATCAGCACATCCAACCCCCCCAGCCAGTGCTTTGGGTCACTTGTCACCATTTTGTAAAGCAAACAGGTCACCTGGGAAGGGAAGCAGCAGCTGTTCTGCTTCCCAGGGTTTCAGGCATCTGCTCCTTGCACACACACACACAGACACACAGAGGCTGCCTTTACCTAGCAAACAATTATTTAACAAAGTATGCAAATAGTATAATTACTGTTATTTGTTTAGCTGTTATAAGTGTTTGAAATGTAAATGTCAACTTCGGGATTTTTTTGCAGGGTATGTGTGTGTTGTTGGCTTTCTCTCTCTCTTGTGTGTGCTCTCCCCGGATTGCAATTTGATGAATTTCTCCTTGTCCTAGAAAAAAAAGCTAATGTGATTTCTCTGCGATTACAGCCGAAGACGCCGAAGTGGGGATTACTCACAGTAACTCCTCTTACTTAGCAGATCTGAGTGGGAGGCAGGATTCATTACACCGAGCAGAGGAACAAAGAGGAAATGTCTTTCAGCCGACTGCTTGTGTCTGCCGAGGCAGCATCCTCACCAGTGCCAGGGCTTCCCTCCCTGGAAGGCAGAGGGTCCGGCAGGGCAGTGACAGTGATGCCAGGATCTTGGCAGCGGGCTCAGAGAACCTGTTCCTGGCCTGCCACAGCTGCTCCATGCACAGGAGGAGCAGCAAGTCTGAACTCTGGTTTTCTAAGGGATGTTTTTCCTTCTGAAGGAGACTGGAGAAATAGAAATAACATTACAGCCACCAGCATGCTCAGAGTAGAGCCCTGGTACTCAGAACAGTGACATTTTCTGAGGGTGTGTCCCACTGTCACCCATCCCAGCTGGCACTCGGTATAGATGGAGCTCTGAGGAGGTGGTCAGCAGTAGGTCACAGCCTGTAGTTCAGGCAATCAATGCAAGGCTTGTTACCATCGCCTCAGAGTCAGTCTGTACTCTTGCTGCCGACTGGCTTTGCAGCCCAGTCTCAGCAGCTGGTCCTCTGGAGCTGCAGCACCTCTCTGATATTTCACAGCATCCCATACCTGCTGGGCAGAACCCAGCCGTGCTCTGGCTTTAGAGCTTTCTCAGATGCACAGCTCCAAGAGGAATCCAGTTGGATTCATCAGCTGGCAGCAAGCCTGGCACCAGCTTTTCCTTCAGTTGGCTCAAAAGCCAGCCCAGGAGATGGAGTGAAAGTGGAAAGGCTGCATTGCTGCCGGATCCCATCCTCCATCCTCTCTGTGATGCCTGTTCATGCAGAGTGCTGGGATGCGGAGCTCATGGTTTTTATGGGAATCCCAGGGCCATGAGAGGGTGCAGAGGTTTTCACCTCCAGTGTGAACCAGAGGAACCGGAAAGAATGAGGCAGTAAACACAACTAACAGCTTGGCTCCTGGAGGAGCAGGGGGAGCTTTGTGCCCAGCTCAGCACCAAGGGGTGAGCCCAGAGCGTGGTGCACAGCCAGGGCACTCTCTGCTTGTGGCAGAAGATCAGGATTTCTCCATGTGCAGATGCTGCCCCTGAACCAGTTGTGTCTGTGCCCAGCAGGGATCCAAGTCTGCTGGGATCAGTGGCTGTGGGTGTCCTGGGGCATAAGGCTGCTCGAGGTGGTGCTGGAGCACAAGCTGGGCTCTGTGGCATGGCAAGAAGATGCTGAACCAGGCTTTGCTGCTGCTTGAGGTTTCCCCTTGCTCTCTGGCAGGGCTTGAGTTGCTGGCACAGGAGCACTTTGGCGTGCTGGCAATGTGCTGGGAGTCAGTGCATGGCTCTGACACGTTCATCTCCTAACTGGGGCTGTCTGTGCTCTCTGGACCAGCTTGTTAGTGCCCTGCAGCCTGTGCAGGTATCTTCAGCCATCAGCAAGGCCGCTGGTCCCTGGACACTCCCACCAGACAGTCGGGCCGTGGGGTGGAACCAGCGAAGCCACTTGGTTTTTAGTTGCAAAGACAGGAACCCAGTGACCTTTGGCAGATTTCATAGCCCAGCAGGCTCGTGTAATTGAAGCTGGTGATGATTTGTCATGGCTCTAAGCTTTCCCTATCTATTTCATTCCTCACTCCCTCAGTCTCTCTTGTTCCCTCTTTCTCTTTCCTTCTTTGTGATCTCATTATCTCCATGCCTTTCTCTTTTACTCTCTGCAACCGTAGCATACCCCAGCGTGGAGAGGTACCTCAGGATCTATTCGTCTTCGAGGGATTTAGCTTTTGCCTGTCACAGTATTTTCTCCACTTCACATCCATTATCCAAGAAAACCTCTTTCTACCCATGACCAGGAGACTTGCACCTGTCAGAAAAATCCAGCCCATTCCATTATAAATAATGCATTGCTGTGGTCAGTACCCCGAAGCAGCCATGAGCTCCAAATCCCGAATTTCCACCCCCTGTCAGGTGAAGGTTGAAGTGACATTATCACTTTTATTGAAATTCCCTGGTAGAAGACAGGTTCAATGCTATTAACATATTTCAATTCAAGCCATTCTTATTTTAATTAGCCTTAAGTAATTAGTTCTAATTCATTGCCATTTTTTGCTCTGCATATTTTGGGTTATTTACTTCCCTTGCTAAGTAACAATTTGATGTAATTATGTGCTACTCATTCTTTCTATTTACATATGCTCACTCACTCAGATTTCCTCGTTGAAATTTCAACAGATCCTTTGAATTCCCTTTTGAATTGTTTTCTGAGTTGTCAGCGGTGTGGAAATTGTGGGGTGGAGAGAGAATTGATCCTCTTCTTTGGACATCCCTGGTGCCAAAGGCAGTGACAGCGCATGTGAGCACCTGGGCTGGCAACGGGCTGCTCTTGGCAGGGAAGGTCCACTGCCGGGCTTTGTTCCTGGGAGTCTGAATTCCTACATGAAAGGAGTTTGGGGACTGTATCCAACTCTCTCTGTCTTCCTCTTGGGTTGTTTTAGCCCACATGCCAAAGGGACCAGTCAGTGTTGCCGCTTCCTTTCATTTTCTTTGTGCAGCCAGAGCTGCTTTGGCTTTCCAGAATGGAAACGCCCTGGCATTCCAGAAGTGCAGCGCCTCCATTGCTCAAAAACTCCACACCCTTTCAAGTCCTGTATTTTTTGAGACGTTTTGAGTACTTTGAGCAAATTGGTCACATTTACGTATGTCAGTTTCTTATCTGGAAGGTATTTTTATCTCAGCAACCATTTTTCTAATTCTTCTGAAGGACCATATTGTTCTCTTCTTCTTTGCTCGAGGATTGCCCTTCTCTTAGCACCTTCTCCGTAGCTGAGATCCTCAGAGGGCTGTGGTTCATCCATCTGAGGCTGTTCGCTGACCAGCTGCTCTGAACCCATCTTTTTCATTCCCTCAAAACTTGATTCTGAGCAGTCTTAACACGCCTTCCTGCAGACCCTGCAAAAACGTGGATTTCATGCTCACATGGAGTGCGTTTATACCTGTGTGTATATGCCTCACAACTTTTAAGTGCATTATCCAACTCCAGCCGAATTTGATAGAGGGTAGCAGTCTCAAAAATAGCAAGTTCCCTCAAGGTTTGAGCAGACAGGCAGAGGTAGAAGAGAGATGCCCTACTTCTACTGAGGAAAAAGCTGCCATGTTGTGCTGAGCCTTTATTTGATGCCGGTGAATCCATCTGGGACAGAGCACAAATCTCAGCACCCCACCCACAGGAAGGACTTCAATCAGCACATGCCCCTTCTCGGTGCCCGAGTCAATCAAGCTCAAGGAAAGCAGGATTTCATAGTTCTGGCGCTCATGGAACTACTTGTTTTCTTTTTCAAGTAGCTTTTTCACTAAAATCTTATCAGCCCTTTGAATCCATGTCCCATTAGCAAATCCTCCTTGCTTCATGAATATGCACGTTCACAATGTGTAGCATTGGCTTAACTGCTCCCATTGAAGTTGGTAATAAAACTCCTGCTGACTTCAAAGAGAATAGAGTCAGGCCGATGCCGAGTGCTTTGGAAAATCCCACCCCTTGTTGTTATTTTATTCTTAACACATCCACTCAGGAAATGTGGGATGAGACTAAATACTCCAGAATGAGTAAAGAGGAAAGAAAAAATAAAAGAAAAGATCAAAGAGCCGAAAAAGAAAATCCAGATTCTGAGGTAAATATTTAAGGACCTGTCTTTAAAGACTCGAAGTGAGAGCAGTTCTGCTTTTGTTTGAGGAAGGGTCACAAACTGCTGCCTTGAGGCAGGAGAGCCGCTTCACGCCTCACACGGAGGACCTCGGTGGAAGTTCAGACCTGAATGACACAAAGTGTGGGACCTCCAAACTGCGTCAAGGCTACACATGATCATGAACTGGAGTAGAATTGATTCCTTTAATTCTGTCCCTGCACTTCCGTTTTCCATGTCTAGGAGGATCCAAAGAGGTTCTGGTCCCTGCTGCTGGCAGCAGGACAAGGCAAAAACCCAAAGCATCCCGTGGGTTATCAACATCTGCAAGAGAGCAGGTCCATCTTAAATGGTCCATTCCTCTGCTCCTCTCTTGCTGTGAATTATGCAGGGGAAAGGTGTTGCAGAGCTTTACAGCTCTTCGGTTTGGCTTTGTTTTCAGATGAACTACGTTCTCAGGTCTTTGTCTTCCCAGTTCCTGGTGCCATAGCTTCCAAACTGCCATGGGAAGGGGAAGGTTCCCTACTACAACCCGATTTAGTGGAGCATTATGCATCCAAGTAACTTCAAGGGGACATAAACATACTTAAAATCGTAACAGAGGAGTGATTTCCACTGGGTAGACCTCCCTCGACGTGAACACATTCTTACCTGTTTTGCTGAATCAGGGCATGTTCTTCTTACAGGGACTTTGTGTTTTAGTGTGGGCTATTTTGGTATTTTCTTCTCCTAAGATTATTTCCACTGGAAAAAACACAGTATTTTTCATTCCAGCAGTATTTTTGGTAACAGTTACTATTTCCTGACAATATGTCTGTATTTTAGGACAAAACCAAATTACATATTGGAAGCGCCTTTCCCCACTGCAGTTTCTCCAGCACTACTCACAAGCCAGTTACATCAAGACCACAATCTGGAGCAGGCACAATAGAGGCTATATTAAGTTTTATACAGACTTGCCATCAAATTACATGCAATAGCTACTTGATCACGTTGTATCAATCCATTTTTGCCTGGCCATTTGGAATGCAATTGCTTTTATCTTAATGGCTTGGTTTTTTTTAAATTCAGACCTTGCAAGGGTTTTACCAGGAGTTTTTGTCTAGTGACTGCAGAATTCTCCTGGTCATAGGGTTTAGTACAGTATGACTTTTAGTGCAGTTTCATGGTAAGGGGTATTGGCAAAAAGGACCCTCTCACTGTAGTTAATTTTCATTGCTTTTCTGTTGTTTTTTTGGTTTTTTTTTTTTTGTCTTTTACATCTGTTCTTTGATGGCTATAAAAATCTTGACAGCAGTTAGAACTTGATGCTGTAATACAGGCTAGAAACAGTGACAAATATTTTTTTTTTTTGCTCTCCTGCCTGCCACTATGCTCCAGAAGACTGAATTTACCATCAAACTTCTGCAGAGTTTGAACCTCTCTTTTAAGCTCAGTAATAATAGGTAAAATCCTATTCCCTGGTTGCACCATATAATCATTATTATCTTACAGATCCGAAGTACTCTGTGTAATCTTCAAGGCTATGTTCCTAGTACTGTGCTTTAGGAGAAAATAGCAGGATCATAATTGTGGAAAATTGCATTTTGTTGCATCTTTTGCCAATTCCCTGAGATCAGAAGGGTTAATTTCCCCATGCTCTATGCCTTGTACAAACTTTGAATCTGTACAATTAGCTGATGAGCCAGAACAGGGCTGCAGATTTTTTGATGGTTGATTCCTTTAGCTTGGTCATGGAAAGACCTAAAGAGGTTGAAAGAAACTCCAGTTTGGATGAGATACAAATTATTCCTAATTTACCTTCCAGATACCTGTTGTTCTTCTGGTCCATACTTTAGCTTGAAGCTTAATATTTCTCTAAAAAGAGTTGAGAGGTTGATTTTTGAGTCATTAAGTTTTATTATTAAAAAAGACCTGTATAGCTATGGTTGCACTTTTTTTTAAAGTGCCAAAGAAATGTTGGATAGCTGCAGAAGTAACCCAGAGAATGAGTGGAAATGGTGAAGAAAGAAGTTCATACAAATGCTGCCTGCCTGGAACCTGTGTACTTTGTTCTACATTGCAGTTTCATTCTGAAACTTATGTAAAAGCGCCGTATGGGATGAAACTTTCAGGTGTATTAAACCCATCCCATAATGTTTATTTTTGTATATGGACAAGAGATTACAGCTTTTCCATTGAACTTCCAAAGTCATCATCAAAAGCGATCGTTACTCTGTGAACACTTTGTAGTCTGGTATCTGTCCTACACTGGTTAATTCATGTAAATCTAAAGAAGTGGTTGCAGGCAGGATGGCATCAGAAATATGGAAATAGAGCATCTGGGTAGAAAGGGTAGGTTTTTTGCAACGTTTCCATTGAAATTATTTTCTCCTGCCAAGTGAACAGATGCAGTGAAAACAGACAGTCTTATCGGCAGCCTTTCTTTTGGGGAGAATAAATGAGTGAATGATCTATCAAAACATTTTTTCCATTTGATTAAACAGACGATATTTATAGCATTTCTAAATATAAACCAAACTGAGGCGAAAAAGAGGCAGGTTCACAAAGAGCGGCCACTCTACCAAGTCAGGTGCTGTTCCTGTACCCAAAAGTATTTTTAAATTCCTATTTCTTCACCTAAGCTGGGTGAATGCAGTTCAGTGCACTCGGAGGGTGTTGAGCAGACTTACAGTCCTGATGCTCATACTGTGGTCTGATGCTGTGGGCTGCAGATATGTTTGCTTACAGATTTCCTTTTGTTTCGCATTAGAATGACAACAACTTTCCTAAGGGTTTCAAGAGTCTGCCTTTTTGGTATGTTACAGTACAAGTTCTGGAATAAATAGCTGGAAAGGCTGGAAATTTAGCAATGAGATAATAGAAAAATTTGTACCTTGCAGGAAAATACACGATTTTGACATTTGGTTGCATTCTAAATAGGATATTAAGTTATTATTAAAATATACTTCAGGTTAATGTTAATGTCATTTAGATATGAATGTTTAAAGATTTTGTTATACGATAAAAATAGAAATGAAAAATTCTCCTGAAGTCTCGCAAATGAAATGTTTGATTTATCAAAACATTTCCTAATTCTTTTAAAATGTGATTTTCCCAGAACTAATTCATGTAATGAGAAATTTCAGCTTTGTTGAAATTTAATTTTCTGCTAGGAAAGTGAACCAACACCTGACCAGGGCTGCTTGACTATAGAGCCTGCTGGTCAGATTTAATTCCTTTGTCAGAAATTACATGGGTTTTAACCCACTGACCATTGGTATGATACTGTAATGTTGGGCTTTTTTGTTTTTGTCTTTTTCCACACTGAGCTACATCTTCTTATTAAAATAATTTTGCATTTGTTCTGAAAAATTTCCATATTTTTGTACTTTGTATAAACTCCCTTGTAATAAGGCAAGGCAAACCCTTTTATGTTGCTGTCCCTTTCATGGAAGTCTCCTTTGGCCACTTTTATTTGTGATTTTGCCTTTTCCCTTGATTATGTATTGAGATTTCTGTTAGACTCTTTAGCATTCTGTCCTGCTTTTGGGTTACAGTGTTCATCTTTGGAGCCTCTTGTCTCTGTGTTTCTTTATCAAGGGAGGCAGGTTTTTATAACTGCATTTTCTTTACATTGTTAGCAATCCCAAAAAGTTTCCTGAAATAAGAGTTTTCACTGCTTAATGTAAGATTTCATCATGAGTAATCCTGAGTCATTTAATTTCATATCTTTTAAAATGTCTTATCTAAGATGGTCAAACTGACATTTGTGTTCTCTGTCAACATAGTATTGAGTCTAATATTTTGTGTTCCCTACTTTCCAGTGAACAATCTGAACCCAAAAGATGCCATTATTTGAGTGGTTTTGCTCAGATATTTAAATGCTAGTATGGAAGATGATTATTGACTTTTCGCTTAAATGATGTAGTCTTCTGCAAAAATCAATTTTCCTTATATATTCACCAGCTGTATTTAAGAACTAGCATTTGGCTAGCACTTTTCACAATCTAAAATAGAAAAATCTCTCATGCGGTGGCTTTCCTGAAGAGATCTCCAACACTTTGCTGTCACATTAATCTGTTTTTAAATAGAGGAAAATTGAGGCAGAGATGTAGAAATTTGTCCCAGGAAACTCAGTGGTTAAAGCAGGCAGAAAAAGAGAAAACAAGTCAAAAAGGAGAAACCAGGCATTGGTATCTGTCCTGCTGGACTGTCATACTGTTAAGTGAATCTGTTCAATTCACAGGAGGCTAATTTCTATCTCTTAGGCTCTAAGAATCCTGTGTGTTCCATGTTTCTGGATGGACAGATGGATGCTCCCTTCACATGTCTGCATTACTTTTGGTACCACACTGTGAATGGAAGGTCCTGCTCTACCTTGTCTTGAACACGTTCCCGTGAGCGCTGTGAATAGCCTGTTAAATATGGATGATCCATCTTGATTTTCCAGATGAGTCAGGAAAAAATACTGGGAATTTTTTTTTCGACAGGTGTGAGCCAATTGGTGCAGAGAACTGAAGTCTCCAAGGCATTTCCCTGGCCCCCAAGGAACCCTTTGGCTTCCAGCCATTGGCTTTTTGCCATCAGCTGCATCCTGTTCCTGCAGTAGCACGCCCCAGGAAAGAGCACAAATCTCTCTCCTGGTGAATTAGCACTCACAACTCTTCCCCCACGTTGGTTGGCTTTGGAGTAGGGTTCTGACATACTTTTTGCAATTTGTGTGCCCCGCTCAGAACCAGTTGCAAACATTTCCATTGGAAAGCTGTTTACAGACGGCAGTCTGGCCGTCCTCTGGTGACTTCTCCTGCCATTTAGTTCCCTATTTGGTTTTCTCATGTTGATCTTTGAAATGGCAATGTCTGGCTTTCCTGTAGAGCTCCTGAATCCTGAGTCCTGGGTTTTGCACAGACAACCTGTCCCATGTTATATAGCAGAGGTGAAATCTGGAGAGGTTTTGGCAGGATGGCTCTAAGAGGTGGCTTAGATGGCTCCAAGATCTAAAAGCTTAGATGGCACTAAGAACTTGATCTATTGAGAGGACTGAAACTGGTGCCCACTGAAGTCATGGAAGGTAATAATCTCATTTATTTGTGGAAGACATATGGCCTCCTAGAACACAGTAGGATTATTTTTGCAGTGTAGGTCATTAGCATTGACCCTGGACTACAGCAAAACAGAGAGGTGAAACCTTCTGTCTGCAAAATAGCTCTCCAAGTTGTAACCAAACGCTTAAAATTGCAAGACATGGCTGTTCAAAACTGGGAAGATGGGTACAAGGACACAGCTGATGTCTCAGAAATAATTTGTTGGTTTGTAGAAGTTTGGAATTGCTAATCTCAGGAAAACCCAAGATCAGTAAAAGGCTTGGACTTTAAGAAGGCTGCTCTCAGCTGAGACACCAGTCCCTGTTTTCCTCCCAGGACTGCAAAATTACAACTTTCAGGTCACACTTCGAAAGCAATTGGATGTAATCTGTACCTTTTGCATCACATAAAAGAACTAGATGAGATAATCAGGCACCGGCGTGTCCTCAGGTCTTTTTTAAATACTGAGATCGCTCCAGGGTGTGCTTGTGATGATTTCCCCTCCTGCATCTCCTGTCTGCTGAGGGAACTGCTTCTCTTGTGCCTGTTCATGAGGTGTTGGCCAAGTCCTCCCAACCTACCACCACTTCTGGCACAACTTGAGTTGTCTTCTCTGGTGGAGCACTCCCTGTTTTAGCAGTAGAAAGGTGAAGTGTCTAGGCCAGGTTCATCATCCGGACTCCACAGTCAGTGGAGAAAGTTGAACACCTCCAGAGTGTAATTCATCCCATCCAAAAATAGATGTTTAAGACAGGAAGAATGAATCACTCTCTGGGGGTTGGTGCACGTCTCTCTGTTCACTGATGATAAAAGAAGTCTAGACAATTACCTTAACCTAGACATCCAGCTGTAAGACACCTTCAGCTGCGTGAGACCGAGCCGTGCTTTCAGGTCCCTAAGGACCGATTTCCACCCCCCTGTTCAAATGGGAAGTAGTTTTCTGATTTCACAGCAGCTTTCAAGCTGAAGTCACTGACAATCAGAATCTCAGTGAGCCACATATGGCAGTTTTACCATAACTGAGTAGCTTTTTAATGAAAGGGTTTTTACCCTCAGTCCCATCTGGGAGTTATCCATGAGAAGTTGATGGTGTTTTGAGGAATATTTCTTTCTATTACTTGCTGAATCATTGCCACCATTAAATATTGCTGCATAATTTCCTCCCAAGGAGTCTGTTGCATGCAGATAATATTCAAAATGTGGTCCCCATCGATTACTTTGATTGAACATATGCCACACATGATAGTCTCCATGAGCAGGAGCACAGCTCCTCAGATGGCGGTTGTAAACACTCCCATTTGTGAGTTCATTTCTCGTGGTCTGAAATTCATCTCTCATCTTCTCTCTTGCCTTCCTATGAGCTCGTTTGTTAAAGCATTTGGGGAAAGGCGGACAGGGAAAGGCAATGGAAGACTGCAGAAGGCAACAGAGCACCGAGACCATAAGGAGCATCCACAGAGCCTTGGAGAAGGAAACCACAGTGGAGGCAGCTAAGAGGAGGGAAACCCTCCACCACTGGACAACCAAAGAGCTGGAGTAGCCAGTTCCCATATCCACCTCTGCAGTTCCTCACTGCCCGCCTTGCCCCATGGAGGTGACCAGTGCAGGAGCAAAGCTGGCAGAGCTGTCCAGGGTACTTGGATGTTGGCTGCTCCACTTCCCAGCCCAGAACTTAGGGCAAAGCCACCTTCAGCTGGTGTTCCCATGAAGAGACCAGACAGTGAGCAACGGCCAGCACAGCCCAGCTCCAGCCCCAGGTGGCTGTCCTTGCTCCCAGGACAGTGGTTCCTGTTCCCATTTGATTGCAGAGCAGATAGGTGAGGATGATGATGTCTCCAAGGGGACAGATGGCTCCCTGGCAGAGGTGGGCAGATGTGTTACTCCATGGGCAGGGTGAGCTGGTGGAGAGGAGACTTCAGGGTGCCAATCTGTGTGCCTAAAGCTTCCATCCCAGTCGGGTAAAAGGGTTTGGAAACTACACACCTTTGGCATCTCTGCAGAGAAGAACATCTCGGCTTGCCTTGAAATACATAAAGATTCAATTCCTTTGACTTTTGCTTTTAGATTATTTTTTGACCTTGTTGTTTTAAAAATTCAATTCAACATGGAAGCACAGTCTTCAAGGAAAATACTTTAAAAACATATTGACCAATATGGCCAATAGAAAACATTCCCTTTTTCAAGATGTCTTTTTTCTCTCCCTTTTGGAAGACGGCAGCAAGTTTGGATGAATCCTGAAATGTTTGGGTTGGTTTTTTTTGCACGTGTATGTGAATTTTCCAGCTGCCAGAAAAAATAATTTGCCCAGTGATGTTACAGGTGCCTCTTCGCTTCCCCTGCCAAGACATCTGCCCACTGCTGCCTGCAGGAGCCCTCGGTGGAGTCCAAGCCGAAGCAATGCATGTGTTTCTCTCGGGGAGTTCCCTGCTTCATCCCTCGCTGTGTCAGAGCTCAACACATCCTGCCAAGATTCAAGCAAATATTCCAGAAAAGGTTGAGATATTCACCGAGCTCAAACTATTGTACAAGAAGTACCCTGAAGCAAAAACAGAGCTGCGAGACACCGTCACAGCGAGCCGCCTCCCCCACCCCAGCAGGCACCATGCCGTACCAGACAAACTCCTCCAGATAGGATCCAGGCAGAGATGTTTGCTTAACACAGCAGCTCTTTGAAAAGGCAAATAAATGGACAGTGAAGCTACACAGACGTGTCACTGTGCAGCGATTTCCGTTTAGCATTTACGCTTAGTGCCAGGAAACCCTGACTCATGAATATGAAATCAGAAGGAAAGGAAGAAAGCAGTTGTTCATTATTAGAGCTTCGAATTGGGCATGTGGTGGAAATTAGCATTAAAAACCACACAGGTTTAAAAGAGAGGGGCTGGCGCTGATGGTCCAGGAGGCTTGAAGAGCCCGGCTCTTCAGCCAGGGGATGTGCTTTTGTGGGGGCCTCGCTGCTCTCAGGCTTTGCCCATGGGGAGCTGCTGCTAGAGAAGAGTCCTGGAGCTCAGGGTTACCCACAATGAGGCTCTTGCTCATCTTCAGGTGGGGGAAAGCAGGTCCTGAACCTTCGTGGAAATCCTCCAAATTTACCTTGAGGTAATGGTGAGCAAAGGCGGGGAAGAAAGGCCTCTTAATTACCAGAAATAAGAGAAATAACTGAGAGGAACATCCAAGAAAACAGATCAACTTCAGATAGAAATCCTGAGGTCTCTAAAGGAAGCTCACATTTAATTGGGACTCAGTGGGGTAGAAATGAAGGAACCCCCAGCCCTGATGCTTCTGCAGGTGGGATGCCTGTCTCTGCCCCTCACCTGCACTCTAGAGCTGAGAAAAGCCTCTGTGAGCCTGGGGTGAATCTGGCTCCCTTCAACACAAGTTATCTTCCTTCCAGCCATGAGGGTGGGACACCACCCTTCTTTCTGCACCTGTTTACCTCGAAAAAGCTGAGCTTGTTCTGCCAAGGAGGGATGTGGGTCAGAATCACAGAATTATAGAATGTCCTGAGTTGGAAGGGGTCCAAAAGGGTCACTGAGTCCAGCTCCTGGCCCTGCTCAAGACAACCAACCCCATGAATCACACCAGGCACCTGAGTGCATCGTCCAAGCTTTTCTTGAACTTGGAGCTGCGATCACTTCCCTGGGGGAGCCTGTTCCAGTGCCCAAACACCCTCTGGGTGAAAAACCTTTTCCTAATGACTCTTAGAAGAGAGATGCTATTGTGGCATCTTTTTGGTGGTACTGGGCAATATTTTTGGTGGTACTGGGAAGGAAGAAGCAAATAAAGACATTTCTGCAGAGTGGCAAGGGCTTGATTTCCAAAGCAGCTCCTTGCATCAAACCCTGGGAACAGCTTAAGGCAGCAAGGAAGTGTGTCATCCCCTCCAATGTCTTCATCTGAAGCCACCCAGCTGTGCTGTACAAGTACCCCTCAGTTTCCTTGCATTTTGGTAATTCCAGTGCCCCTAAAATATGACAAGAGCTGATCTATCAGTGTGGGGCACAGCAGCTCACAGTAATAGCAAAGCATTTGGCTGATATCCCTGGCCTGGAGGATGCAGGGTGCCAGGCAGGAGGTTGGACAATGGGCTGGGTGGGACCAGACAGATCTGCCAGGGTGCTCCTCACCCAGGTGTCCCTGTGCCACCTCTGCCCTCAGTGACAGCACTGGATCATGGTTGTTTGGCAGACCCAGCCTTTGCCCCAAGGCCAGGCCATGGGAAGCTGCAGGCAGGGCTCTGCTCCAGCCCGTGCAGCTATGACAGCTTCAGAGAGTCGTTAGCAAGCAAGGCGCGCTTGACGTGAATAATTAAAATACCTGCTGTGCTTTTAAATAGTTCAGAGCCAGCCTCGGAGCTGCATGTGTGAGTGATGGCTGCTGTCTTTGGAGGAGGCCGGAGGAAAGAGGAGGGCTGGTATCCAGTGGAAAATTAAGGGCTCGATGCTGCTTCTGGCAGGAGGAGGCATGATGCTGGCAGCTTCCACGGGGATGCAGGCAGTCCCTGCTCCCGAGTGAGACTGGAGGCTGACACAGCTCTCCTTGCTGATGAACAGACATCACAGCACAGAACCCTCCAAAGTCTCCTCTCTGCCAAAAATTTGAGCAGCAGCACCCACCCTTCCAGCTGCCCCAGGGCTCCCGTGCTGGTTCAGCTCTCCAAACCTGTGGGATGAGGATGTGGAGCAGGGGAACAGGGACAGCCCCACAGCCTTGGGGCTCCATCAACACTGGCAGCGTGGGGCCCCTCAGCTGAGCACACACAGGTGGGGTCTGGGGAGGATGCACTGTCTTTTGCTAAGATTTCCCCAAGATATCAATTAGACACTGAAATCAACACAGTTTCTGCATGAACAACTAACAAAGAGTTCCCTGCAGTCTCTCAGCAGCCAGACTCCCTCTGTTCCTACCCCCAGCTGCCTCGGAGTTTGTATCAGAATAACACTGAAGGGCCCCGTGCCCCAGCATGGAGGAGCTTCATGGAACAGGGGAGGATATCAAACACTGTGGCTGTGTCAGCGCTGCTGGACCATGGAGCTGGGAAGCTGTAAATCATCTCTTCTCTTGAAAAAATGGGTTTCTGGGCAGGGGATGGAGAGAAAACTGACATTCCCTATGAGTTAGTTTCAGATTGAATTAAACCATTGTTTGACCATAGATATATATCTTTATATATATATAT
>VZRS01013331.1:22500-57550 GCA_013398055.1 Ifrita kowaldi | reverse complement strand
CTGGTGGGGAAGCCGCGCCTCCCGCTTTTCTCCCCTCGTGACTCCGCGGAAAAGTTGGCTTGCTTCCGTTTAAAGTGTGCGTAGGGAGTGGGTTATCTGTAAAGTGTTCCTTTTGGTTTGTTTGAAAAACTGCTTATCATTTTCCGTCTGTTTCGACAGCTAACCGCTCTGGAATTGTCTTAACTTTGCCTTCAAATGTGTGTATATATAAAGTGTTTGTAAAAAAAAAAAAAAGTGTTTTTGGGAGTTACGGTTGGAAGTGTAGTGGATCAGGGCGAGGTGGCCAGCTTGAAGTGGGTGTTAACAGTGTCTTGGTCAGAAGACAAAATGAGGAAATGGAGAAGGTAAAAAAACCCCGGCCAAGTGCGCTGGTACAGAAAGCCTTCAGCTCCTTAAAGTAAAAGTGGATTGGAGAGGAAGAATGTCCAAATGAAAGGCTCAAAAGGTTTGCTAAGCTGGAATTGTATTCTACAACAAATTGGAAATCTATTTGGAGAGCGACCAATAAAAAGCACCATAAACTAAGGTCTCATGTACATTAGAAAATCAATTGCAGCTTCTTCAGTTTGATTGTTCTGCACAAAGAGAACATCTATGCTCTGGAAACCTCGACGGATGTGTTTATTTGTGAACCACACCAAAGTAAACCACGAAAACATGAAGCTGCTGTCACTCTAATTCTTAGCTCTGTGAGACAGTACCTGATAGGCCTCCTCAGTTTGCCAGATGAGTCTCATTTGTTTTTTGCCTTCTATTTCGGTAAATACTTTGCTTTTTCATTCTGTTCCAGTTCAAATTTTCACTGCTCTAGCATAAATGTGCTTCTATGGATTTGTGTGTTTTAGCTGATTTACATTGTTTGCACCCTTCTTTTCTTGTCCCCTTCCATAGGAACAACTTGGCACTTTATTTCTAAACCATTATTTTGCTACTTTCTTTTTTCCACGGGGTGGGGGGTATTCTGATCATTGATCATGGCCATAATTTTCTACATAACTCATAAACTTAGGACTGTTTTGCAAGTGAAGTATAGCTCTCTGTTTTATTAGATGCAGAAGCTGAAGTGACTGGTTCTACCCAAGGCTCCCCAGTGATCACAGGGGAATACAGCTCTGGGATCCTGAGATGTTTTGTACATGTGTATGTGTATGGATGTTCTTTAGTATGGAAGAACCAGAACAGCTTGTGATATGTGAACGTGCCATATTAATTAATTGTTCCTCCAGGCTTGCTCTTACACTTAACAGAAGTGTAATCCTCTAAAGGAATGACTGGAGAGAAAAACAGACATTGCTGTCTGTGGTCTTTTGTAGCTGACAAGCTAATTCTTGCTGAAGTAGGGTGTTATCCGCAATTCACGCTTGTGTGGTTAAGCTCTGAGTATGGGTTGGGTAGTTGAGGACCAGACACTGTGCAGGGAAGGTGATTTGTGTGGTGTGAAAAAGTCAGTGGACTGCAAGTGAGGGTTGTCATCAGAAAAGCAGACTGTGTGGCACTCTGGTTGGAAAATGCGGTAGTCATTCATCAAGCATATACATTGTATTTCTACTGGTTCACTGTAGTAATAGTGCAAAACCTGCTCATCAGAAGGCAGTGTAAGAGCATACAGAAAGTGCAAGATGTGTCCTTGCATCTTGCATATGAAGGTGTGGGTTTAGTGAAGTATTCCACTGGTGAAATGAAAATTACTGTTAGAGCTTTTCAAAGGTTGTTTGCTGATCTCTCTAGATTGTCTCTCATCACTGCTGATATACTCATGTCTGATATCATTGTGTTGTTTCAGTTCTTGGCAAGCTTTTTTTGTTGCTAAGGGAGAGTCCTTAGGTCTACTGATGATACGAGAAATGCTCCTTCTCAGCGGAGGGATACATATATAATATATGGCCCGGAACATTACTGCGGTAACAGTTGAGCTAGAACCCTGCACTTGCCTGTTGCCAGTAAATCAGGACAGTATCATGTAGTCAGTGTGTAAGTATCACAATGCTACTGTAAACAGTTTCTTGAAAAAATTCCAGTCTCTTTTCTTTGTGTTGTCTGTGTTCTTCTGTCTGCCGTGAAGAAGTAAGCCAAAATGGGTATGGCATTAATGAAGTTGTTAGGATAAGTTGTCTTTGAACTTATGACAGGACAGCCCACACAGAAGCACGAATCAGTATTGGTAGACTTTAATCTGAAATCCAGAGTTGGTCGTATATAAATTATTTGTCCTGTTTTGTTTCTCACATTTCAGTAGGAATACTCTGCTGAAGTTCGTCTCATCTAAAAGCTCTGAGCATCCCTTGATGTAAAAGTCTATTTGTCATTCTCCTGCTAAAGCTGCCTTTTTTACCTTCAGCATTCAATGATTTATCCACTGACTTTCAATTGCAAATATAATTTTAATTTGGTTAGTGAACATAGTATTTTCAGTACATGCTTGTGTTGTGGTTTGGTTCAAACACATGCTATCAGTATTGAAAATGTCTCAGTTTGTCAAAATTTCTGTCCTGGTGACATCTTAATCCTGACTGAGTCGAAAGTTTTACTGTTGGAAGATTATTAAAGGTAACTGTTTATTTCATGATCTTTTATCTTAATGTGAGCAAGGTGCATTATGTTGCACACACCGTATGCAAACATGATTTCTCATTAGCTAATACACTGTATGTATCTACTGAAGTGAAGGAAAATAGAAAAAATAAGTATACAACTTTGGTCCGCTTCTGCAAGGTAACTGTACATGTTCAGGACAAAAGAAATGAGGAAAGGAGGAGTTTTTCTAATATCTCTATAGTATTACAGTGTGCACAGAAGAAACTGATTTCGTACTGGTTTTGACTAAACTGAAACTGTTCTTGAATAACAGATTTCACAACAGATGTATGATACTGGTGCTAGCTGTGAGTATTTAATCCTGACTAAAGAGGCAGATACAACTTCTGTATTTGATATGTATTGATTTTAAAGCTTTTTGGTTGGTTAGATTAGTGGAGTGGGTGTGGTGTTCAGAGAATGGAATTTTTGTGTTCATTCTGTTAAGCATCTCAATAACTGAATAATTGAAAGATCTTAGATACCTGAGATGAGTCAGTCTGAACCTTCTTGTGTGGAAAGGGCCCTGTTGCATGACTGGAGATGCCTGTTGCTCTCCTTCCTCTCTTCCTCTTTTGCACTTGTCACATGAACTGACATGTATGGTATTACTTTATACTAGTTGTATATTTATATTTTAAGGATGTATTCATGTGTCCAGGTTGGTAGTTTGACACTTGTCTTTGAACTGGAACTGTGAATATTCTGGATATTCACGTGTCTCACATGTTTCAAAAAGAAGAAAAAAGGTCAGATTCTGGTCCCCAGAGTAATGGAGACAGTCTGCAGAGAAGTCTTTGCCCACAACAGAAGTTTTCAGCGGGAAATTTGTAAGAGCCAATGGGTTATGTAAATCTTATGGACAAGCTGAATCCTGCATGTGGGCCTCAAGCTATTTCTTCATGTTCTAGACTGATGGACCATGCAGTAAACACTGCCTAGTAGGAATCTCAAAATCTCCTGTATAGTGCAGAGAAATACTATGTGATACACATCACCTAAATTAATAGTATAATTTTATAGTTACATTATGCTTTATTACATTATTATTACTCTCAGTGGAGGAATGAAAACTAACCACCTTCCAACATCTAAGAGTACCTGAAGAGCTAATTAGTAACACAGAATCCCTGTTAATTACATGTATTAGGGTGCAACTATAACTGCCTACAGTTAATTGCAGGTGGACAGAGGATTTTCATCTATATTAATTGCATTTTAAACAAAACTTGCTTGCATGTAAAATTAAAATGTAATAAGGTTTGGTTCTTGGAAATGGTACAATTTCAACAATAAAACTAGCTATTGCTTTACCTGGTAAAATGTAAAAACTTAGAGCTGAACCATGGAAGTGACATCAGTAGATACCAATTTTTAAGTACAGTATTGAAGCAGATGGCAAAATTTATAACACACATTTTCAACTTTACTGATTTGCATCTTTAAACTGTATTACTGCCAAGCAAAATACATTTGTAATTTATTAGATTTTTTTATTGCAGAGCTGGCTTACGTGTTTTGTTGAGCTATTCATCAGAAAACTCGGCAGTGCTGCAAACTCATTTTTCTTTGCAGAAATTTGCAAGCCTGTTTTGCAGAGAGCTGAATGAAGGTAGTGATTTCATTAAGATACTAATTCCCCAATTCTCTGTGCAGAAGACTTTTCCAAACTCATCGGAGCTAAAAACTTGCTTCCAACAGCTGCCAGAGGTGTTCTTGGAGTCTTAAATTGATCTAGTTTTGTCTTGGCATATTCTGTTCAACCAGTCATGGAGAGATTGTACATAGATTGCTGTTTGTGAAATTCTTGGAGGAGACTCCAGCTCTAATATTCAAACTTGATGCATCCACTAGCTCATTGGCACAACTACTTTCTTTCTCCATCTGTTAAAATGGCCCTATGCCCACCGATGTGGTGATTTGCCAGTTTCTTTAGGATGTACAACCCAGCAGAGATGAATGGTTTGGATGAACTGATGAGTCTACCAGACAAAATCTGAACCCTTTAGTCAGTACAAGGATAGGAACTAAATACGGTGTACAAACGTGGGCATACTATTGCAGAACACTTCTCCAGCTGAAATCTGTCAGATCTGATTGGAAGTGACACACAGTGAATATATTCTTATTGCCATGCACTTGGCACATATGAAGATGCAAGCAATGAACTGTTGATTTGCTGTGGTTCTCTGTAATGTAGTCATTACATTTTGGGGGCTTTTTTATTTCTTTAGAAAGGCAAGTTTTATGGTTTAACATCTTCACTGTGGTTTCTGCATGTTTACTGCATTGTCATATGTTTGCCTTCGACATTTCCTTTGATCTGCATCCTGAATGGTGTTAAATAGCTATGTCTACAAATGTTACAAGGATGACACTTGCAAGAAATTCCACAGATTTTTAGTTCTGCTTTTTTGGGGGGGCTGTCCTTGTCTGTGCCACCCCTTGATAGTTTTGATACTTGGAGGAACCCAGAATTATGTTGGCATTCTGCCAGAAGATGGACAGCATTGCAATGCTGTTCTACAGTGTTTCTGAAACGTGATGTAGTGATAAATACACATACATGTAAATAAGTACACTAACGCTGAGTAGGTTCTGGCAGCACCACCTCTGTGGTGGTATCTTTCAAAGAAGCCTTGTCTCAGCATTTTTGGGAAAGCTGGAAACACTGGGAGTTGGACTCAATGACCCTTGTGCGTCTCTTCCAGCTGAGAATATTCTGTGATACTGCTTCTCACTTTCCTGTAATCCTTCACAGCTATCAAATGCTGCAAAGTGATCTACAAATTCTGAGCACTAGCCTCAAGACAGGCTCTAAGTTCACACAACCATTTAAATGGCAGCACCACCCCTGATGACACTCTTTCAGCTTTTAGAAAACTGCTGTCTTCCACCGAGGAACATTTCTCTCTGACAGAACTTTCCCTGCAGTGTTAGCGGTGTGGGTACTATCAGAAGAGGTCATATGAAGTGCAATTGCAAGATTGAATCTTTTCATCCTTTCAGACAACCTTTCTTGTTGCTGGGTGAAATAGTGTCTGTAACTACTCTAGTGACAACAGATAATCTTAGATTAAATCACAGTCCAGTCCAGAAAGGGTTTCAAACTGCCTTGTCATACTAGCTGCCATCTGGTTAGAGCTTTTGAAATGTAGGTAGTTTACATATCTGCATTGATGGTGGTGGTAGCAGCAACTTACAGGTGTTGATGCACTGATTGCTCAAGCATTGTTCAGGTACTATATATTCACAGCAGAGAACTGGGAGATGCTTTATTTAGTTTTTAACTTTATACTTTCCTGTTTCCTCAATGAGAAGGAAAGACTATACCTAACCCGTCCAGATTGCAAGTGCTTTGAGAAATTAGTGGCAAAGTAATTATTAAATGAGTTAAATTATGTTTCTGGTTAGACTATAACTGGTTTTGTTCTCTGTGGCTTTCAGCCTTACAGGATACTATAGTTATCCTGGTTTCCCTCGCATCTCTAGTCTACCCTTTAAAACTGTGGAGTTTTGCTTTTTGGGTAGTATGCTTCTTTTTCAAATTGAAAAATGAGGGGTAGCTGAAAAAGAAATAAATCACTTCTTATCTCAATTTCTCTTTAAACCACAGAACAGCTACACTCATAGCCATATGATTCAAGTCTTCCTTGAAGTAGTAGTGGAATTCTATGTTGTGAATTAGAAGTAGATACAGTATTAAAATGGAAGAGGATGGTAGTACTGAACAGCACCACAAGATGTCATTCAAACAGTTTGTGGCTTAGGTCGAAACACAGTGAAACTCAGATTTCTTAATTTCCTGTTAGAAGAAAACCCTAAATCAACGGCAAAAATAAACTCAAATTGCAGCATGTATTTGCTGCCGATTTAGCTTCCATGTTTAATGGGTCTGAAATCAATTTGCAGTTCCTCTTTAAATGTTAAATTCAAACTTGTTTAGAGTTTACACGATAGCATGACCTAGAATAAACCAATTGATTTTAAGGATTTTCCAGTGCCAGTAAAACGTTAAGAAAAAAAATTAATTTTTTCAGGAAACACGGGGTGTTTCCTAGGACTTCATTGCTGCTCAGATGCCAAGAGTAAAGGTTACACTGCTCTGTCAGTGTGTATTTTCTGCTTCAAACTTGATAGCATTCACAGTGTTTTGAATTTTATGTTGGAAGGCAAAAAAAAATTATTTTAGTATGCTGTGGTTAAAAGTGTATCCTGCCAACTGAAGTCTCTTGAATGCAAGAACAGTGCAGTTGATACTGTGTAACTGAAAGTATGCAGTGGATGGAAAAGTTAAAACAAGAAATGCATTGTTAAAACTCAACTGAGTGAGACTTTTGTAACTTCTGTTCTATGGCAGTTTTGTTCTAGAATACCAAAACTGGTGAAGCTTGCTTCCTTCCCAGCAGTGGATTTGTTTCCCATTTCCTGTATCTTACCTTGCGGTGCTATAGTGCTGTCCTTATATATGAAGACTTTCTGTCTCGCCATGGTTTATTTGTTTAGAATTCATTCCCCTTTCTTAGAGGGGGTTACAGCTGTTCCCAAGGTTACTTTTGCATTGTTAGTTGGGCTTCAGTTGCAATTTTGATACTCATGAACCTTCTTCTTTATTACAAAGCAGGCTTATGATTAGTGGGTGACTTCTTTCACTAACTGGCATGTCAGAGCTGTAGCAAAACCTGAAGATCTATGGGTTTAAACTTATGATGTTGCTAAAAAGAATAGAAAATAAGTGTGTATTTTACCAGAGTGGAGCAAGTGTTTTCTTAGTAATAGTTTGGAACATGTTGATGCAGTGGCCAATGACATGCTGCAGATTCTGGGTTAATATTTTAGTATGACTAGAAGTTTGTCATGGTTCCTATGGGGAGACAAAGTAACTGAGAGAGAGGCCCAGGTTTATCGCTGACATAGCTGTTTAAACCTCAGTGATGTGTAGTTATGCCTACCTTTTTTTTTTTCTGTAGAAGTGGGTAACATTGCTCAATGGAATCTGTAATCCTAGTCATATCCTCATCAAGACGGCAGTTTTAGTGACCAGGTGCGTGCTGACACTAGTATGGCATATTCAGAATTATTCTTTAGGTGCTGTTTGCCATAATCAGTGTGCAGAGCGAGGTGATCAAGGTGCTTTCTGGCATAGGACTCCAGGCTGTTAAAGCTGTTTGGCAGTATAATCTTGTGACTGTCAAGATCTAAGGCAGTTTTTTGTCTTTGCTTTTGTTCTCTGCACTCCACACACTTACCACACCCCTACACCCACCATCCCCTTTGTCTTGAGGCGGTTGTAAGGTTTGTGACTTACTCCTTTTTTAATGGCAGGGGAATAGAGGGCACAAGAAAGAATATGAGAACTAGAAAAGATTAGCTGGTGTTTTTTGTTTACTTTCTGATGGTAACATCTATAAGATTAATCCAAATTGGTAGGTCTGTCACAGGTCCTATCATATCCATACCCTTATCATACCTACAGGTAGTGCAAAGGTATGAAGAAAGCAGTGTTTTCATGTAGCAAGAAGGAGGTAGTATATATCTTAAATGCTACAAGTGTAAAATATAAAAACATAGAAGAAAGTTAGAAACTGACTACCTCTTCTTAACATTCAACCAATGCTTCAAAGACATTTTATTCTGGGCGTGTTTTGTGATGTCTGTCATGTTGTGTCATTGTAGTTCTATCATGTGATACTTGCCATGAAAGTTAGGTGATGAATTTGCATTTCCAATTTGCACTCCTTTAGCTTTCAAATCCTAACACTGAGGAATACAAGCCTGTGGTGGTAAAGATTACAAGGGCAGCTGGGAACTGTTTTCTTAATGTATTAATAATTGACTCGTTGCCTTTTATGGTAGATGCTATACAAATAGCAAAGATCATATTTCATGGCACTGTTGTATATGAGTATAATATTTCTAATTTTAGTCTATACCAGAGCTTTCAGCTTGCAACTTTTGAGGACAGTGGGCCTGTATTGTAATAGATGTTAAGACACTAGATTATGACTTGGGAACTCAAGGGAAATCTTGTTGAGTTCTTAGAATACATCGTTGGGCAGACAGGTGGGAATCTTCTTGCTTTTCTGTACTTTTGCTCTTGGAAAGTAGTTTTACCTCTTCTTACTGTCAGGGAAAATGGCTGAGACTTCATATTTGTACTCTGGCAAAAGTTAGGTGTTTTTTGCATCTGCTGTTGTTGGGACCATTACTTTCCTTCGTATAGCTCCACATCATTTGTCAACTGTCAGATTAGGCTTCTTTAAACCTGATGTTCCTCCCGAAGTAATAAGATTCCTATTTCAATCATCTATAGTGCGTACCTAACTCCGTAAGGCTAGAATCACTCTCAAAGTTTTAGCAGGGAGAGGCAAAGGTATTGGTGCAGCTGAGGGTTCCTTGCATTTTCCTGAGCAAGGTAAGTAGAGATAAGTGATAAAGAAAGTATTTGTCTAAGATTGTGAACTGAGGAGCTGTCACCTCAGCACAACTAATGAGTATGGAAACATGAACCCTAGTGTGACTGCAAAGCTTACATTTATTTATGCTTTCTATTTTGAGGGATTTTACTTAAGGATGGAAATTTCCTTAAAACTTCTTAATGATCAAAAGATGAAAATGTTTTTACTGTATAGTAAACTGTATTGCAAAAGACTGAAATGCATTTGCCTTTCCCATTGTTCATTGAGGCTGCTGATAAGAGTTGTTTTTGGAGGGAAATGACCTTTGAAATCTGCATACAATATTTGTTTCTGGAAGTTAAAACAGCAAGGGAGTGGGTATCCTGTTACTTTGTAAGATTTTCTTTTTTTTTAGTAGACCTCACTCTTGGCATGCAACCTTGGTTGAGTGCAGTAATTTGTTTTATTGGTTTTTTACGTACTTCATTTAAAAGAATGGAACAAAACTCCACAATGCTGGGCAAAATAATTGAGGTGTCTTGCACTATTAAGTCTGCTCTTAAAGAGCGAAACTTTGAGGTTACACTGAAACCATACCTAACTGTAGAAGAAAAAAGGCTTGCTACTGCTGGTGATCCATGTGGATGTGTGGAGCAGTATTTTACTCTGTAAGTATCTGATGTTTGCTAATCCTGGATTATAATTTGTTAGAAAAGATTTTAAAAAACCCCAAGAAACCATCAGTTCAGGTAACAATTTCCAAATGGATTCATCAAGAACTTGTGTTTAATTTCTGTTTTTCTTTATTTCTTTTTTCCCCCTTCTGCTTTTCTCTGGTGGAAACAAGGCTGGCTGAAAACAGGTCTTCACATCTAAATTGCTGTGTTTTATATCTTCCCCACTAACAGTTCAAAATGTTTTAATTTGAAGTGTATGATATACACTGTAATTTACACTTTAATTCAAAGTGTATGATATATAGAATATTTTCTGTAAGCATTTGGAAGTACAGTTCATCATTAAACACTTCTTGCCTCTGTCTTCACGTCTTAAATTCACCTTTTTATTTTTTCTTGTTATTTGGTACATTCTGGGAGACAGTCTTCAGCATGTACTTGGATCTTGTTCTGTGTAACTTCTTCTGTTTTTGCTACTTGATCCTCAAGTTCCAAATATTATTTCCACATTTTCTACCTTGTTGCCGTGTTTTCCTTTTGTTTTGTTTTGTTTTGTTTTGTTTGTTTGTTTGTTAATTAGTATTCTACCTTCTATTGGTTAATGATTCTCTCACTTCTCATGATAACTGGTCCACATGCTCAGCCTTTGTCGTCTTCTGGGTTTCGAGTTGGTGGGCCACGATCGCGGTCTCTCCCTGCCAGAATTGGCTTTTACCCAGTTTGAGCTGATTCCACACTGTTGTTGAGTTGTCTTTATTAGTTTCCTCCTTGTCTTGAGGGTTCTGCAAAAGGTCCTTGTGGCCCATTAATTTTGCATTCCTTGTTCACTCTCAGGGGTGCATCCTTCTTCCTAGGCTTTGCTAACTTCACCTGTGGTCTGAGATCATTGTAACTTGTCAAGCCCAAAACCTTAACAAGGCAATTCTACAGGCAAGTAATTTGTCTTTCTAACACGAAGACATCACTTGGAGCTTGCTTATTAGCTGCTATCCCTTTCATAGATTGATCTCATTTGTTGTTGATTAGGCTTGAAAGTATACAAAGATCAAACATCAAAGAACATCCTTTCTTAGAAAATTTTTACGTATTTCACATTTTGCAACAACAGTAGGAAACCAGAAGCAGGAGCATAGAACTAAAAGCAACTTTTTAAATCAAGTCCTGTCTTTTGCTATGTAACTTTCCTTACCATGTCGTACAGATTCTTGCACTAGTAAGAATTAAGACTTAAGCGGAAGGAATTAGAGGTTTCTGAATTGCTATATCCATCTAGAGCAAAGTCTCAGGCAAGATACTTCAAGCTGATCAAAAAGAACTGAGACTTACTTGGTATCCCATGAGGAATAGGCAGGTAGGAATGGTCCACAAAATAAGCTATTTCTGTGGCCAAGAGTGATGGGAATAAAGAGGGCTGCAAAAAATTAAATTGAACCTTCTCTTCCTAAAAAGTTAATTGCGAATGGAACTATACAGAGGGATTGAAAGGTAAAAGCACCAAATTATTAACAATATTTTATGTACAGCCCTAAACCAACAAATGCTTTATTTCTGATATCAAAAATAAAGGTATAGATCTAAGGGGAAAATATGGGGTGACTAAAAGAAGTGTGATGATACAGAGGTGAATACAAGCATCTTCAAGTGAAATCAGAAAAATGTAGAGTTTAAGGTAGAGAGAGGTGTGCCTTTATCCTGGAACAGGAATGCGGACAATAGGAAAATACCTGTGACATCACAGCATTAGATATTTTTAACAGACCTGTCAACTTGGAATGGTGTTACAAGAAGAAGGTGCATTGGATGTTACCACTTGCCTTGAAGAAGGTGGCTGGATATGGGCTTACAAAGCTGAACTTAGCAGTATGCAAAACTGCAGGACAAAATTGAATGGATGTATAATTTAAATCACCAAAGCACACAACCAAACAAATGTAGCAATAGAAGACTGACCATATAGATCTTTGAACATGTCCAGGAGTAACTAAAAACAGTTAAAACCTATGAGTGTGATGTCTACAAAATAGGGAGTTACCAGTGATACTTGGGAAATGGTATTAAAGCAGGCAAGGAAATGGAACGCTTACTTTTTTCTTTTTTTTTTTTTTTAATATAATAATTAAATATTAAGCTGTCAGGGAAAGCCAATGTTTACAACATAGGGAATCTGTAATAGGTTGCTCCAATTATTTAATTAAACACTTGGTTTTGAAAAAGGAGTTAGACTTAAATTTTAAGTTGCTTATAGGTATCCTGAATTTTACATGCCTTAGCCTAGTAGGAAATATGTTGATTGTTTTGTTGGGGGTTTTTTCATCTGGTTGCAGTTCTTTTGTGGATGTATACTGAAACGTGGGCAATGTGGATTTCTCATGGAGAGGCACAAAGCAGATGCAGTATTGGTTCTGAAAATACGAGGAAATCTCTATTAGAGTGACTCTGTCCCTTGCAAGTAGGAAAAATACTCTTTAAAGGTTTTTGACCGAATGAGTGACAATATTTTGTCTCATTGTAACTAATTTCAGCTTTGGCTTACAATCCTTTCTCCTTCCCATATGAAATTCTGAGGGTAGTGATAAATCAGAAAATGTCTAGATTCTGCATTCACTTTTGAAATCTTGTTTGGATATATTTGGTCTGACTGAGATGGAATTATTTTCCCCTGCAGCAGTCTTCATCATGCTGTGCTTTGTATTAGTAGTGAGAAAGGTGTTGGTAACACACCAGTGTTGCAGCTACTGCTGAGCAGTGCTCACACAGCAGACAAGACTGTCTCTCCAATATTCCCCTTCACTAGTAGCCTGGGGATGGGTAAGATCTTGAAGGATGTGTAGCCAGCACTCCTGACCCAGACAGGCCAAAGGGATATCCCATACCATGTGATGACTGGTCATCAGTAAAAGCTAAGAAAAAGGAGAAGAAGTGGGCATTCTTTCTTCTGGTGTTGGTCTTCCAGAGCACGTGCTAGGTATACTGAAGCCCTGCTTCCTGGAAAGTGGCTGGACATTGCTGATGTGAAGTAGAGAATAAATCTTTTGTTTTCCTTTGCTTCTGCATGTGGCCTTTGCTTTTGCTTTATTAAACTGTCTTTATCTTGACACATGAGGTTTTTTCCATCCTATTTTCTCACCCACATCTTGCTTCAGGAAGGGAGTGATAAGAGTGGCTTGGTGGGCACCTGGTGTCCAGCCATGGTTTACCCACCATGGTGCCCTTCACTTGTGTGGAAGTTCACAGGGTTTGTAAACTTGGGAAGTCTTTGGAGTTCTTTGGAATATTGCAGGTGTCTCTTCCTGAGCTTCTATTTGCTTGTATCTTTTAGTAATCAGGTAATCCAGATTTTACAAAAAGCTGTTTCTTCAGAGAATCTTTTTTGTAAACTTCCATAATTTTTAAGTGCAGTTAGACTGTGATTTGTTTGTACCTAAAAGGCCAAGCAGGATGAGGTTTCTTTTTAGTGACAACTCATGAAAAGCTGTATCTACAAGCGAACATTCTTATTAACTTGATATTTTTGTGGGAGAATTTTATTTCATCTGTAAAGAGTGCTTGGACACTGTATGTGTCTAATCATCAGGCTTAGTCTGTCTTTAGTCTTACAGATTGTGGAACAGACCTACTACAGATCTGAGGCTTTTAATCCTGAGCACGGGGGATAGCAATTTACAATCCAGAAAGGCAGATAGGAGCACAAGGTCTTTGATTCTTAGTGACATTCAGAGCATACTGAAGTCTGGGCTTTTCAGTGACTTCCATAAGCTGATACTATATTTTAACACAAACGTGTCAACTTCTACTTATTGCATCTGGCCCTCCCTCGGGGACAAGGAAGAAGTGAATGAGTTGTTGTCTTGAACTAATCTCTTCTTGTGCCTCAAGATTTCAGCCTTCAAGACAAGCTTCAGCTAACAGCAGATTGAAGTTTCATGGTCTTACATTATTGTTGGAATCTGATACATTCTTTTGCTAAACACTTCATTATACAGCGTGTTAGTAAATACAGTTTAAAAGTGGACAAGAGGGAACAGTGCTTCACCATGAGTTGCTGAACTGACACAAGAATATAAAAATGGTATTCTGGTTTTATTTTTAAATTTTTCTAATTGCTGCTTTACTGTATTTCTACCATAGAAATGAAGACCTAAAACAAATGTTGGAAAGCAGTAAAGATTCTGCAAAGCTGGATGCTATGAAAAGGATTGTTGGGGTATGTGATTTTTTTTTGTTACTGTTTTAATTTGTTACGGTATATGGGAGTTTATTATTATTCTTTTTATTTCTTGGGTGGGAATAATGTTTTACAGATCCCTACCGGGTTAGCACTTAAGTCTCTAAATGATCTTTAAAAGTTGTAGTGATGAAATGGTAAAATTCTTAACTTGGAATTTTGTGTAGAAATTGGTATACCCGGATATATGTGGTCATATGCTTTTAAAATATTTATGTAACAGTGCCAATATGCCTGTAAACAGCTATTTTCAGTGAGACCTTGAATAGGAAATGGCTCCTGAAGAGAAGCTTCAAATTTGTTACACTGGAAACAGAAATTTGCAGGAATAAAATGACAAGTTACTATTTTTATTTTATTAAGTTATATGAGGTTTTTCTTTTTTGATTGAGCATGATGCCTGAATATTTGATTATGTATTTCAGGTGAATGTGTACTCATAGAGGTGATTAAATAATGTTTAACACCATTCTATCTTTAAACCCTATAAAAAAACCATAATGAAGTTGATAGTATCCCTTTGTTTCTTCTTAGAAGTATTGGAAGAATGTGCTACTGAAGATTATTGCATGTCCACTTGACTTCTTTTTTTGGGGCTTTTGAATTTGTTTTCTGTCACTGTTTCTTCAGTCTACTCTGGATGTGCTTTTTTGTTTTGCTTGGGTTTTGCATACTTAATCCTGTCCGAGCATGTACGAAAGTGAGTCGGTACAGGTGGTGTCCTGTGATTGTGTTCTTTCCTCTGACTCCAGAGCTGGCTTCTTCTCTCTTCGTGATCATCCCGTGATGAGAATTTTACTCAGGATGGTTGTCTTTTTGCCTGTAATCCCCTAGTCCTGCCAGAGACATCAGTTATCTGTGAGGTCTGGGTAACCTATCAACTGTTATTTCATAATGTCATTCTTGGTTTTGGGAAAGGTTTTTTTGATTCATCTTCTCCAAAATGACATAGGATTGCTCAGGGTTTGACTAGTGAGAGTCTGGCTTACAGATGTGCTGTTGCAAAAAACCATGACCTTTATAAGTGCCATGGTTTCAGCATATGGTAAACTTATATTGTTCTGCTTCCCTCAGAAAAGATCTTTTTTTTCTGGTTTTTGCTGTGGGCAGGAGGGTTGTGACAAGTTGCCTCTTGCTCCCTTGCTTCTCTTTTTTGAAAAGTTGGCCAAATCTTTTCCTGTGTTTGGAAACTGTTGAAACTGAATGTAAGTGTGTATGTATGTATGTGGGGGGAATTACAAATCATTAAATTGAATCAGCTTCAATTGTAAACCAAGGCTTTGTAGGTTGATTATTTTCCTTTTTTGCTACAAAAAATGCTTTCATTGCAAATGAGTGTGCAATGAGCAAATTCACTAATTTTAAGTACTTGCTACTGCTGCACGTTCAGAAAAGTTCTTAATGGCTTCTTTAATTTTCTGGAAGTGTATGATACCATGAAGCTGGAGATGTGGAGTTAGCAGTGATAGCTGTGGTCCTTGATTGACTTAGGCTGAAGTGATCAGGTTCAAGAGCTCTTCAGCAAGGCAAGGCAGAACTAATTGAGCACATTCTTTCTTCTGCTCCTCTATTTTCCAGTTCTGACAATTCTCTTCACTTTCCAGTTCCAGATTTCTGTCCTTTTTTAAGTTCGTGGTCCTTGCTTTCTGTTCCTGTTCTAAGCACTGTGCAGTGTAGGAAGAGCGCTACTTCCCCAAATGGCAGCAGGCACCTTCTGCTTCTTGGATATTTTTCCCTTGCTCAGCTCCTGCTGCTTAAAGTAGAAAACAGCCTTCTAGCTTGTAAGGCTGACCATTACTTAACCACAAGTGAGTTGTTTGAATTACTGGATCCTCTGTTTTCAGTTCCTTTTATCTTCAAAGTATTTGCTGTTTCCTGTGCTGTGCTTAAAGTGTATTTCACACCAGATACCTGGCACCAACCTCTGGTTGACATAACAAACTCAAACAGTGAGCTTTGCAGACCAGGACTGGGATATTGCACAATATGAGCATGAGGCCTTGTAAGAATGGCGATAATGTTGTTGAGGAATACAGAGGTGCTTCTGTGCTTACATACATAGAGAAGCTTACATCTCTCAGGGGTGAGATGTGTTTTTCAGAGATGAAAGGCTTCCTCTAGCCTTATTATTAGAGGAAAAAGGAACTCCCGTTGTCAGAGTATTGTTTAACATGTCTCACTGGAATGCTCATTTTCGGAAGTTTGAGATAGTTGAAAAAAACTATGCGTACAGAATCCACAACTTCTCTGGCCAACCTGTTTCACTGCCTCACCACCCTCACAGCAGTTTTTTCCTAACATCTAGTGGAAACCTACCCACTGTCAGCTTAAAGCTATTATCCCTTGTCCTGTCACTACATGTCCTTATAGAAGTCCTCTCCATCTCTCTTTTAGCCCCCTTTACTTACTGGAAGGTGCTATAAGGTCTCCCCAGAGCCTTCACTTCTCCAGGCTGAGCAACCCCAACTCTCTCTCAGCCTGTTCTCACAGGGGAGATGCTCAGTAATTACAGTGTCCATGGAAGAGGGGTTAATCTTTAAGGTCCCTGCCAACCTAAACTGTTCTGTATGACTACAATTCTGTGATACCAATAGTTATCTTAGTATTTTAGTGGACTTTAAGAGGCTAAACCTTCATTTATTCATATAGGCATGATAGAGAAATAGCAGGAGAACACTGCTTATGGCACTTCTTGCTGCTGCTTCCTCCTTTAACATAGTTTGTGAACTGTCTCCTAGGGAGAAGGAGATTCATTACAAATAAAACCAAATCTGTCTTCCAGAGAGTGACTTAAAACAACAAAATTTCAAGCAAAAGAGTTTTGATCTTTTCACTTCTCCCTTATACATGAAGGTACCTAGGCCTACTTTCAGCTGAAGTATGACTTTCATGATCAATGACCCTTTTTTTTAAAAATCAGTATGTTATTTTGTATGTTTCTTCCTTGTGTGCGTGCAATAAAATAATTGCAGTCTTTGGAAGAATATGAGCAGCACTGCTGGTTTAGAAATAAATTTTTGTATATACATATTCTACTATATGCATGAAAACATAATAGCTGATATTTCTTTTGAAACATACACTGATGTTATAACAACCAGTGCCAGATCTTGAAACCTGTTTGAATTTCTGGGGAAAAATCAGTGGAATTTCACTCTTGATGATTTCAGAGCATGAATTCAGGAAACAATCACATGCCTGATTTCCCTCAGAGAGTATCATCCATGTCTGTGTGTCTCTCACATGGAAAAAAAAAAGGTTTAGTACATCCTGACATTACACAGCACTTACGCTAGAATGAACATTATTGTGCAGAAACTCCAGGTGTATAAGACGACACAACTGCAGAATGTCTAGGCACAGAAACAAAAATTATGTGATAGACCTTTGTCTTGGAAAGAACCATTACATTCTTTCAGTTTAATGATCCATGCGCTAAGGAGGATGTACACTAATCATTATGCAATAATGAATCAAAATACACTCTTTTAAAAGACCCTAAATACATATTTATATGGTACACTGGAGCTGTTACGGTTGATCAATTAAATAATCCAAGTAATGCATAGAGTCGTACTATTACAGCCTATTAGAGAAGTCTAAGGATCATCCCTGTTTTTGAGTATCATAACTTCTGATGCACCAAGATAAGATGATAATTTTTCGTTCTGTCTTACTTCTCTGTAATGCATCTTGTTGCTGCATTCTACCTGGTCTTTCTGAATTTGGCATTTATTATGGAGATCCCCTGTCCTGAAAGAAGTAAACTTATTTTAGAGTCTTAGTTAAAAACCCCTTGAAACTCATAGAATGTGCTTGCTTTTTCACAGTGCTTGGGTCACTTCCTGTTTTTTAATACAGGTGCAGTAAACGGTTTAAGATGTTAAATGGCGTAGATCAGAATGTCATGCTGGACAGCTGCTTTTACACCCTTTTGAAAGGCTGAGTAATAGGTTGAACTACAGCTGTGTTCTTTCTTTTTTCCTGCATCCTTCTTCTAAGCTTCTCAAATTTTACAGTTTACCAGGTATTGTCTGGCTTTGTGTGTTCTTGATTTTGTTGCATGAGATCCCAACTCTTTGTGCTTTTAATGTGTTTTATCAATAAAATACACAAACAGACCTGTGAGTTGAGAATATGAAGTTTAATCAGCTGTATAACGTTGAGTAATAGTTGGAATGTAATGTTTATGGACAGGAGTAACTGCAGTTGCAGAACTCCTGTTTCCTTTTTTGGATCCCTGCATATTTGTTGTTGCTTATGTGTGTTGGACCCCAACATGGTGACAAGAGGTGTCCCTCAGGGGTCTGTAGTGGGGCCAGTACTATTTAATAACTTCATTAATGCAATAGATGGTGGGATTGAGTGCACCTTCACCAAATCTACAGACAACACAAAACTGAGTGGTGCCGTTGACATGCTTGAGGGATGGGATGCCATCCAGAGGGATCTGGACAAACTGATGATGTGGATCCACGGGAATATCATGGAGTTCAACAAGGCCACGTACAAGGTCTGGCCCTTGGATCAGGGCAGCCCCCAGGATCAGGGCAGCCCCCAGTATCAGCACAGCCTGGTGGATGAAGGGGTTGAGAGCAGCTGTGCCAAGAAGGACTTGGGTGTGCTGGTGAATGAAATGGTGGTTTATGATCTGACAATGTTCACTAATAACCCAGAAAGCATGGCCAGCAGGTTGAAGAAGATGATTCTGCTCCTCTACTCCACTGTGGTAACAGAGTCCTCACTTGAAGAGCTGCATCCAGTTCTGCAGTCCTCAGGACAGGAAAAACAGACATGTTAGAGTGGGTTCAGAGCAGGCCACAGAAAGCATCTGGGGGCTGGAGCACCTCTCCTGGGGGGACAGGCTGAGAGAGTTGGGGTTGTTTAGTGTGGAGAAGAGAAGGCTTTGGGGAGACCTTACAGCACCTTCCAGTATGTAAAGGGGCCTGTGAGAAAGCTGGAGAGGGACTTTCCAGAAGGGCCTGTGATGATTGGACAAGGAGGGATGGTTTTAAACTAAAAGACTTAGATTAGATATAAGGAGGAAGATTTTACAATGATGGTGGTGAAACACTGGGACAGGTTGCCCAGACAGATTGTGAATACCCCATCCTTGGAAACATTCAGTGATGAGAAGCTTTGAGCAACCTGATTTGTGAACATCTTGAAGATGTTCCTGCCTGCTGCAGAGGGTTTGGACTAGATGACTTTTAGAGGTCACTGTTCTATGATTTGCTTAGTGAGATTTTGTATTTTCTGATTACCTTTATGTTTTGGGGGCTGAATCTGTTGACCTTGAGCAAGACACACAGATTGTTAGAGCTGGGAGTGCTCTGAGTCTGTATTCAGGAACACTGTAATTTGATGTAACATGATCCTGAAATTCCAGGGTTTGCAGTTTGGACATAAAGTACTGCCAGGCATTGTACTGGAATTATATCTAAGCAGAACATTGTGCAGCTATAGTGTATATTAAACTATTTTTTATTCCATCTTAGGTACCCAGTTTCCTACAAATAACTTCCTTCTTAAGCTGTTTGTACAGGAACTGAAGCTAAACCGGGGTTTTGATGTTCGTGATATTTATTGTGACAATTTTATTTGTGACATGCCTTGCTAATTATCAAACATGAAAACTTCCTTTCAAAGAAAAAAATTGGTGGGTTGATTGATCTTGCTTTTACTGTGTGGCTTTTGTATATTCTTTTTTGTTCTTTTAAACACTTTATGACCTTTTGTGTTTATCTTGCTATGGAAAACAACCTTGTTTTGTTTCTAAGTTGTAAAGTTTGTTTTTACTTTTCTCCTTGGTTCTGTTGCAAACCACAGTTGTTCCAGGGAAAAGGAGCAGGAACTTGGGTTTTGTTGGGTGCCTTTTTTTTTGCCCTCCACTTCCCAAAAGGTAATTCTGCAGGACTTTTTGGATTAGCAAGGCCTTTGTTTTTAGTAATTTTTAAAGCATTAAAAATTATTTGCTGCCTTACATGTTAAAGTCCAGTTCATGGATTCCACTCCAGCAAACTCATANTTTCTGGTGTGTTTGTTAAATAAATAGTTTTTAGATCATTCACTTTTCTTCGAGGAAAATTTCCTTTTTCCCAAACCTGGTGGGGGGAAGGGTGGTTGTAACCTGGTTTTCTCTCAGAGGATATATTGCTAGATTTTGGCCAAACCGGCACACCAGCCAGGACCCAAGAGTTTTTGTTGTGTGAATTGTATCCTGTAAGGTCTAATAATTAACAAAAACCCACATCTTTGTCCTCCATGTCATAGAAATGGGATTTGAAATACAGGTCTGTAATAACTCAAGAAAACCAAAACCACATTCTAATAAATTGTATTTTTACATTACTAAGATTTTTCTCTTCTTTTTTCTTCAGATGATTGCAAAGGGAAAGAATGCTTCTGAGCTGTTTCCTGCTGTTGTGAAGAATGTTGCCAGTAAAAACATTGAGGTATTCCTCTTAACTTGTTAAACATACAGTTATGGAAACTCTGTTTATGAAAATTTTATCTAATTGTATCAGACTTCAACATAAACCATAAAATCTCTGGTGTCATTAATAGAACTTTTTAGGAGTTTATTTCAATAACAGCACTGTGATAATAATTTTATGTATAAAGAAAGGAAAGCTGTTGGGTGACTTGGAGGAAGAACATTTTTAAAAAATTACTTAATTTTAGAAAGTTTGTGAAGCATGGTGGTAATTGAGAAAAGTTATTGTAGTTTATTTTAAGTGTGGTGCTTTTTGCAAAGCTTGGGGTTGTGCTGCATTGTATTTTAAAACGTCTGTTGCAGATCAAAGCTGAAAGGTAATGGCTGGGTAAAAAGGTGTATTCTTGCATCTGTATCAGGTGTTATTAGACACACAAAGTAGCTTGCTTCTGTATCTTTTTTTTTTTTTGTTTCTCATAAGAAAGCAAGGAAAAAAATCCATTTTGGACTAGTGAAAATTCAGATTTCTAGAATGCTAAAGAACTGAGGTAGTGTAAATGATGATGTATTTAAATCCACAGGGTTACTGTTGTACAACCACAGGATGTATGTAGAAAATGTAACTCTGATGCTCACTATCATTACTGTGCATACACTGACAGCTTCCCTGCAGAAGTGTCACAGTTATAGTCGACTTGACAAATGAGATTTCGATAAAAATAGCATCTGTAAGTTTATAGTTTGAGACCTCATGGTGCCTAACAAGCATCAGTTTGATGAAAGTAGAGTGAACATGCAGTGACTTTAGTTACTTCCTACTGCTCAGGATCATAATTTTTGAAAAATGTGGGCAACAGTTATTTGAAACCTTGGATTTTAAGGAGAGAAGTCAATTGAATGCATGCTTCAATTCTTCTGTCATTTTCTGAAAATGTGTACTTCAGCCTTTATTATTAATGGGAACAAAAAATTATTTTTTCCCTGGTTTATGGCACTGAAGATTATATTTCCTTTAATAATGCCTTCAGCAAACTCCTTTCTCACTCTAACATGCTGTGATATAATGGATAAAACATCAGTTTTCTTCCATGTTTACATGGATGGATAGTGATAGTCAAGTTTGAGTTTAATTTTAGCTTTAAAGGAGTTATTCTTTTTTAGTTAGTACTTTGAAAACTTTGGGTTTTTTCATTCTTTTAGAGAGTGGATTATTTGGCCAAGGCCAAATATTGAGCTCTAGTAAGTCAGGGAGGCTAAGTGTGCAAAGATGCTAGTTCAGGGTCTTTCAGGAACTTACTGTATTAAAATAATTTTAGAAATTGTAATTGTACTTTTAGTAATAGGCAGTAAAAAGATATGGGATGAGAAATCAGACTAGTTAAATCTTCTGTTTCACTTTAATTTGTGTTTGTATGTTGTGAGTAGTCTTAAGTCCAGTTTTGAACAGGGAGACCTTACACCAAGGAGGAGTACCTTCAACAGTATTATTCATCTTGAATGTTTTAACTGTTGAGGCTGGAACCACTAGTCTGATAGAGGAAAGACTGTCCCAGTTCCAGGCTTTAAGCCCAACCAGTAGTGAAGGTGAGACTGTATCCCTGGTAGGTGTGCACATACACATAAATACTGTATCTGTGTATCTATACAGAATAAACATGTATGTACAGAGGCAGCCAGGTAATTTGTCATAGGATATTCAGGTGAACACAAACAGCACCAGCAGCTTGGCAGTTCAAGATGGTCTGGTAGTGGGAATGTGTGTTTATATACGGGATCCATGCGCAGAGTCTGCCCAGTGTCGGGCCCATGGATCTCAGTCACTCCAATTGCTGGCACCTGGACGAATGAGCCCCTAAGGCTGTAGCCCTTTTTCGTCTACTGGTACAAACACCTGTATACATATGAGTGCCTCTAAACCAGAGCTCTCCTGGTTTCTCAATAGCTGCTCCCTCATGGACTCGCCCTTGGACACACAGGTGTGTGTACCTATGCACACATACAACTGAACCTGACCAGAGCTTCCTTGCTCCTCTACTATCAAACCGCTGTGGTTATGCCCTTGAAGAGATGCACAAACACCCATGGTTCTTGCCCCTAGAGACCCACAGGCCATGGGCTTTCCTTGGCAGCTGTGCCATAGCCAGCTCCTCCTGTGGTCTTGCCCTTAGATGCTCACTTCCACACCTGCTTCCTACCCAGGCCACTTCACCTACTTGTCAGCTAGTGTAGCTTAATCCACTTGTACACCTGCATGCATTCCAGTCACTGGCACTGCAAACACATCGGCTTGTGCTTGGTTTCACATATTCTGGTCTCTTCAGTTGCACACACACTCATGGCCTGTGGTCCCAGCCCAGGTGTTGGCAGCCAGACCCTCACTTGTTCCAGATACTGCCCACCCTGGACTTAGAGATCCCTATGGCTTGATGTCACATTCCAGTTGCTGGAGTTGTACTTAAGTCCCCTCACTCCTGGTGTCTCTAGTTGCTGGTGCCCATGGACACAGTAGCCCTCCAGTCTGTGGCCTGACTGTAGTTGTGGGCGCATAAGTGCATCATCATGCTGAATAAAGAGTACCTCACCAAGGAAAACAGTTCAAAATGAAATTTAGCAACTCAATCAACAGATTGTGCTGTTCACATGCAGGGAACAGAAGGATAGATGTACCAACTATCAAACTGTTCAGATGTGTCCAGCCATCTTATCCCTCTGTTTTTCCCTGACTTAATCCTTTCCAGGTCATGTACATTTCCCTTTCTTCTCCTTCACTTTAGTTCTTCCCCAAGACATCCTATGTCTTGTCTAAAATAAATGTCTTTCATCTGTGTCTCATATCTGTACATGTAAAAGACCTACAATCTGAAAGGTGCTCTGGTGTTTATTGACTCTGGGTGGTTTTAATGCCTGGGCGTAGGAGCTGTGGCTCTCCTGAGGCTGTTCTGGGAGAAATGTGAGGGTGTATTGTTTCTACAAGTCCTAAATTTGGTTTCCCTCCTGTTACTGTGTTTCTCTGTGCATCTCTGAGCTGATGGCTCCTGTCATTGGTTTGGGAAAAGCTAGAGCAGAGTGTTGTGTGCACACATCCCTCCATCCCCTTTGTCTCTCTGTGCTGCTTTGTGGATGTGAAGATGAGGTCTTAGCACATAACGTTAATTAGCAGAAGGCTTTCACTGATTATATTTTATGGACCTTTTCTCGTATTTTAGAACAAATAGTTATGTGAATTCACATGTCATCTTCTACGCTGTAGTTAAATTCCCTCATTACTCATTTTTCCAGCACTTAATGCTAACATATTTGTGCAGGAAGAGACTGTTAGACTGAAAAGAGACCAGGACATTCAGTAAAGCCATCTGACGAATTTCATTATCAATTTGAGTTAGATGAGAAGTTTAGGTTGTAGTGTAGGTATACTTACAGCCATCTAGTTAGACCTTTGCTGTCTCAGGAACCTTTATCATGGTCCATTTTTTAGGATGCATTTGAAATTGAGAAATTACTAGATTGTCAGATTCTTAGTACATTGATCCTGTTTCCTGAAAATATTTTGCCAAATTTTTCCCTATTCCTAAGAATTCTTACCCAAATATGTCTGTACAAATTACTGCAGTGCGGGAGCATAAAATACATTGATTTATCTGAGTAACCGTGAGAGTAGCTCAGTTGGTTAGAGCATGGTGCTAATAACACCAAAGTTGTGAGTTCCATCCCTGTATGGGCCATTCATTGAAGAGTAGGACTCAGTAATCCTTGTGGTCCCTTCCAACTCAGAATATTCTGTGATTCTGTGACTTTGTATCTGTGTGACTTTCCTGCCCAGAAATGGCTGCTGTTTGTTTTTTTTTTAAGTCAGGGCTGAATGCTCTAATGCAGGAAAATGGAGATGAAGAAGTGGTGTAACATGTTAATTTATTTGAAGAGACGCAAAGGGCGTCTTATTGTTTACAGAAGTGCCTTGTGATTTTTTTTTTTTTTAAGTACATGCTGACCTCAGCTTGATTATGTGCATCAAGTCATGGATGGTAAGGATACAAAAAGTGACCTAATAAACAATTGGTAGTATAGAACAAAAATGTCTTCATCAATAATTCATGGATTTTGATGTGCTTATATTGATAAATTAATTCAACAAATCTGCCTGTGTTCCTCAAGCCTAATGTGCCCCTGTTATGATTACCTTTACAGAACAGAGCATTTTAACATTGAATGAAGGTAAATGGTAAAAGAATAGTGTAGTCACGAAGCTCTGAGTGCTTCCATTTCTAGTCACAGAGTGGTTTCAAGGAAAGGAGGCTTTCTTTGCACACCTGCAGTCATTCAGTGCACAGGCCTCTTGTGGTCAATGTTGATTGCTGCTTCTCTATGGCTGAACAAAAAATAATTTAGTATGGTGTAACCTTCTGTGATTTAATATTACGTTTTTTTGCCAGAATTGGCACAAAGATGGATCTTCTGATAGTGACAGTAATTACTGGCACAGCTGTAGTTGAGGGTCTTTCAGAATTTTCCATTATAAGCCCCAACAGTCAGTTTACTACTCAAATGTAAAAAAATGTTTTCACTGCTTCCTGGGTATGTAGTGGTCGTGAGGGGGTGAAGTGAACTAAATTGAATGCCCTCCTCCCCAAAATCATACTGAGGTTTTCTTAATCTTTGAACATTGCATCCTTTGTAGTGTGCTTATATTGGATCTTTTGAATGCTTGTAGTCATGCAAAGGTGAATCTAACATCCTTTGTTTTCATCCAAGACAAGTGCTCTTTTAATCGGATTTGAACAGTGTGAGTTACCATACTTCAGCTGTAAGTTATATTCACTTTCAAATGTGTTAACGTAATTGATTTTGAGTTTCAGGGTAAAATAAAATGGACTTGTTGAAATTCTTGGGTATTGCAGTTTAACCTGTTTTCTAGAAGAAAAAAAAATAAAGTGTGCTCAAGGGATCAGTTTCCCCATGTCAACATCTTAGATTATTCAAGTCTTAATTTGCAAGTTAATAATATAAAGCAGTACTTTGTGTTATTAGCCTTCATCTGTCTGTTTCATTAATTAGGTAGCATTGCAGCACCTCGGGTGTTTTGTAAAACATTGGAGAAGCACGTGAGTGCTCCAGGGATCTGGAGCTTTTTCTT
The DNA here is from genome assembly GCA_013398055.1 of Ifrita kowaldi. NCBI lineage: Eukaryota > Metazoa > Chordata > Aves > Passeriformes > Cinclosomatidae > Ifrita > Ifrita kowaldi. The sequence continues at coordinate 32,109 of VZRS01013331.1, read as the reverse complement.
AAATGAAGAAAATGTTGATAAAAATGTGAAACCCAGGAGTTAGTTTTGTAGAATTGTAAAACTTTCTCATAGTGATATTCACTGTGTTTTTTCTTTTCAGATAAAAAAGCTTGTGTATGTTTATCTGATGCGCTACGCAGAGGAGCAGCAAGATCTAGCATTATTGTCCATCAGTACTTTCCAGCGTGCTTTAAAAGTGAGTGATTAATTAATAACATTTTATAGGGAATTCTGAGCTGGTAGCACAAAAATAAAAATATCTCTGTAAGTGTAGTATGGTAAACTAAAGCATGTAAACATCTACATCTGATAAAGTAGTTTCAAGTTACGTGATTGAATGAGTTTTTCTGTGCTACCTCAAACCTTATCAAGCAGCTAAGTAAGCCTGAAAGAAGTAAAATTACTTCACTAAAGAAAGACAGCAGAATGGTGCTTTCAAACCCACATGCAAAACGTTTAATTTCTGGAATGACTTTTCTCTGCATATATATATACAACTTGTGTATATGGAAAAAAGACCCCGTTGTTACCATGAACCACCTGTGTTCCTTTTAGTTTACGTAAAAGAAAGAGCTTTGTGTACAACAGAGAATTGAAACATAAGGAAGACAGTAACACCTAAATTAAAATATTCAGTGTCTTGCACATGGTACTTTTTCATTAAAAGCACTGAAAAAATAGCATTTTGCACTCTTTTGTTTCAAATGAGATAACAATGGGAAATGGGATTAGACAGCAAAGTTTAGGATTGCCTTTGAAGTGTGACTGGGGAGAGAAGAAAGATTTATTAAATCTTTGTTGTGAAATTTGGCCTGTATGTTTCTGTATTAAGACTGGGTTTTTCTTGTACCCTTCTTGTACCCTATGCTCATTTCTGTTATGTCACTTAACACACACCTTGCATCTTGTTGGAAAATGTTGCAATCAGAGCACCCGTTGTGCAGCTGTAGGAGGATCCCACATCAACTGGAGGGTTTTCTGCCCCTTTACCTTGAACTTCCTTCTCAGTGTCATATGTACTGCCTTTACTATCTCTGACTGCCTTGAAAAGCTAGAATTCAGATGACTTTGTAGCTGGCGTTTTTTGTGATATATGTATACAGTGAACACTCCTCATGGTATGACGCTTTTAAAAGCTGTGGGTAATGAGAGAAAAAGGAGGAGTGATAATGTTGTGGCTGAGTAGCAAAAAAATAACTGGTGGTGTGGCAAGGGAGTAGACACCAACTAGTGGAGATTGTCAGCAACTAAAGAATGACTAAGCCTGCTATGAAAGATAGGTCTATGTTCATTTTTTGTAATGTTTTGTTTCTCAATTTGTGATGATTATAATTCGGCTTTATGTGTGGAGATTTTTTTTTACCTTCCTCTGTGGAAAGAACTTTTTATTTTAAACTTAAGTCACTGCAGACAAGTTTTGCAAACTCTGGTAGAAACACGATATTTTTCCAAAAACGGTCAAATAAAGGGCTTTCACCATCCAGATACTGACTACTTAGAAGCTTCTAAGATGAAGAAATTTTGAGATCTTAGATGAATCGATAGTTACGTAATACCAGTCTGAAAATATGTGTTACCAGCTCTCAGTCTTTGGGAGAAATGTTCTTTGGGAGGTTGCATTCTGGCAAGACACTGTACAGTACAATGAATTAATGATGCTGCAGTTTCACTTTGCTAGATTTCAGAGAATTTAGTACTTGATAAAGCAACATTTTTCTCTTGTGTTCCAAGCCCATGATAAAAGGATAAAGTTTACATAACAGTTCGTCCAAATACAGATGTGTTGAATCTCCAAGCTAACTCTAGTATTATAAGAAATGACCAAGAAATGGGGCAAAAGAAGAGAGGATAAGAAACAGAAAAAAGTCTCAAAACACTTAGCATAATATTTTGACATGTTCTTTAAAATTGCTTTTGTTACTGGCTTCAGTTCGTATCTTTCAGTAAAGTATAAAATGGATTTGTTGTCAAGAACTTGAGTGGGAATGTCACAACTGAGAACAGCATTCTCATTTGACGTTTCTTAGATATAAGTGATAAAATTGAGCTAGTGTGTATTTCAGAATATCTGAATTCTACTTGGCTTGCAGCAAATGTATCAGATTATTAAATAAAATATTCATTTTTTTAAATCCATACTTACCATATTTTGTTTCGGAAAGTACAATATGTTAATATTTTCCTTTGTAAAATTTTCAGATTTTCATAGTGTGTGACTCAGTCTTTCTTAATTTGTTTTACTTTTCTTTTTTGATTTTGGATATTTCTTCATGTGAAGTTCGGCACGCTTTCTTATTAGCATGGCCTTCACTTGCAAGTTTGACTCAGAAAGGTGTACATGTTTCAATGTGTCCTCACTGACTAATGTAAACACAGCAGCGAATTTAATGATTTTTTTTCTGCACTATCTTATTTTATTTCTCTCCTTCACTCCTGTTCCTTAGGATCCTAATCAGTTGATCCGTGCAAGTGCTTTAAGAGTTTTATCCAGTATACGTGTCCCAATTATTGTTCCTATTATGATGCTTGCTATTAAGGAAGCCTCTTCTGATTTATCTCCTTATGTGAGAAAGAACGCAGCCCATGCAATCCAAAAGCTGTACAGGTAAGTGATTCTGACAATTACTGAAAAATAATTTTACGATAGTTGTGGGCTACATTTATAAAGACTACTGTGAGTTTGGCATGTTTCAGATCCATTTCTTTAAAAGTATAGGGGGGGTGTAGATATTCTGTCACTCAGCTGCTTTGGTTGTAATTCAAGCAATTGTCTTGCTTGCTAGACTAACAGGATAACTATAAACAAGTACAAAAAAGCCTGATGCACTATATTTTGTTTTTTAATACACTAGTTATTTTCATCTATGTAACAACTGTTTTGGTGGGTATTCTCAGAATGTAAGATTTCTCTTTTCGAGTCTGTATCTTTCATCCTGAGGCATTTGCCTGAAGGTAGTTTGCAGCACATGTGACAAAAGAATGCTAACTTCTAGAAATTTTATCTGCGGAAGTCCAGATCTTCCAGATCTTCCTCTTCTTCAGAAATTCTTGCTGTGGAAGAGTTCTTATAAAGACATGGGTACTGGTTTGCAGCGGTGGAGTCAACAGAACCTGTACCTTTGCAAAACATCTCCAGGTGTTTATTCTACTACTTACTTCCCTTTTATTTTATCTATGCCAAACAGTGGAGGTTGAGAGAGGTTGTGAATCAGGTAACTACTCAGTCACGAGGCTGAGCATGCATTCCTAATGGGCATATACACACAGACAGATATACAACACGCATACACGCAGCCATCTGTACAGATCGGCAGAGACAGAAATGAGCAGTCATGCAGACAATACCAGCACCAGCAGCCTTACTCTGTTGCACTCTGGCTGATCAGAATACAGACCTATTGGCATGCCTAGATGTGTACAATATGGATCCCCAATAATAATCCCAGATGCTCAGTATTTCCAGTAACAGGCTTTTGATCCCCAGTCTCCCAGTCAATGGCACATGCAAATGCACAATGCTTGCAAATCTTCTGCACTTCCTACTACAGACTCCCTCAGTCAGACGCTCGTATGCCCAAACCTTTCACTTCAACACTATGAATCCCACAGTATCTGGATTTAGACACTAAGACTATGCTATGATAGGCCCATGTACCTTCTTATCTCCACTTGTCTTGCATTAGGTGGAGAGGAAGTGGGGCAAGAAACAGAGAGATTGAGACACTCAAATGGGTGTCTGAATAAACTTCCAGACCTTACAGTCTCTCCAGTAGTTAGCCTGGATACCCTGGGCCCTCTGGTAGACACAATCTCTAGTTATTGCCCTCAGACACACGCACAGGTGTCCAGCCTACATCTATGGCCGCACTTCAGTATCTGGCTTCCCAAGCCACGTAGTCTAGTTTGATGTTCTCAGGCAGTCACACACGGACATGCATACTTGCTCTGGTTGCTGGTGCTGGTGCTCCAGTTGTGCAGGCCTGGATATCCCGTGGTTAAAGTCCAGCTTAGACCTGTGTATCATACGTGTACACAGAACAGAGGCTGCCTCTGCAGTCATCAGGTTCACAGCATGGATAGATAAGTGTACTGAGCAGCAAAGCATTTGCATACAACTGGCTTCTTTTATGCATCTCTCCCTCTATTTTCCTGGTTTTGTTCCTCCCAAGATCATTTAGATCCCTCCATTTCCCTGCCTTTCATTTCTCCCATAAACATCCCACAGTAAGTCTTGTATAATCCCAAAACCTCTGTCTGGCATTGCATAGTAAGTTTCAGCCCTGTAACTAGTAATCTCCCTAAGTTTTAAAGATACTCTGGAGATTCTGCCTTATGGTGTGTTCATTTCAGGACTGTAAGGCTGATGTCTTTTCCATGGCAGCTCTCTGACAAACCTGGGTAGAGGCTTCTTCCTTCTGATGATCTTTATATTTTTTTTTTACTGAGCTGAGTGCTGTCATGTGATACCCTTTTATCATGTAACCTAACAAAAAAGAATGGATTTAAAGTCTCTGCCTGCTATTTGAGTAGTTTGTTTTTTCTTAGCAACTGCTTCCAGTACACAAAAACCTTTTGGCCTGAATTATTCTCTATACATAGAATGTCCTTTTTTGCTGTTTTTTTTTTCCTGATAGTATGAGAACTCTTTGGAGGAGTTCAGCAGGAGAAAATGGTCCGTTAGTGGCAGCAAGGCACAGTAGTATCTGGACAGCAGGCTATTTCATGGAATTTTAACTGAAATTGATGCTTTCATTTCTTGTCTTCATGACAGCAAAGTTTATTTTACTAGCAGATTAAGGAGTTCTGTGGTAATTTGTGCAAATTGTGCAAATTGTTCAGCATTGGAAAATGCTGAAATCTGATGATCAGAAATGGCCTTTCATCTGTCATCTAGTCTCCAGATACTTTTGCATCTCCAAGTATAACTTGCATATTTTCTTATCTCTGTTTCATATGTTATTCTATGCTTATATGATGTCAGGGGCAACATATGGAAGTCATCCTTGCAAACAGAATAAAAAGACTCTTTTTATGGTAAAAGGTAGAGCACATGGTAAAAAACACAGTAGCAGAATCTGGAGAAACTTGCCTTACTTTCTTCTGGTTTCCATGCATTCCTAATGGTAGTAAAATGGACATGTAGCTTCCATAACAAAGGAAAACTAGTGAAACCAATGTTCCACAAAGTTTTCCTTAATGGTTCAGAGGGCCTGTATATCCTTCACCAGTTTTCACTTCACGCAAGCATCCTAGGTATCATAATGCAAGATTTCAAACTGCTGTAGCTGGAAATTCCTCCTTACCTGGACTAGAGTAAGCTTCGTGATTACTTCTGAGTGGAGTTGGAGCTAAAAATTGTGTCCTTAGTAGTAGGATTTAGGAGCTGGTTATAAAAAGCATGTGAGCTTTTATTTTCACATTTTCAAAACTTGTACAAATGCTGTACATCTGATAATGCTGGTTAACCCTGGAACCAAGGCAGAGGGTATAATTTTCTTGGTCACTGGAAGAAGCAGCTATATTGGAAACTGGTGAAGAGGCTATCAAATTCACCTGTCCACAGGCAGAACCAGTTGGCTTGACTGCAAGTAAGAGTAGGTAGTAGTTAACAGGCTGTCTTGCCAGATGTTTCAAGAATGTTCATGACTAGTAGCTAGACAATTCAGCAATACTGATCATACACTGGTGGCAAGGCTGACTATTGGCTTACTGCAACAAGTAAGTAGTTTCAGAATACTTATTTTTAAGTTCGTCAGAATCAGAATCCTGAAGGGGATGGACTTTTGATATAAAGATCACTCAACAGTTGATATACTCTCCTACATCTAGCTACTCCATCTTCTGCAACCATTTGAGTAAGAAGTAGTAACAGTTTATTCTAATATGTCTGTATGCTCTGTTTGCTTTTTTTGGTTTTCCCAGCTTCTCTGCCTGTTTGATAGTTCTGTATTTCAGTTAGTGCTCTAGTTGGGGTTCTGGATGCAGGTTCGATACTCCATTCTTCCTTATATTTAGTGTCATGGTTTTTGGATGGATGTCTGCCCTAGAAGAGCTTGTTTATTAGTAGTTCAATCAATCCTAACAGCACGAAGCTTTACATATCAAGCAGAAAAGATTTCAGGCATAGTCTGAACAGCAACATTTGTGTCCAGTGCAATCAACATTGCCCGGTATGTTGAAGTAATTTCATCACTGAAGACCTTTTGCTTATTTCACTTAACAATGCATTTTGAAGATATTAGTAGCTTCTGTCTATCAGTTGAAAACTGTTCTGTGTTGGCTTGGAGTGAGGCTTGGAGAAGGACTACTTAAAAGTCCCATCACTGATATTGCTGGATTTCATACTAGTACTAGATGCTGTAATGGGAGCAAATCACAGAGCTCTTTAGTCTCTTCTTTTATTTGCACTCTGAAAATGGTCCCTTCCTTGTCTAAAATATCAGGACAGTGGAGGGGAAGGAGTGTAAATTCAGTTATTGGACACCTTACTGAAGACTTTCTTGATCACATTAAAAAAAATGCTTTTGCTCAAGTTTCTTAGCTGTAAGCACTCTTTTCTCTCTAAATTCTCTGCCAATTTTGAAAACTTGGAATAAGACCTATTTGAAAGACTTTTGGCTTTTCCTCTTAAGGTTTTGGTCCTTGGCAGAAGATCTAGTAAAACTCTTTTTACGAAAATAGAAGTTGGAACAAAAGGTTATCATGAAAGCGCTTAAGGAATAATGTACTGTTGCTTGGCTTATGATGATGGTGGCTTCTAACAAAGTTTTGTTACCCATTTTGCATGTTCTAGTATTGCTAGGTATTAGAGCCTTAGTGAAGTGGTATGCAGCTAGATAATCACTTTGTGAATCTGTACCTGGAAGGATATACTGTGTATTGGGACAGTCCATCACTCAGCATTAAAACTGAAGTATGCAATAATGACCAAATACTCTCTCACTTATCTGTAATTGTATCCATGTTGAAATGACTTTTCAAAGGCATGGATCTACACATCTCTTTGGGTCTTTGTACTCAACTTTCTATTTTCTTCTGACTTGGCTTTAAATTCTTCCATGCTGTATAGATCCATGAAGAGGAAGCAACTGGAATGAAAAGTTGGTGCTTACTTGCCTAAGAAGCAAGTTTGACAATAGTGGATATCTCTGGAAAATTTTTCTCTGCTCTTGTAACGTGAAAAGATACTACAAAGGTTGTTCCTTGCAACTTTAGTTTTTCTTCTGCTTTTGCTATTTATGTAGGACTTCAAGCAGTCTATTTTTCATTAGCTTGCACACCAGCTTTGTATAGGTACACTTGAATACAATGTCCACTTTTTTGAGTTCCAGTACTTCTGACTAAAATTAGTGGTTAACTTAAAAGTGGTTGAAGTGTCTTACTTGAAGCTCTATGTTGATAATTATACAATAAACGTATCGTTCTTCTCTGTCCTGATGTTCATTCACCGCTGAATTATATTCATACTGAAATTCATTTCTGCAAAAGCAGAGAGAACCTTCTCAGTTAATAGCTGAAGTTCAGTCAAATTTTCTGTGATGTTGGTTGGCCTGTCTTAATGTTTCTTAGATCCTAATTTTTTTCTGAGTTTAACTTTCCTATAGAACACACATAAAGGATATAAGATAAAACAATATTTATAACTTGATTTTATACTCCTAACTTATTTTCAGTCAAGTTCTTTTCTAATGAGTTCTTTGGAATACTTGATTTTTCTGGAAGTAGTTTCTTTAATGTTCTTTGTTCCTGGTTTTTGTCTAAAGGTCAAAAACTAAACCTGCTTTGATTTTGGATATGTCTGACCAAATTAGTTAAAATAATTTTATTTTTCCTTCTAGTCTTGACCCAGAGCAAAAGGAAATGTTGATTGAAGTGATAGAAAAACTTTTGAAGGATAGAAGTACGGTAAGAAACAGTTTTTGTGGCACATGCATATATTTTTAAAGAGTATACACCTGAGACTGTCATCAGCAGTGAGTAATATGCTTTCCTAACCCTTGCCAATGCAGGTTTATATGTTTTTAGATAGAAGTATCATTGTGTATTTACGCGTTTATAGTATGACTGTAATAGTGACCATCCTTTAATAAGATGTAATTTTACTTGCATCATAAATCTGTTAATGTTTTTGTTAGCCTGTGTTTTATGTATGCTTCTTTCAGCTTTGTTTTGAAAATCAAAGTTATGTAATGACATGAATCAGTGTGCAAGTGTTTATCTATAAATTTTCATGTGCACTTTTTCATTGGGAAATTAGTTTAATAATTTCAATTAGTTTGTAGTCCTGTAAGAATAAATTACTTGTGTTTGATGCACAGTGTGCCTATTGACATCCATCTATCTTGCAGTGTGTATAGTTATTAAAAAATTATATTTGCCATGCAGTTGTTTGTTCTTGCCAGTGTCTCCACTTCCAGTCTGGTAAATAAAGAGATGTTATGGCATAATTTCTGTAAATTTAACACTCCTATTACATTTTACCTGCCCTATATAGCTACAAGTTTTCCATATGAACTCCTGGATGTCTCACAATGATCACACACTTTATTTTGGTTTATTTTGCAAATAAGTTTCCCATTTGTATCTAGAAAGGTAATTGACCAAAGAATCAAAGTTAGATTTCAAAGAGAAACCTGATTTGTAAATGAAAACATTCTCTTGTTCTTCCTGTTCAGGTCACTAATTTAATGAATGTAATCCTTTTTGACTAAGTGAAACTACTAATAGGTACTAGATAGTGTATTGCTTCATCTCCTGTTTGCCAAGTGTTTTTGTAACACTTACGGCTATATCCTGCATTGTTCTAGCACAGTCAAGGTGTTCAGAGCATAAAAGGTACTGTTCTCTAAAAGACATCCTGCAATTTCCACTGAAGGGTTACTGAAAGAGGTGTGTTAGAGCTTAATGGCTCAGCAGACAGTAAATCAGTTAGGTCTCCTGACTTGACAGAGGCCTTTGAGCTTGTGTGAAGTTGCACCTGCAGTGGTTCTTCATGTATTTTTTGTTGTGGTTCATGCTCACGGTATACATGCAATCTGTGAATGTGGGATTAGATTGTTAATACCTCTGGAGGAATAAAGGGCTAAAAAAGAACTGAAAAAAGAGTAAAATCCCTGAGTTTTTACTCTGTTTCCTAGGCCTTATTCCATGTGGTAAATGGTTACCCCACCCCTAGTCATTTACACATTTACTTCAACAAAACAGTATAGAGTAGGTTTGGGTCTTCTATCTCCTTGGCATTTGGAATTACTTTTAAGGAGACAATGGGTACAGTTTTGGTGCCTCTGTGACACTGAATATTGGACACCATATTTATGAAGATACCAGCTGAAGCAATAGCTAAAAATTATAGACTAGACTCAGGTCTTCTGGATTTGTTGGAGACATACATGGTTATCAACTCTGATCCCTCTGTCTATTCCCTAGCAAGGGATTCCAGCCCTGACTGCAGTCTGGGCTGACATCTCACCTTCAAAAGTCTTACTCTTTTGAGAAGTAATATGAAGAATAATTATTTCAGGAAGAAAACATACAGATCTTTCTTTAAGACTCTCTGCACTGAACTAAGTGTGCTCTTTCACCCTAGACAGCTTGTGGTGATCTGAAATA
>VZRS01013331.1:0-17500 GCA_013398055.1 Ifrita kowaldi | reverse complement strand
ACAGCAAATTATTTCAGATGTAAAGTGTATTTAGCTCTATCAAATAATCAGATTTTGCTCCCTGGAATGAGTTGCATTCTTGTTGGGACCAGCAGGTACCAGTATGTGGATGAGGCTGGAGACAATAAATGCAACTTCACGTTTATTCTTATTGGTAATTCATAAAATCCCCACAGAGACTGAGACTTGTTTAGCATAATAGCAAGACTATATTCTGAGCTGTTTTCTTTCAGTTGTAATGTTGAGCGCATACTAATAAACCACATGTCAGCCAAATACAGGGAGAAAAATGTAACATATGAATATCATTGTATTTAATATTTCTCAAAAAGTACCATTTCAATAAACTGCACTTCTATTTAATTGCTTACTTTAAGTCATTGGGGAAATTATAGAGGTTGAAATGCAGATCCCTAGTGCTCAGATAGAATATGACATTAATTTGCTGCCAGAAGGCTATACTGCATGCATGCTAACTGCATACATATCAGCTGCTTCATATAAAGTATCATCATTTTAGTTATTTGACTTAACATGTACTCTGACACAAAACAAATCTTAATTAAAGCAATTAGAAGAGAAAGAACACTAATCCCAGGCACACAATTATATGTCCTTTTAAGTCATGGTCAGCTTTTAATTTTTTCACACAGTTAAAGTAATCTGCTGACAGAATGGTGACTGGAACTCCAATATATGTTTCCTCCCATTATTTTAAAAAAAATACCCAGGCAGAAGGTTTCAGTAATCCTTGAGGTGTTCGAATGTTGATAGTCTATTTAATTTTCTCATGAAAACAAAGCTATTTTGCAGTCATAGTATGAGGTTCTTTGTGTATGAATAAAGAGATATTTCTTATGAAGGCAAAAAATAGTGTAAGAGCATGGCAGCATATAAATGGTGCCTTCCTGCAATTATGTAACTTCAAGGAAGTGCTGAACAACATGCAGAAATTATTTTTGCATTCTTTGGACAAAAGTTCAATTCTGTTGCTGATTTTTATGCCCTTTTTTGGGGGGGGGGAGTGTATTCATGAAACCATAAATATAAAATTTTCTGTGACAGTTTATTTTGCCATATTTTGAGACAAGTTTGAGTTCCACTAATACCCAGGGAACTTGCCCCAGCTCTTCTTTACTTTGATCAGGCCAGTGTTGGTAGAATCCCAAAAGATCTTGCTGGTCATATGTTGTACTTCTTGTTGTTTCCCGTTACTTCTGAGTTAATTGCAGGTTCTCTGTTAATTTATTTGGAAGCTAAATCTGTAAGAAAAAAAAATTATGCTTACATTGCACTGTGTCTTCATGGCTGGAAGCTAAGATTTATGTGTGTAATAGAAACAGCAGGTGTTTTCTCTGTTCTAATAATCTTACCCCAATTCTTTTCTAAATAAAATACCATTTCTGTGGGTTTATTGTTTGTTGTTGCTGTTTTGTTTGTTTTTGCTGAATAGAGATAATTTGAAATTGCTGAGAATTGCTAGTATTAATTTTGATTCTCACTTGTGGTCTAACTGTAGACCTAATACTGACCTTCTGGTTTGTATTTTGTTTTCTAGCTGGTAGCTGGGAGTGTGGTGATGGCATTTGAGGAAGTGTGTCCAGATAGAATAGATCTGATTCACAAGAACTACCGAAAGCTCTGTAACTTGCTGGTTGACGTGGAAGAGTGGGGTCAAGTTGTTATAATCCACATGTTAACTCGGTATGCACGTACGCAGTTTGTAAGTCCATGGAAGGTAAGTTTGCGACTTTTTAAATTACTGTTGTGAGCCTGCATTCTGAATTATTTCCATTGTTGGACTTACTTAGTCTTTTAAGATGCATTTCTATGGAGACTTTAGTTAAAATAGAGATCAAATACATAAGTCTTTGTTCGCTAAGACTTCACTAATACAAGGCATCTACCCTTCTTCAGAGCCTGAGAATTCTCCTTCCAGGTCATAACCTTTTCTGATTTACCCATGGCACATCCTGTGGGCAGCAGAGAGACTGCTTTTTCTGTGGTTCTTTGAGCCATGTCACTTTTTGCTGTAGACCATTTTACACAAGTCAAAACTAGAAACATTAGCCATTCTGTCCTGAAACTGGGTAGACTCTACTTCTGTTGTAGATACCCAGTATCACTGCAGGACAAGCATTACATTACTTGTTTAGGCTTTGTTAATGTGCTGAGGCACTGTGTGAAGACTTGAACATATGTATTTGAAATGTGAAATGTAAAAAATGATGTGGTTATTTTCATTTATATTGTATAAATTTGAGCATACTCTTTAAAATTTATAAAAAGAGGTATTCAACACACAAAGTCTCTCACTTCTTACAGTAAAAAAGGGCACGGCTCAAAAAGTTGATGCTATTAACATTGTTTTAATACAGATCTAACTCTGAATAACAATTTAAATTAAAAGACAGAATACTTCTGGAAAGAACTGTATAAAATTGCTTCACAGCTCTGGTTGTTTGCATTTATTAAATGCTTGGGGATGTTACTAGTGTTAAGATTTACCATTTAATTTGAAACCCATTCATGTTTAAAGATGTACACTTTAGTGCAGATTTTTGTAATTTATAATTAGCACATTAACAATTTTTTTAAGATTTCTTTTTTCAGCATTGGAGTAGGGAATGACACCAGCTATCACTCTATCACTGAGTTCTTTTTAACTGGCTTTTAATGTCCTTTGCCTGGGAATCAAGACTGAAATGCAGTGCCATTCTGTGTTAATATATGTGTGATTTATTGTGTGAAAATAATTATAAAGAGATATATTTGGGCAAACAGTTAAGTTCAGTCTGATTTGATTTACGATTATATTCGCCCCTTCTTTAAAAAGCAGGGATTATAATGAATATAGCAAAAATGTCTGAAGTAGAATCGTATTTCTGCACTACCAGTTAGATTCTGAAACACCCTTTTTCATTTCTCATGAAAGTTAAATTGTTTGTAAGAGCACATCTTCCCAGAAAATTGCTTAAAATAAGAAAAGTATTTTTAGATAATGAGACATTTAAGTTATATGTTTTCCTAATGTCCTTGAGGCGGTGTTTGTTACGTGTTGATTATTGGAAGAAGGCAACTTGCATTCTTCTTTCTGACATTTGGAAGGAATCAAAATTGATAATCTGCTGTACCTTAAGCTACAGTTCCACAATGTGTTTCAGCCAGTTTTAGTCTGTAATTGGACAAAAGGAGAGTTGAAGGGGAGGCTGACTTCCTGTCCTGCACTGAGAGGTTGGAGGTCTTGATGGGATTTGGTTTCTTTAAGACTCTTAATGTTCTTTTTTCACTGAAACTGGATGTATGACTGTTGCTGCTGTGGCTTCTGCTCTAGGAATGTAAAAGGTTTGTGTGACAATACTGCCTGTGTCAACCTAAAATTAGTCATCAGTAGTATAGTATTAATAACACTTTGTTTTCACTTTCACGATCTTCAATGTAAAATGTAGTTTGTCTACCTACTCAGCAATTTAATTAGCAGATTTTTTTTTTTTTGGTGCTAGTTGAAATGCATGCCTTTGTCAATACATTCTTAAATGAACTCATCATACAACAGGCCATCTTGTGCAGTAGAAGAGATTTTTAATTTAGTTTATTTGCATCATTATGGATCAGTATTTAGGCTGTTTATATGTAAATGTATGATTTGAGGAACAATTAAGTGTTGACAAAGTAGATTGCAGTCATATCAATTGCAGTGCATTTTCCATAATTTTTCTAACTGACATCTTTGATGATAAATAGTGGATGCCAAGTCAAAGCCGATTATACAGTGCACTAGGAATTCATGGCGCTGTCAGGGAGAAGACCGATTGACTTTAAATTTACATATTAATGAGAAGATTTGTTAAGAGGGTGCTTGACTATAGAAAATAACAGCGTATTTATAGGGCACGACACTTTATAAATAAAGCTGATGCAGGAAAATGGAAATTAAACCTATCAGATTAATAAATTCAAAACTGCTAAAATGCATATTTGCATTTTTATTCAGTAAAATTTTCCCCTACTTTTTGAGGAACATATGTTGCTTTTGTTTTAAGTTGAGCTAATTCCTAGCAAGTAATGGCGTAATGTTTGGAACTGATTTCTTGAGCATTTAGAAATCTAAAGAAAAATTCTGGATACTTACTAGTTATGGAGAAAGATTTTTTTTTTTTTAATATGCTTAAAATTGTTGCAATTACCCATTAACCAAGAATACTTAGTTTTTTATTCCTATTTCTAACATCTTTGAGGAGTATAATTTTTAATTCTAATTGTGAATGCAGTAAGGAAGAATGTCCCTGGTTTATCCTATTTGTTTTAAAATACTTGGAGGTGCTTTTTGAGTAATTACATGCAAATAGCAGTTTCAGAGTAACCCTTTTTCTATATGAACTGAATGTATTCAGCTTTAACATGTGCTAGCTGAAGTGAGGTAAGATGCTCATATTTTGGAGTAAAAATACCCGCTTGGGACTAGAACCAGCCAAGAAGAATTCCAGGTTTTCTGGGAAGTAACATACTCAATAGCAGATAAAAACCGTGATGCATTCGAGCTCAAATGTTTTGTCTTGCCCTTGTTGCAGAAGTTGTTGGGACTGCCAAGCTGTTTGCAAATATCTCCTGAACCATAACAGCTTGCAGCCAAATACATAAAGATGTTCAAAATAAACTTGTTGATATTTTTATGAATGTATTGGGTTGCAGTCTAGTGGTTCAGGAACTGCTTTTCAAGCTGTTCAGCCATCTCTGTTTCTGCAAGGAGATGAGGATTGCAGGAAGTGGGACTGCTTCAGCTGTCGTGGTACACAGATTTACCACCAAACATGTGTGACATCTGGGAGGGCATCTTCTGAAAACAGCTGACTTGATCAGAAGTTTCAAGGGCCTTTGTGTAGAGCAAAATGGAGCTAGGAGCTGTAGTCTTGCAAAAAACCAGTGACTCAGGAACGTTCAGCTTCATTTCAGACAATTGAAGATTACATAAATAGACTCTCCTAGTGTTCAGTTAGGATTGGAAAAAAATGGTGAATTCAGATTGGTCATGGGCTTCAGTCATTACAAAGTTCCTGATAAGTGCGTATGAGAAGCATGTCTCAAGCTTACATTTTAGGATTAATTACTGAAGTATTGCTCAGGTGAAAGCGCTCAGAATTTGGCATAATTGTTGGGCTGGGAGGAATGGAAGGAGGAATTAAGCATGAAGAACACAATCTGAAAGAATAAGTACTTTTATGAGAAAAACATGAAGTGTTTGAATGTCTATATATTTAAAAGCATGAATCATGGAAAGTAGCTCAGCTCTCAGTAATTACAGGAAGAAACAAATTGAAAATATTTATTTTGATTGATAGTTCTGACAAAGTATTGAGATCCATTCTGACCTCAGCTGATCTGTGATCTCTTTGTCTTTTGTTAAATGCTTTAAAATGTTTCCTGCTCTTGCAGTACTTTCTTAGTATCTTTTAGTTATGGATTCTTAGTGTATGCCATACAGGTCATGGTTATATGTGATGGAATTCAGTGTCTAATGTCTGCATAAGAAAGCTCAGCAGGATCTAAAATTGCTTTAGAAATTTTATTTTTTTGTTGTTTTCTGTGTTGGGGTGTGCATTGAGGGAACTGTAATTGTGAATTATAAAGCTTCAGACACAGCATACAGAAAATAGTGTCTATCCTTTACTTTTGTAGAATTTGTTAACAGTGTAATGAGCATCCTGAATCAGTTCTGCTGGTTTACTGCAGAGCTTAATAAAACTTATAAATCCTCTGCTTAGACGCTGAGAACAGAAGGGAAGGGTGTATTCAGGGTCATAGCTCCCAGTTAACTAGGTTACCTAGATAAAGCAGTAAAAATGAAACAAGTTAAAATACTTTAAAAGCATTTTGTATGAATGTCATTCATTTAATAATTAATCAGCCTGAATACACGTTTCCCTGCTTTTGTGCTCCGACTCAGTAGAGGATCTACAAGTTTTGTTATACTCGTCTGCAGTAAGGAGGTGAGTAAGGAGGCATAGATACATATGTAAGAAATATTCAGAATAGCATTCAGTCTTTAAGGATAAAATTAATCATGATATGGTATGTATTACTTATTTATGTATTAGATATCTCAGTGAAGTTTCTCAGTGAAGATTAAATTAGAAAAACTAGTTTATGGTGAAGTTGTCTTATGCTACTGATTTATTCCTTTCTTAGTATATCCATCAGAATCTTCAGTCTGAATTGGGACAGTCTGGATTCAGTTACTGTTTCCCTCTTTGTCAAAGTGCAGTACTCTCTGGCCAGGTTCTTTTAGATGTGCACACAGTGGGATTAATGTTTAGTATAGGATTCACTTATTTGAAGATACTTAGTGAAGCCTTTGGGGCATAAAATGGACTGGCTAGCTATTTTACTGTCATATCAGTTGTATTTTTTCCTATCATGTGTACTACTTAATGAGATGAGAATAACCTTAGAGCATTGATTTGTAACAAAAAAATTACCTGAAGCTGATTGCGGAAAATTTGAATAAAAGAATTAATCCAGCAGAGGAAAAACTGAAAAGAGGGTTAAATTTTGGCCACATTAATTTCCTGTTTTGTTTTGCTTTGTGGCTGCTAAGCGCTTGCTGTTGGTATAACAGAAGTACAGTCTGTAGATAAAAGTGCCATTTGTCTTTGCAGCAGAATGAATTGCTGTGGTTTCTGTTAGTTCCATGACAGAGTTGCAGTGGAACAGCAGCAGTGGGTAGAATCTGTGTAGGCAGGTTCTCTAGGACATGTGTGTCAACTCAAATTAAAAAAGGAACCCTTTGTTTTCCCTCAAATTTGACCAGCAAAGTTTCCATGCTTCTATGCTGTACTGTAGTCTCATTTTCTTGACTCAGGCTGAGGTTCTTTTTATTATCAACATATAGGATAAGAGGCATTCTAGCCATCTGTTGTGAATAAGTTGTTAAAATTGGTTTTATCTCTCTCCAGTTCATTGACTTACAGACACAAAAATTAATTGGAAGCAAACAAATATTTTTATAGAAATCTAAGTAAGAATTGTGTAACTGCTAATAATTTTTAGTTTAAATATCTGGTGTTGCAGATCCCCATCACTCCATGAGCCACTGAAGTTTCTAGCTTTAATTTTTGCCTTTTGAATGCTATTTGGTCATGGAAAAATCATGTAAGCTGTGTGAAATGAATGCTGTGTTAGATTATTTTGAGGCCTTCCTGGATGCCAGAGTACTCATGGATTTTGTTCTGGGCATCTGTCTGTGCAATATTACTCTTTGTCCAGTAACTTGTGTGGCCTTTTCAAAATTGTACCAGGATTTTCTCTGGATAATTACAAGACTTGTAAAATAAGCTTCTTCAGCTACTTCATGAAAGTAAGTATTTATTTAATTTTTTTCTGCTGTGTGAGGAACACCTGTGTGAGGTCAGAACTCTGCTGTGAGAAAGCTTTAGACTCCTGAGTCTGAGCCTATACACTTCCTCTGTTTGTAATATCAGGTAGAATTCTTGATTGGTTGTGGCAGCTCTCTAAAGGACCACAGGGAATAGTAAATATAAAATACTTCAAATTATTTGGATCATTCATCTGTTTGACAGTGTATGCACAAGTTTGTTGCAGTTTATGATTGGGAAAAAACCAGACAAGAAGACTGGGAATAACTGAGTCCTGACTTGGAACAACATATCCTTTTATCAATAGAATAAATACACCACCAGTTGTTAGTGTGAGAATACCATTAGTGTGAATCAGCAGATGTTTTAAGATGCTTTCAGCTTCTCTGCCTACTTAGGTATTACAATGGAGGAGGAAAAAATCCTGTAATGCAAGATTTAATGGCCATTGATGGTGTTTAGATGAGTACATCAGACTCTGGTAAGGGTAGCAAACTGCCATCTTTCAGACTGCCAATGTAAGTTAGGTACAGTTATCATTCTTCAACAATTTAAGTTGAGTTTGTGTTCTAAGAATTTGAATCTCCTAATTAACATCTTGAGCTATGGCTGTAGGCCAAATACGGTTTAAATATTGGATAAACATTTTAGTAGCTGTAAACAATCCTAAAGGTACATGAAAATGAAAATATATGTTTCCATATATGGGAAATGTTTTCTTTGAATTTACCTTTTAAAGTCATGTATTTTTTTCCCAGAGAAGAGGAAGTTGAGTTGTTCTAAGACATATGCATGGTTTGGTGTAACTGGAGCAGGTACTCAGAACACTAGAAGAGGAGGTGCACTGTGAGCAATTGCACTTCTGTGCAGGAGCTGCACTGTGAGGGATGTGCAGTTCTGAAGATCTGAGATGTCCCTGTCCCTGCATACCTTTTCTATAAGTCATGAGAGGCGGTGACTACTAATTCTAGAGCGTGTAGTACCCTCCTCTTGGCTGCAGTCCCAAAGTAGCTAAGAATTAGAATTTCTTAATTAACTGGTTCACTTACTGAGCAACTCTGTGGAAGGACATTCTTGCTTGGCAGTTGGTTCGTATTTGCTTGCTATCTTGATGGCTTATACTGCTTCTTCAGATACTTAAATGAATATTACATTTTAACCTGAAAAAAAGGTCAAACATTTAACCAGACATCTGAATACAAATTCCAAATTCCACTTTAATTTTTGAATTTGAGAGTAAAAAAAGGTGAACTTTTACCTACAAGCTGATGTTTTTTCTTTAATTTGTCCCTTCACATTTTCTCCTTCTTAATTTTATTTTGCAGTGTTTAATTTATCTCTTCCTGTTCTTTCTTTTACTTTCTTCCTCTTTTCTTATGCTCTAAATGTTTTTTTTTCTGTTTTTTGCTTTGCATCTGTTAATCTTTGCGCTGTCATCATGCCTTTTCCCCACACTATTGAAAGGAGGGATTTTTTCTCAGTAAGACAAAGCTATTTTATGCCTCCCTTCTGTTTTGAGGAGAATGAAACTTCTGAATAAATGGAAGTGATCTAAAAATGGTAATGGATTGTTTTAGTTCTGTCTGCAAGTGTTGCAAGACTTTATTACAACAGTGATTGCACATTTGGGGTTGCTGAAGAAAGATGTTCATTACTGCAGCATATTTAAGTCTTAGCCCCTATTTTTAGACACTAATCCTAGACTTAATTGCTGATTCTTAGAGAAATGAAAATGCATATTTCTACAGTTTTCACATTAGTTTACTATGAAGTTACTTAGCAGAGATGTTACTGTAGTTACGATTACTGGCAAAAAATTAGTGTTCAGTGGTCCTCAGACCCCTGCTTCCACGCACGTGATGGTCTTGTCTCAGAGCTGTACTATAAAATTTTCATGAATATGGGTTTTCTGAAGAATGTTCTAGGACTGGATTTTTTTTTAAATTTTCATTTTGCTTTTATTTCATTACCTTTTCAAGTTCATATTTAGAAATTATGTTATTGGCTAAGTGAGTTTTTTAAAGCCTCTGTAAGGCTGAATTGAAAGGTTTGAAGAGTCTTTTGGGTAGTAAATGAGATTACATACATTGTTTTGGAAAATTGGGGGACTTTTTTTGGAATGAAATAAGCATGTGCATCTGAACTGGGATTACACGGGGTATTGCATAGATGATAGTATTATTAGTAAACTACAAATGAAACTTGATTTATGTATTGTTTGTCTTGAAACTTAGATATGCTGGAGTCAGCTAAGAATGATGTAAGTGGAAATGCCTTAATTAAATTAAAGTTAAATTTCACCTGCCTTAATCAGATTCTCAAGACTGAGTAGGTGTCTTAGTTCCTTTTTGTAGCTTAACTATTAAAGCTCACTGTTTTTAAAAATTTGAATCTTTTTATAGAGAAGGCCTTTTTGAATTGCAAATGAAATCTCCTCAAACTGGTAGAATTTTGTTGTGTGTTCCTTAGCGGCATTAAAATTTGGGTTTTCTTAAAAAATGTAAAAGTGTTTTGCTGGGTATGAAACATGCAACTCCAGAGGTTAATATCACAAGGTAAGCTGACTTGAAATACAAGTCCTTTTACTGAAAAATGCCTCGAAGTTGCCCTGGTATTAATTTCCATGAATACTTCAATTTTTATTAACTGAAAGCTTGTTTATCTGTTTATATAGCGAAACACTTAAAATCCACAAGTGTAATTGTGTGCAAATCTCTTACCAAAATCTCAAAACTAAACTAACAGTTTCCATTGTAATTTACTGGAATTACATCGTATATTCTATGTATTTATGTTAATATATTGCATTTTCAGTACAATTCCATTACAGTCATTTGAATAGAATTGTAATCTGAAAAGTGGTCCTTGGAAGAGGGTACTGTATGAGTTCAAGTCTGTTTCAGTGGCTTCAGATCTGCATAATTCTACAAGTCCAACCAACCCCTTAGGTTTTTCTTCTGACCTCTTTATCCAAATGGTAGTGAATGGACTATGGTTATAATTGAAATAAAAATCATAATATATAAGCGAATCAGAGTTAATATAATCATCGTCTAGCTGTCTCTATTGATTCTTCATTCCATTGTTGTTCACTTAACTGCAAATGTGAATGTACCTTTAGACTTGCATAGAAGCAACAGGTCTGGTCTTTGGAGGACTGACAGAATGCAGTTTTTGGTAATGTGATAATATTGTATTGATGTTTTATATGAACAATGTAAACTATGTATTATTATTTATACAGTGTGCTACTTAATCATTGCATTCTGGAGCTCCTATGGCTGCCTGTTTGTTCAGGAGGCCTTCTTACAGATTCTTCCTTGATAAAAGACATGTCATATCCCAGACCACTACTTCACTACCTGAATATTTTTATATTTTGTGAGGCAGAAGGGGTAAATTAAGTTTCTAAAGGTCTCCTTCACATTTAAGTAACTTTGTTGCTGAAAGCTGTAAATGCATTGTGTCCAACACCACATAGAGCACGCTGTTCTGGTCTGGTGAAAGCAAAGACACCAGCTTTCTGTCCATTCAGGAATGGCTGCGGTTTGTAATCATTTCTCTAAGGTGCATCCTGATACTGTGACCCAGCGTGTTTCTCATTTGTCTTGTAATCCCCAGCCCGTTCCTTTCCAATGATTCTTAACGCATGAGCATCAGGAGTTTGTTAGGTGCTGAAAATTGTTTTATTTCAATGTAACAAGAAAATGTTTCAATAACTATTTTTAAACAGGAAAATAGTTTGATGATTTACTGGATAATTTTGTCCTATGGAAGGGTAAGTATCTGAAAATTTTAACCTTTAGAGAGACTAGGATGTGATAATTCTATGATCTGTCTGGGTGTCCAGTGTTGTTCAAAATGCTCAAGATGCCTTTCCTAGTCTTCAGTGTTACAGATCTCCTGCAGGCTCTAATACCTTCCGAATCTGCCAGATCCGTGCAGATTTTTTTCATACTTGAGGGAGCATAAAATGGCACTAGGGGCTTACACTTAGGCATTTGAAATACTCCCCTACTTCTAGAAGGCCATCAGAGTATTTTATCTGATCGTTACTAGGTTCTGTCACTCCATTCACAGTAGCACAAGTTTTTATCACACAACTGATTATAAATTGCAATTTACCTTAGAAGGAGTCAGTAAACTTTGCTGGCTGTTTAGTTTTCTTTAGAAAAGTCTTTCTTTAGAAAGAAAGTCTTTCTTTAGAAAGAAAACTATTATTTATGGAATGGATGATCTGGTCCCTTTATTCTTTGTCTCTTCAACTCCTTTTGGATTTGTAAGACAAACTTGTCAAACTTTGCTTCTGCCTTCTAAAGCCTCTCTTCAGCCAGGCTGCACATCATATTGGTTACACTTTACTGTCTCAAGTGTTTTTATCACGTGAGATTGTGCCTTTTTTAGACTACTAACAATTCTTCTTGTGAAGCTTTACGTACACTGACAGACCTGAATCGTATTCAAGGACTTCCTGTTGTGGAGGAGATAAATACTTCTATTAGCATGTGACTGTTAACAAGTGGGATTGGTTGAGGTCAGCTCCTCTGTCAGAAATGTCTCAGCTAATCTACTGAGTAATGATAGGTCTGTTCTGGTGTTCTGAAACTCACCTGTAGAGCACATGGAAGGATTTAGGTGGGCATGTTCACATAAAACGTGAAACTTTCAGATCTATCTTGCATAACTCACTAATGCTTTAAGTAGCAAACTGTTCTATGTGTAGCTTTTGAAGGAAACTATTCTTCATACATCAGGTGAATACTGATCTTGGTGGGCTAAAGTACTTTTTGGTATTGCAGTCAAGTTCACCAGATAGTGAATAGTACCAAAATTCTTCTTACCTTCAAAACCTAGCTTATCCAAAACTCTCTTGAGAACAGTTCTTGGCAATATTAGAAAGGTCTCTGGAAGATAGTGACAATCTTGTTTGCCAAAGATTTTGCTGCAGGCATCAAAAGAAAGCTGTGAGTGTATTTCCTTATGAATCTGAGGAGAGAAACTGGAATTTGTAACTTGAAATCATTTATACCTAACCAAGGAATACAAATATTTGCATCACTTTTTCAATACAAGATGGAGTTAAGGCTGGCAAAGTGGGCAAGTACTGTGTGTTCATGCTTTGGATATCACCAAAGCTTTGTTTTAACTCAGCTTGTGCTTGTGTGAAGCTCTGTTTGGACGTAATTGTAGCATTCACGTAATGTGTTTTACCCTAAATGGAAGTCACATTCTCAACTTTTATGCCATATTAAATGTAACTTCTAGCAAAATCTCAGTTAAATGTTAGGTCATTTACTTAGTGACTTTAAAAACAGGCTAACGGAATTTGCTATCTGTCAGTTTCTTCATTTAAGCTATTAATACTTTATGAAGATGTCCCTAAATTGTATGTCTGGAATCACATAAAAAAGAATTATGCATGTTCTTCCACACCAAAATACTCACTTCTCTGCTGTGAATAAATCGTAGTAGATGGGGAATGCACAGAGTCTATTTGGAATTTGTACTCTGGAATACTATGGTCTTAGTTTTTAATCATTTTACTCTCCCAGGGTTCTGAACTTTTTAGTCATTTTGCAATTTAGAAAAGCTATTAACTGCACAATTAAATCATGTACTACTACAAACTGTTAAGTGTATTTAAAGCGGTTTAACTAACAACTGCCTCTCTTCTGTTCTGTTCTCCCTTTACCACCTACTGCTTTTGAAAATCCAGTACTTCTAGTGATCCTATGACCACAGAGTGAGACAGATCGTTTTACTGATCTTGTTGAAAATAAAATATCCTTTTATAAAAGAAAACAAAACAACAAACTTCTGTTGGACTGATTAGTCTTAAATCAGCTGTGAAACTGCATCTAAAGGGATTGAAATGACAACAGAAAGCATTAGAACATTCGAATCTACTCCCAGAACTCTCATCCTATCTCTCCCTTGTCAAAAAGGATCAGAGGATTGGTTTTATGTCTGATAAAGATGCTAATATGTACTGGTTATCATCAGTTTGCGTTCTAATTACACATCTGTGAAAGTAAAATTTGAGAGTCACCCGTATTTAGGTTTTCTTCGGGGATGTGTGAAGAAGCATATTCCACAGTCTAGTGTAGTGCACTATAGATAGTGAAGATTGGAGAGTAAGTGCATAGGAAATCATCTGTCAGTTGTTGATTCAGCTTTAGTAGTTAAAACAGAAAGACTTTTCATCTCCCAGTGTAAGAGTCTTACTTTCAGTCCTCTGCTGGCAGGAAAAATACTAGTATTAATAGTACTTATATCTCCATTATACCCTTCTTTATCTGATGGAAGTTCGAGATGTTGACCTAATACCAGTGTCATGCTGTTCTGGTTGCTTTTCTTCTCCAGAACACCATAGCACTACTGTTGAGCATGGAGACGCCTTCTTATATCTCTGCACAAGGCTTTCCGCTTTTGTTAGAACCAAGAGGCTTTGGTTATGCTTGCCCCCTGAAGCTAGTTCTGTGCCACTTCAGAAGAGAATTACTGCTTGTCCCAATCTCTTTCCTTAGTACAGGCTTCAGTACTTGTACTACAAGATTTATCTGGGGATAAACAATTCAGCTAGGTGTCTTAAGGTGAGGTTTTGGCTTGGTGGTCTGAATTTTTGGCTGTAATTTATTGTGTGTCAGTTTCAGGTTTTCTACCTAGGCTTGATATGAGTGAAGAGAATCCTGGAACTGTGTTCTGTCACGAAATAAGCTAGGCAGTGGTAGCAGAAATTATAACAGTAACCTAGTGCATGCCAAAACAGACTTGCTTACTCAGGTAAATGCAGACTTGTGAGCTAGTTGGAAGAGGCAGATGAAATATTCTATGGGCAGGTGAGAGACGTCTCACAGTTAGTCTTCATTCTCAATTTACCAGATGCCTGCTGAAAATACAATACAGTGGAGAGAAACCAGTGCAGGAGGTTCCTGGAGTGTGTAGAAGATAATGCCCTGATACAGCTGGTCAGGATGTCAACAAGGAGGGCACCCTGTGGGACCTGTTGTTTGTGAATAGAGAAGGACTGATGGGTGATGTGATATGATGGTTGGAGGCTCTCTGGGCCTCTGCAATCACAAAATGGCAGAGCTTTTCATTGTTGGTGAAGTAAGAAGGTGTGCCAGCAAAGCTGCAGGAGGAAATAAAGTATTAAGGATGAGAAAAAGACTGAGGTGCTTTTCTGAAGCAAAGAAGGCAATAATTGTAAAAGCAATTGTTCTTGAGGTACCTAGCCCCTGATCTGTAAGACAGAGAGGAGGAGCAGAATGAAGCCCCCATAATCCAAGTGGAAATAGTGTGCTACACCATTTCTACATGCACAAGTCTGTGGGGCACATAGCATCCACCCAAGGGTGCTGAAGAAGCCAGAGCCTGAGCCACCTTCCATCATTTAGCAACAGTCCTGGTTAACCATGAAGATTGCAGTTCATTGGAATTTGGCAAATATGACACCCATCTGCACAGAGGGTACAAAGGAGGATCTGGGGAACTGTCAGGCTTGTCAGCTTGANCTGATTAGTCTTAAATCAGCTGTGAAACTGCATCTAAAGGGATTGAAATGACAACAGAAAGCATTAGAACATTCGAATCTACTCCCAGAACTCTCATCCTATCTCTCCCTTGTCAAAAAGGATCAGAGGATTGGTTTTATGTCTGATAAAGATGCTAATATGTACTGGTTATCATCAGTTTGCGTTCTAATTACACATCTGTGAAAGTAAAATTTGAGAGTCACCCGTATTTAGGTTTTCTTCGGGGATGTGTGAAGAAGCATATTCCACAGTCTAGTGTAGTGCACTATAGATAGTGAAGATTGGAGAGTAAGTGCATAGGAAATCATCTGTCAGTTGTTGATTCAGCTTTAGTAGTTAAAACAGAAAGACTTTTCATCTCCCAGTGTAAGAGTCTTACTTTCAGTCCTCTGCTGGCAGGAAAAATACTAGTATTAATAGTACTTATATCTCCATTATACCCTTCTTTATCTGATGGAAGTTCGAGATGTTGACCTAATACCAGTGTCATGCTGTTCTGGTTGCTTTTCTTCTCCAGAACACCATAGCACTACTGTTGAGCATGGAGACGCCTTCTTATATCTCTGCACAAGGCTTTCCGCTTTTGTTAGAACCAAGAGGCTTTGGTTATGCTTGCCCCCTGAAGCTAGTTCTGTGCCACTTCAGAAGAGAATTACTGCTTGTCCCAATCTCTTTCCTTAGTACAGGCTTCAGTACTTGTACTACAAGATTTATCTGGGGATAAACAATTCAGCTAGGTGTCTTAAGGTGAGGTTTTGGCTTGGTGGTCTGAATTTTTGGCTGTAATTTATTGTGTGTCAGTTTCAGGTTTTCTACCTAGGCTTGATATGAGTGAAGAGAATCCTGGAACTGTGTTCTGTCACGAAATAAGCTAGGCAGTGGTAGCAGAAATTATAACAGTAACCTAGTGCATGCCAAAACAGACTTGCTTACTCAGGTAAATGCAGACTTGTGAGCTAGTTGGAAGAGGCAGATGAAATGTTGAAGAGGCAGATGAAATATTCTATGGGCAGGTGAGAGACGTCTCACAGTTAGTCTTCATTCTCAATTTACCAGATGCCTGCTGAAAATACAATACAGTGGAGAGAAACCAGTGCAGGAGGTTCCTGGAGTGTGTAGAAGATAATGCCCTGATACAGCTGGTCAGGATGTCAACAAGGAGGGCACCCTGTGGGACCTGTTGTTTGTGAATAGAGAAGGACTGATGGGTGATGTGATATGATGGTTGGAGGCTCTCTGGGCCTCTGCAATCACAAAATGGCAGAGCTTTTCATTGTTGGTGAAGTAAGAAGGTGTGCCAGCAAAGCTGCAGGAGGAAATAAAGTATTAAGGATGAGAAAAAGACTGAGGTGCTTTTCTGAAGCAAAGAAGGCAATAATTGTAAAAGCAATTGTTCTTGAGGTACCTAGCCCCTGATCTGTAAGACAGAGAGGAGGAGCAGAATGAAGCCCCCATAATCCAAGTGGAAATAGTGTGCTACACCATTTCTACATGCACAAGTCTGTGGGGCACATAGCATCCACCCAAGGGTGCTGAAGAAGCCAGAGCCTGAGCCACCTTCCATCATTTAGCAACAGTCCTGGTTAACCATGAAGATTGCAGTTCATTGGAATTTGGCAAATATGACACCCATCTGCACAGAGGGTACAAAGGAGGATCTGGGGAACTGTCAGGCTTGTCAGCTTGACCTCAGTGCTGAGGAAGGATATAGAGCAGGTCATCCTGAGTGCTGTTACGTGGCACATGCAGGACAGCCTCAGTATCAGACCTAGCCAGCATGGGTTTGTGAAAGGCAGGTCCTTCTTGACAAACTTGACCTCCTGGTATGATAGGATAACCCACTTAGTAGATGAGAGAAGGGCTGTGAATGTTGTCTAACTGGACTTTAGTAAAGCCTTTGATGGTGTTTTCCACTGCATTATCCTGGAGAAACTGGCAGCCCGTGGCTTGGATGCATGTATGTTTCACTGGTTAAAAAAGTTGCTGGATGGCCAGGCCCAGAGAAGAGTAGTGGTGAGTGGAGTTACATCCAGCTGGTGGCTGGTCAGCAGTGCTGTTCCTCAGGGCTCAGTACTGGGGCCAGTTCTGTTTAATATTTTCACTGATGACCTGGAAAAGGGGGATCAAGTGCTGCCTCAGGCAGTTTGCAGGTGACACCAAGCTGGGTTGGAGTGCTGATCTGGAGGGTAGGAGGGCTCTGCAGAGGGGTCTGGACAGGGTGGACCATGAGCTGAGGCCAATGGTGTGAGGTTCAACAAGGCCCAGAGCCGGCTCCTGCCCTTGGGTCACAACAACCCCAGGCAGTGCCACAGGCTGGGGCAGAGTGGCTGCAAAGCTGCCCACAGGAAAAGGACCTGGGGGTGCTGGTGACAGCAGCTGGACATGAGCCAGGGTGTGCCCAGGTGGCCAAGAAGGCCAATGGCATCCTGGCCTGTATCAGCAACAGTGTGGCCAGCAGGACCAGGGCAGGGATTGCTCTGGATCTCCCTGTGCTTGGCAGTGGTGAGGCCACACCTCAAATCCTGTGTCCACCTCTGGGCCTAGAAAAGGCACTGACATTCTGGAATGAGTCCAGAGTAGGGCAGTGGAGCT